>CAWUFW010001047.1:2922500-3237126 GCA_963921515.1 Calotriton arnoldi
GCAGTAGCGCGATGATTTTCCCAGCGCTCTCGACTGCAGCGGCCCGCAAAGATGCGTTAGCGTCGATTTCTCACCCTCTTTTCTCTGATGCAAACTAGAGGCCCTGGAACTCACAGGAGCCTCCTCAGCAGATAGCAGTCCTCGCAGGGAGGAAGCAGGAGGTTGGTGGTGGAGTCTGATGTGCCTGAGACTCCAGCAGGAGGCTAGCTCTTTTCCTAGCCCTTGGGTAATTGCTGTACAAAAATAAAAGTTCTCTCAAGAGTTCCTTTTCCTCTTCTTCAAGGTCCAGTGGTCACTGCTGCAGGCCAGTGCAAGAAACAACACACAAGCACAGGGACAGTCACTTCCTGCAGATTCCTCCAGTGGCACGGACAGAGTTTCCTCTCCAGATCCAAAAGCAATACAAAATGTAGGGGCTTGAGCACAGACATTTATACCCCAAAAGCCTTTGATCCTTGAAGCTACCAGTCACTGAACCTAGCCAGAACCAGTTCTGCTCAGGCCTGGAGCACTTTGTTTACCAGGCTGCATCCTTCCTTTCAGAAAGAGGGGGTCTGCTAGCAGACACACAGTGGGAGGTGGAGCCAGCATTCACCTTGCCAGGCACAGCCCTATTCAGGTCAAGGAGCCACCCCTCCCCACACTCTAAATGCAGATCTCTCTATTCAACCCAGGTCTGACTCAGCCTGTCCTGCCCCTCTAAAACCAGACAGCCAATACACATAACGGCAGAGCACACTGGAAGGCTTAGGCAAGAAAATACCTACTTTCTAAAAGTGGTATTTTCAAACACAGAATATAAAAATAAACTTCACTAAAAGATGTATTTTAATATTCTGAGCTCAGGCATACTAAATTCGTTTTTCTACCATGTTCCTGGGGTCAGTTAGGACTATAGCATGTAATAGTCAAACTGCCCATTCTAGCCTATGAGGAACAGGTAGCCTTACAGTAGTGAAAAACGAAATGGGGCATAATTCACTACCAGGACATGCTACACACACCAAGGCATGTCCTGCCTTACACATACAAGGCACCCTACCATAGGGGTGACTTACAGGATGCTAAGGGAAGGTTCAGGGGCTGGGAAGTGAGTGCACTTCACAGCCAAGATGGCAGTTCTGGACTGCACACAGACACTGCAGTGGCAGGTCTGAGACACACTTTACAAGCTGCTTCTGTGGGTGGCACACATCAGTGCTGCAGGCCCACCAGCAGCATTTGGTTTACCAGCCCTGGGCACACATAGGCCACACTACTAGGGACTAACAGGTAAACCAAATAAGCCAATCAGGGATATACCAATTCACATAGACATATTTATACAGGGAGCATTCGCGCTGTGACACTGAATGGCAGTGGCACAGCGCCCAGAGCATCTAACACCAGTAAAACAGAGGAGACAACAGCGAAAAATGGAAGGGAGACCCACGCCAATGGTGCCAGGTCTAACACACGTCCCCTCCAGCTGAAATGTGGGGAGAACTACCCATCCCCTTGGAAGTTCTCATCGCTAAGGCGGAAAAATCTGGACAGACCATCAGCATTGGCGTGTTCTGTACCAGGGCGGTGTTCCACCGTGAAGTCCATACCCTGTAGGGAAATGGACCACCTCAACAACTTGGGATTCTCACCCCTCATCTGCATCAACCATCTGAGGGGCCTGTGGTCTGTCTGAACCCGGAAGTGAGTCCCAAACAGGTATGGTCTCAGCTTCTTCAGTGCCCAGACCACAGCAAATGCCTCACGCTCAATTGCACTCCACCTCTGTTCCCGTGGAAGTAACCTCCTACTGATGAAGGCTACAGGTTGGTCTAGTCCCTCCTCATTTATCTGTGACAGAACGGCCCCCACCCCATGCTCTGAAGCGTCTGTCTGGACAACAAATTCCTTAGCAAAATTGGGCGCCTGGAGTACGGGTGCTGTACACATAGCAGTTTTGAGGGCATCAAAGGCTTTCTGACAGGTGTCAGTCCAGTTCACAATCTTTGGCCGCTTCTTGGAAGTCAGCTCAGTCAAGGGTGCAACAATGTTGCCATACCCCTTGACAAACCTCCTGTAATAACCCGTGAGTCCTAAGAAGGCCCTCACCTGGGTCTGGGTCCTTGGGGGCTCCCAAGCCAGGATGGTTTCAATCTTGGGCTGCAGGGGCGCCACCTGGCCGCTCCCCACCTGGTGTCCCAAGTACACCACAGAACCCTGCCCAATCTGGCACTTACTGGCCTTGATTGTGAGGCCTGCTCTGCGCAGCGCCATCAACACTTCCCAGAGGTGGCGCAAGTGGTCCTCCCAGGAGGAACTAAACACTGCAATGTCATCCAGGTAGGCGGCACTGAAAGCCTCCAGCCCAACCAACACCTGGTTGACCAATCTCTGGAAGGTGGCAGGGGCATTCTTCATCCCAAAGGGCATCACACGGAACTGGTAGTGCCCATCTGGTGTGGAGAATGCTGACCTCTCCTTTGCCCCATCAGTTAAGGCGATCTGCCAGTACCCAGACGTCAGATCAAACGTGCTGAGGTACCGGGCAGCCCCTAACCGGTCTATGAGCTCATCAGCTCTGGGGATGGGGTGCGCGTCGGTCTTGGTGACCGAATTGAGACCTCGGTAGTCCACACAGAACCTAAGTTCAGGAGTGGCACCAGGCGTCGCAGCTTTTGGTACCAAGACCACGGGGCTGGACCAGGGGCTGCTAGAGGACTCAACCACCCCTAGGGCGAACATTTTGGAGACCTCCTCCTTAATGCAAGCCCTGACCCTGTCAGTTACCCTGTAAGCCTTGTGCTTGACAGGAGAACTGTCCCCGGTATCCACCTCATGGACGCACCAATCAGTGACACCAGGTACCAGGGAGAACAAATCAGAAAATTGCCCCAACAGGTGGTGACAATCTCTCTGCTGCTCAGGGGTCAGTGTGGTGGAGAGGATCACACCCTCCACTGACCCATCCTTCTCTTCTGCACACAGGAGGTCAGGGAGAGGCTCACTCTCCTCCTCAACCCCATCATCTGTGGCAAGAAGCATGCCCACTTCAGACCTCTCAAAGTGGGGCTTTAGGCGGTTCACATGCAGGACCCGCAAGGGGTTCCTGGGAGACTGAAAGTCCACCAAGTAGGTAACTGGACTTTTGCGCTCCACCACCTCAAAGGGACCGGTCCACTTATCTTGGAGCGCACAAGGCTCCACTGGGGCCAGTACCCAAACCTTCTGACCAGGTTGAAATTCGACCAGAGTGGCATTCTGGTCGTGCCAACGTTTCATTTCTTCCTGGCTGGCTTCCAGATTTGCCTCAGCAATTTTTCTGAAACGCCGAGTCTGGTTCCTGAAGGCCAACATGTAGCTAAATACATCTTGGGGAGGTTTCCTGGGAGATTGCTCCCAGCCTTCCTTGACCAGACTCAGAGGTCCTCTAACCGGGTGGCCATAGAGGAGTTCAAAGGGACTGAACCCTAAGGACTTCTGTGGCACCTCACGGTAGGCAAACAACAGGCATGGCAAGAGGACGTCCCACTTACGCCTCAGGGGCTCTTCTAGGCCCATGATCATGCCCTTCAAGGTCCGGTTGAACCTTTCAACCAGACCATTACCTTGGGGGTGGTAAGGAGTGGTGAACTTATACGTTACCCCACACTCCTTCCACAGAGACTTCATGTACTGGGAGATGAAGTTGGTCCCCCTGTCAGACACCACCTCTCTGGGGAATCCCACACGGGAGAAAATCCCCATCAGTGCACGTCCCACCACGGGGGCCGTCACTGTCCTGAGCGGGATGGCTTCAGGGTACCGGGTGGCATGGTCCACCAAGACCAGGATGAACCTGTTGCCCATGGCTGTCTTGGGGTCCAGAGGCCCCACAATGTCAATGCCCACTCGCTCGAATGGGGTACTCACAACTGGAAAGGGCTGGAGTGGGGCCTTGATCTTCCCCCCACTCTTCCCACTTGCCTGGCAAGTCTCACAGGTCCTGCAATGAGAGTCTGAACTCTTGTGCATCTGGGGCCAATAAAAGTGGGCGGCCAGCCTCTCAAAGGTCTTGGTCTGCCCCAGATGTCCTGCCAATGGAATGTCATGAGCCAACCCCAGTAGGAAGGTTCTGAAGCACTCGGGTACCACCAGCACACGGGCTGACCCTGGCTCAGCAACCTTAGGCTCACTATACAGGAGACTGTTCTCCCAATAAATCAGATGTGAACCAGACATGTCACCTTCTGCCTGGGCTGCAGCCTGTCGCCGCATACCCTCAAGAGAGGGGCAAACTCTCTGCTGCTCACAAAATTCCTCCCTGGTGGGTCCCCCTTCCTGCTGCCAATGGGTCAGCTCAGGCAGGTCCCCCAGTTCGGTGATCTGCTCCCCGGTAGGCTCCAGGGCATCCCCCTCAGGGTCTGCTCCTTCCTGGGCCGTGGGAACCAAGGGGGCCGGCTTCCCGCGCCCCTGCCCCTTCTCTCTAAGGCAGGGATCTGGGCCCTACTCTCAGGCTCCAGATCCTTTTCAACACCCTCCTTGGCTGCCATGGACCGAGTGGTAGCACACGCCCACTCAGGCAGACCCAACATCTCTAAGTGAGCCTTCCTCTCCACCGTAGCCCACGGGGAGTCCTCTAAATCATTGCCCAGCAGACAGTCTACAGGCATGGCGGGCCTCACAGCTACCTGAAGAGTTCCTGAGACCCCCCCCACTCAAAGGGAACCTGAGCCACCTCACATTGGCTCTCTGAGTTGTCTGCGGACACTACTGGGTAGAATGCATGGGGGACAACCTGCTCTTTGGACACCAACCGGGAGCTGACAGCAGTTACACTGGCCCCTGTGTCTCTTAGAGCCTCCACCCTATGGCCATTGATGGTCACCCACTGCCTGTATTTTTTAGTGTTAGCAGGCAGTGCAGGCTTGGGGACCATCTCAAAGTCCCCTAATGAGACAAGGGTCAATTCTACGGGATCCCACCCCTCTTGGGCACCCATCTCCTCCTCTCCCAGGGCTACACTAGCAATCTGGCGGGGTGGTGCACGGGGGGTGCACTGGCCCCCTTTGGGGGCACTGGGGATCAAAATATCTGTGGCCCACTTGACCACAGTTGTAACACGTGGGGGCCCCCTGGGAACAGGCCTACCTGTTGGGGGCCCGGTCCTCCTTTCTTGGGGGGGCTGGGACACCACTGCTTGGTTCCCTGGGGGATTACTTTGGGGCCCTCGGTGGAACTCCCTCTGTTGACCCTTGTCCCCCCCACTCCTCTGCTGGGGACCCTGCCCACCTTTGGCGACGTCTCCCACTGGACCCTTGCGGACCCGGGTGCTCACCCAGCGGTCCGCCTCCTCAGCAAGCTTTCTAGGGTTAGTCAGCTTGCAATCAATTAGGTGCTGGCGTAGCTCAGGAAAACAATTACTAGATAAATGCTCCCATGCAATCAAATCATAAAACTGTGCAAAAGTTTCTACTTTGCTACCTTTTACCCAGCGTTCCATGGCTCTGCAAAAAAAGGACACATATTCAACCCACGTGGTACCCTCTAGCTTCTTACAGACCCTAAACCTCTGCCTATACATCTCAGGGGTCAAACCATAGCGGGTCATCAACGCTTCCTTCATGTGGGCATAAACCATCCTACTTTCTGGGGGCAGGTCCAACAAGGTATCCCTCCCCTCACTCACAAAGCGTCCCCACAACCCCGCTCCCCAATCCTTCTCAGGGACCCGGTGGGACACCATGGCTAATTCATAAGCGGCAAACCATTGCCCAATATCTTCACTTTTGTGGAAATCTTTAATAACCTCCTTGGGTATATACACCCTACTCTCAGGGTGCACTACAGGTACGCTGCCACCAGAGGGGGAGATTTCCATGCTCTTAGCTTTAATCTCCAACTCCCTCAATACTCTCTCATGCTCAAGCTTCATCCTCATAATCTCAATTTCTAACTTCTTGTTCTCTAGGTCCCGGTGACCATCCATTTTAAGCTTAGCCATCTCCATATTATGCCGCCTATCTCTCTCCCTGTCCTCCAGCTCTTCTGGGGACAGACCCTTAGCGGACACACTAGAGCCCGGGTTGGAAAGGGCTGGATCTCCTACTAAGTCTACTACATCGCCCTGCTGCTCTCCTCCCTCCACAAGCTCTCCTAGATCCTTAGGGGCATCCCTGGCTTCTAGCCAGGCCTTCAGCGCCTTGTAATACTCCTCCCTTCTAGTGAGACCTGTGATAGGGACTGTGAATTGCTTGCAAAAATATTTGAGCTGCTTGGCATTGTAGGTTTCTATTTTCTCTTCTTCCCAGGAGAGATCCTCTGAGGCATTGGATCTGGGCTTGCCCATTGTAGAAATAACTGGCAATATCAATAAAGGACAGAAGAAAACTTCTCAAAAAATGTAAGCGGGTGAAAAATCACCGGCAATATCAATCACAATATAGGATCCTAAAAACTCTCAGAAATGTGCGTGGGTGAAAAATCACCAGCAATATCAATCACAATAGGGGATCAAAAAACTTTCAATAAATGGGCGCGGGTGAAAAATCACCGGCAATATCAATCACAATATAGGATCCCAAAAACTCTCAGAAATGTGCGCGGGTGAAAAATCACCGGCAATATCAATTACAATAGGGGATCAAAAACTTTCAATAAATGGGCGCGGGTGAAGAATCACCGGCAATATCAATCACAATATAGGATCCCAAAAACTCTCAGAAAATGTGCGCGGGTGAAAAATCACCGGCAATATCAATCACAATATAGGAGCAAAAAAATTCTCAAAAAATGTATGCAGTACGTTATGGTCTGCACTCACTAGTAGTGTACACTATAATTACTGTATGCGATCATAAATGCAAGTCCAGATCCTCACCGCTGACCACCAAAGTTAGAAATGGGGGTCTCTAGTTGGCAATGGCTGGCCACTGTCCAAGTAGGGACCCTTCTTCCTAAGTCAGAGTGAGAGGGCTACCCTCTTTAATACCCCTGCTCAACCCTGTGGTAACGTAGCACGAGCAGGTAGGCTTATCTCAGAGGCAGGGTGTGAAGCATTTATGATCATACACAGTAACACAGTGAGGAACACCACAAAGGGACACCACACAAGTAGTTATTATAAAAAAATAAGTATCTTTATATAAAGGCAGATTTATCACAAGACCAATAACTGTAAAAACCACAATACTGTCAAAAATAGGATAGCTGTTGAAGGGCTGTCAAAAATAGTTCAAAGGTTGCAAAAATAAGGTTCAAGTTCAAAGCAGTGGTCTCTGCGACCCTTTCTTTCACAAAGTACCTGGGTTTAGTAGCAAAACCAACAAAGTGTCGCAAATAAGCTGTAGCGATGATTCTCGGCACGCGAGGCCGGCGATGCGTTGAAATCCTTGCCGCAAGGGAGGATGATGCGCCGATCTGCGGGATGCGTGCGGAGACGATGCGACAAACTTCTGCACGCTGGACCGCCGATGCGATGACTTTCTTGCCGCGTGGGAGAAGTCGATGCGGTGATCCTGTTGCGCCGTGCGATCGTGTTGCGATGCGAAGACAAGACGCTCCGCGAGGGAGCGACGAAATTCGGTGCGATGCGATCAAAGTGGCGGACGCACGGCGTTCGCACTGCGATGTCTCGAAGCGATGATTTCTTTAAGGGTTGCGAGTGCGCGGCGACAGCAGCGCGATGATCTTTCCAGCGCGTCTCGGCTGCAGCGGCTCGCAAAGGGGCGTCAGCGATGGTTTCGGGTTGCGGGCCCTCGGCGGCAGTAGCGCAATGATTTTCCCAGCGCTCTCGACTGCAGCGGCCCGCAAAGATGCGTTAGCGTCGATTTCTCACCCTCTTTTCTCTGATGCAAACTAGAGGCCCTGGAACTCACAGGAGCCTCCTCAGCAGATAGCAGTCCTCGCAGGGAGGAAGCATGAGGTTGGTGGTGGAGTCTGATGTGCCTGAGACTCCAGCAGGAGGCTAGCTCTTTTCCTAGCCCTTGGGTAATTGCTGTACAAAAATAAAAGTTCTCTCAAGAGTTCCTTTTCCTCTTCTTCAAGGTCCAGTGGTCACTGCTGCAGGCCAGTGCAAGAAACAACACACAAGCCCAGGGACAGTCACTTCCTGCAGATTCCTCCAGTGGCACGGACAGAGTTTCCTCTCCAGATCCAAAAGCAATACAAAATGTAGGGGCTTGAGCACAGACATTTATACCCCAAAAGCCTTTGATCCTTGAAGCTACCAGTCACTGAACCTAGCCAGAACCAGTTCTGCTCAGGCCTGGAGCACTTTGTTTACCAGGCTGCATCCTTCCTTTCAGAAAGAGGGGGTCTGCTAGCAGACACACAGTGGGAGGTGGAGCCAGCATTCACCTTGCCAGGCACAGCCCTATTCAGGTCAAGGAACCACCCCTCCCCACACTCTAAATGCAGATCTCTCTATTCAACCCAGGTCTGACTCAGCCTGTCCTGCCCCTCTAAAACCAGACAGCCAATACACATAACGGCAGAGCACACTGGAAGGCTTAGGCAAGAAAATACCTACTTTCTAAAAGTGGTATTTTCAAACACAGAATATAAAAATAAACTTCACTAAAAGATGTATTTTAATATTCTGAGCTCAGGCATACTAAATTCGTTTTTCTACCATGTTCCTGGGGTCAGTTAGGACTATAGCATGTAATAGTCAAACGGCCCATTCTATCCTATGAGGAACAGGTAGCCTTACAGTAGTGAAAAACGAAATGGGGCATAATTCACTACCAGGACATGCTACACACACCAAGGCATGTCCTGCCTTACACATACAAGGCACCCTGCCATAGGGGTGACTTACAGGATGCTAAGGGAAGGTTTAGGGGCTGGGAAGTGAGTGCACTTCACAGCCAAGATGGCAGTTCTGGACTGCACACAGACACTGCGGTGGCAGGTCTGAGACACACTTTACAAGCTGCTTCTGTGGGTGGCACACATCAGTGCTGCAGGCCCACCAGCAGCATTTGGTTTACCAGCCCTGGGCACACATAGGCCACACTACTAGGGACTAACAGGTAAACCAAATAGCCAATCAGGGATATACCAATTCACATAGACATATTTATACAGGGAGCATTCGCGCTGTGACACTGAATGGCAGTGGCACAGCGCCCAGAGCATCTAACACCAGTAAAACAGAGGAGACAACAGCGAAAAATGGAAGGGAGACCCACGCCAATGGTGCCAGGTCTAACAGAGGGCATCTCATCGGGCATGTCTGACCTACAGAGGGGCAATAGGTCCATGGACTCCTCCCTGACGGCAGCAGTGTCCCTCCTCAGACAGTCCCTCACCCCTCCTGCCTCTGCTCCATCCACACTCCCCAGCACCTTACCCATCCCAAGCACACACACACCGGCACAGGCACACACCAGCACACACACATCCAGCACACAGACACACACGCCACAAACAAAACGCACACGCACGCACAGTCAGGGGACTGAAACCAGACTCACAGGGGATGGGGCCCTGGAACACACACACGCATCCACGAGCACTGCGCAGTCCTCAGTTGCCTCTCCCTCCAAAGCACCCTCCCTTGCCTCACCTGCAACCCCAAAGACCCAGCGGCTCTTCCTCAGTGACCTCGGCCTCTTCCCCTCCGATCCAGCTGATACAGCATTCAGGGGGAAGAGGAAGCCCACCCACATGGAGCAGAGTGCCCCTCGCCCCCGGACACCCTCCCCCAGGCGCAGACAGACTGAGGCCCCCACCCGCAAGTCCCCCCGGAGTCGTAAGAGCAAGACCCCGCCGCCGCCCTGCAGCTCAGGCACCAGGTCTCCTTCCTCCATCCCTCAGGCCCCCACTCCACAGGTGCCCCCACCACACCCTGCCCCAGGTTCCCCCACCCACAGATATACCATCCCCAAGAGGATCCGGCCTTCTCCCCCTGCCACTTGCTCTCCCGGCACCACACCCCCCGCTGCGCTTGTCTGTGCCACTGATGTGGTGAGGGTGTCCTCCCCCTCTGTCCAGCCCACCTTGCCTGTTCCCCATTCTCCTCCCCTGGTGGTAGGCACCTCAGTGGAGTCCACTACCACCCTGTCTGACTTGGGCACTGCAGTGGCGGACCTGTCCACTCCATCTGCAGGGTCCACTGCAGTCGGGCCGGCACCCACAACATCTGAGTCATGCCCCCCAGTTGTGCCGGCACACACCATGTCAGACACCTCCACTGCAGTTGTCAGTGGCTCTCCAGCACCCACCACCCCTTCCCTGCTTCCTCCTGGTGAGCCCTGATCCTGTCCCTGCGGTGCCTGGCCTGCCCCCCGGTTGCCCCTCCTAGTGGATTGTCCCTGGTTTTGTGCAGGCATGCGTAGGGTGACATCTGCCACTGTCACCCTGTTTGGACTTTGACAATGGACTGGCCATTGGCCTTTGTGTTTTTTCTGGACTTTCAGTTTTCATTACACACATATGCTGAATAAAGCAACTTTCTGTTCTCTAGTGCTTATGCTTCTGATGTACATGTTGTTGATGATGCTAACCATGCCCTTGCTGCAGTGATGGTGATATTTGGTCTCATTTTAATGAAGTGTTACTGTGCAGGAACCCATGTGGTCCAGGGGGAATGAGTCCTATCCTGTGGTGTATCCATGTCATCCATAGCAGCATCTGAGGGTGTCATGTGTTCAGTATTTGGCAATGGGATTTCCTACTTACATTAGCTATTTCACATCTGTGGCTTCCACCCCTGCACATCTGTTGTGCCTGCCATTGTTCAATTCGTCTACTTCCCTGACCGTGTGGCCATCTCCACTGGACATGCAGGTTTGGGCATCAATGGGGAAGGACTCATCTGTGTTGTCAGTGCAACATTGCTATACAAGTGTGTTGGATCTGTGCTGATGATTTCGTTGGCACTTCCATGACCAGGCTGATGTGACTGGAGCCCTCATTTGGTGCTAATTGTTGATTGTGTGACCAAGTGCTCAGCTGACATGATGGGGCCCTACTGAGGCAACATATGGCACAGCTTTCCTCACACAGGAGTGGAGTCCCCTCATGGCAGTGTGTACTCCTGTGACATTGCCTGCGCCCAAGGTGTGTGTTGTATGTGCATGTCTGTGTGTTCACTTCTGTTTAGCTGTGCATGCTGTGATCCCTAGTGTTGTACCTGTTTGTGATGCTTGCTGAGTTGACCTATGTTCCCCCAAAGTCTTCTCCCTGGGTTCTCTGTGATGTGGGTGCATGGCACATTACTGGTCATCAGGGTGTCACCCATAGGTGTGTTTGCTGTCAGGGCTGAGTTTGTGTGCAGACGCAGATGGGTCACAGTCAGGTTTCCCCTTGGCACTTGTTGTTTGCCCCTGTCATGTGATTTCCAGTTTGTGTTATCTTTCAGTGATTGTGACACGTTGTGTGTGTGACTGCTGGCACTCCTCAGGGTCCGGGCTGCAATGTTGGTTGTTGTCTATGTGTGTTCTTTGTGGGTGACCTTGGCTTCTTCATTGGTGTGTGACTGTGGCTGGGATCCCATTGGTTGGTGTGGTATTGCCGTCATGTCCATGTACAGCGTAGTGTGCAGTGTGTCAGACATTCAGGAGTCTTGTTGAGTGGCCATGTGTGATGTGTTTCTGCACCTTGGTTCCCACCCACCACCCTGGAATAGTCATGGGTGCATGTGCAATGTCACCAGTGCATGTGTGCTTCACTGCTGCACATTGTTGGAGGTCGAGGGGTGTGGTGTTGAGTGTGTGCAGATGAGAGTTGTTGCCCGGCTAGGCCCCTGCCTCCATGTTGGCCTTGGCTTACTGGCCGTGCTGATTGATTTGTGCTTGTGTAGGTGTGATGGTAGTTTGTTGCTCAGGACACATGACTGTGGTTCACAGTGTGAACGACATTCAGCTTTGTCATCACAGTGGGATTGTAATGCAGCCCAGGGTCACCACATTGTGGGGGCCCTGGGGGTAGTGCTGTGGTGTGTCTGTGTCTTGCTGTGTCAGTTGCTGTTCCTACGTGCCTGTGTGACATGTGTGATTTGTGCTCCCTCTCATCTGACAATGCCTGCTTGCCCACATAGGGGATTTGGATCCATGAGTTACCTTTGTGTGGCACTGTATGCACATCTGTATGATTGGTATTCAGGTCTCCTCATGTGTTGTGTGGTTGCCTGGGGACACTGGCACCCCCCTCACCTGTTGTGTATGATGTGCAGTGTGGGTCTGCCTGTTTGTGTTTGTGCATCTGCACCACTGCATTGGCATATCTTGGGTGTGCCATTGGCTGTATGTAGTTTGGTGGCTTTCCCCTGCTGTCCCTGGGACTCCTAGGTCATCGGTCAGCACAATGATCATGGTTTGTGTGTCCCATTGCTGCCATGGTATGGTATCTGTTCACCTCACATCTACAGTCTCCACAGGGTATCTGCATTTGTGTGCCCATTGGTGCAAATATGTGGGTCTGCATTCTGATGGTCACTTCTGTCATTGTGTCATTGATGAATGTTGACAGTGTCAGCCCCCATGGGTGTTGTTTGTCTGCACATGGCCAAAGGTATGTCTTATTTTCACTGTAGTATTTGGCTACCCCAATTTATGTTGCAATGGGACACATGCACTACTTTGCCACTGATGTGTTTTATGTTCTGTGACCAGGAATCATCCATGCAGTTTGGCAGTTGCAGCTCTTTCTTTGTCAACACTTACATTTTGGTCACTGTGATGATGGGGGTTTGGACCCCATTGCCACAATGTTCAAAATGTGCTTCAGCTATGGACCCCACACTTACATTTTGGTCACTGTGATGATGGGGGTTTGGACCCCATTGCCACACTGTTCAAAATGTGCTTCAGCTATGGACCCCACACTTACATTTTGGTCACTGTGGTGATGGGGCGTTAGACCCCATTGCCACTATGTTAAAAATGTGCTTCAGCTATGGACCCCACACTTACCTTTTGGTCACTGTGGTGATGGGGTGTTAGAACCCATTGCCACACTGTTCAAAATGTGCTTCAGCTATGGACCCCACACTTACATTTTGGTCACTGTGATGATGGGGGTTTGGACCCCATTGCCACAATGGTCATGGCCTGCTTGCATTGTGGGGGCCACACACATATATGTGTGGCACATGTGATAGGGGGTCACATTGTATGTTCAAAGTCATGTTCAGTGTTGTAGGCATTTGACACAGTCTACACACGCTTGTCATGGTGTTGGGGGATGTCTTTTTCTTGCATTCCCTAGGTTGTGGTGTGCTGGTTGTGTCATGCATTGTCCATCCTATGAGTGGGGGTGGTGTTGGTGGTAGGCATCTGGCACCCCCCTGGCTAAGGGTGGTAGTAGTGGTAGGCATCCAGCCCCCTGGGTAAGGGTGGTAGTAGTGGTAGGCATCCAGCCCCCCTGGGTAAGGGTGGTAGTAGTGGTAGGCATCCAGCCCCCCTGGGTGAGGGTGGTAGTGGTGGTAGGCATCTGGCACCCCCTGGCTAAGGGTGGTAGTAGTGGTAGGCATCCAGCCCCCCTGGGTAAGGGTGGTAGTGGTGGTAGGCATCTGGCACCCCCTGGCTAAGGGTGGTAGTAGTGGTAGGCATCCAGCCCCCTGGGTAAGGGTGGTAGTAGTGGTAGGCATCTGGCACCCCTGCAGTAGGGTGGTAGTAGTGGTAGGCATCTGGCACCCCCCTGGCTAAGGGTGGTAGTAGTGGTAGGCATCCAGCCCCCCTGGGTAAGGGTGGTAGTAGTGGTAGGCATCCAGCCCCCCATGGGTAGAGGTGGTAGTAGTGACAGGCATCCAGCCCCTGGGTAAGGGTGGTAGTAGTGGTAGGCATCCAGCCCCCTGGGTAAGGGTGGTAGTAGTGGTAGGCATCCAGCCCCCATGGGTAGAGGTGGTAGTAGTGACAGGCA
Organism: Calotriton arnoldi; assembly: GCA_963921515.1. Classification (NCBI taxonomy): domain Eukaryota; kingdom Metazoa; phylum Chordata; class Amphibia; order Caudata; family Salamandridae; genus Calotriton; species Calotriton arnoldi. The sequence goes on from CAWUFW010001047.1 coordinate 2,936,328, forward strand.
TCCAGCCCCCTGGGTAAGGGTGGTAGTAGTGGTAGGCATCCAGCCCCCCTGGGTGAGGGTGGTAGTGGTGGTAGGCATCTGGCACCCCCTGGGTAAGGGTGGTAGTAGTGGTAGGCATCCAGCCCCCCCGGGTAAGGGTGGTAGGCATCTGGCACCCCCCTGGTTAAGGGTGGTAGTAGTGGTAGGCATCCAGCCCCCCCTGGGTAAGGGTGGTAGTGGTGGTAGGCATCTGGCACCCCCTGGCTAAGGGTGGTAGTAGTGGTAGGCATCCAGCCCCCTGGGTAAGGGTGGTAGTAGTGGTAGGCATCTGGCACCCCTGGGTAAGGGTGGTAGTAGTGGTAGGCATCCAGCCCCCCTGGCTAAGGGTGGTAGTAGTGGTAGGCATCTGGCACCCCCATGGCTAAGGGTGGTAGTGGTGGTGGGCATCTGGCACCCCCTGGCTAAGGGTGGTAGTAGTGACAGGCATCCAGCCCCCCTGGGTAAGGGTGGTAGTAGTGGTAGGAATCCAGCCCCCCTGGGTGAGGGTGGTAGTGGTGGTAGGCATCTGGCAGCCCCCTGGCTAAGGGTGGTAGTAGTGGTAGGCATCCAGCCCCCTGGGTAAGGGTGGTAGTGGTGGTGGGCATCTGGCACCCCCTGGCTAAGGGTGGTAGTAGTGGTAGGCATCCAGCCCCTGGGTAAGGGTGGTAGTAGTGGTAGGCATCCAGCCCCCTGGGTAAGGGTGGTAGTAGTGGTAGGCATCCAGCCCCCTGGGTGAGGGTGGTAGTGGTGGTAGGAATCTGGCACCCCCCTGGCTAAGGGTGGTAGTAGTGGTAGGCATCCAGCCCCCCCTGGGTAAGGGTGGTAGTGGTGGTAGGCATCTGGCACCCCCCTGGCTAAGGGTGGTAGTAGTGGTAGGCATCCAGCCCCCCTGGGTAAGGGTGGTGGTGCGCATTCAGGCCCCTGTGTGCATATGTGGCATTGGTGATGGGCATCCCGCCCCTATGGTGCTGCTGTTGCTGGTGTAAGTAAATTCTGCATCCCTCTGTGTGTGTGTGTGTGTGTGATGTGTCGTGTACGTGTTGTATGTGTTTTGTGGTTGGTGTCTGACTTACCTTCTGCTCCGTACGCGTCCGTGCCTGTTCCGGTAGTAAATGTAGAATATTGGTATGATCGGGACGAAGGGATTCATGGTTGGTTCGTGTCGTTCGTCTTTCTCGTTGCTTCGCGTCGTCCTCGTCGCTTCGCGTCGTCCTCGTCGCTGGCGTGTTCGCCTCGTAGCCGTGGATCGTGTTGTGGCGCGAATCGGAGCTTATGTGCGCCTCTCCCGGATGCTTTGACGTGCCGTGCGTAGCGACGGGTTCGGCGCGTACGGAAAGCGCATCGTACTTGTTCGGCCGGACGGAGCTGCATTTTCCCTTCCGTGCGACTCGACTCTGCGTTTCCGGATTCGCCTCGGTCGGAGAACAGGACCTGGATTGGGTGAGTACGACTCGGCCGGATTCTGTGCTGTTGTGCGCTTAGTACTTACTCGTTCGGTATGCTGTACGGATCGGTCGGGAAACAGGCATTCGTATGGCTTTTTTCCCGACCGAATGGTATTGGGTGCGCCTCCGACCGAGATCGGAATCGGCCCTCAGTGTTCTGACTGCCCTCCCTTGATGAGGCATCTGATGCTGTTCCCTGCCACTATGCCGTCTGGGTTCTGTCATTGGTGGGGTAATGCTGCTGCGGCTGGAGACCTCCTCACTGTCCCCTGCACCCAGAAGTCCTGTGCCAGCTATGTTTGCTGTCTGTAGCTGGAAAAAACTGCATTTGTGACCTGCACCAAACCTTTGGCAACATCCTGGCTGCAGTGTGCCATTTCAATCTGCATCGACACTGTGCATCTTGATAGTACAGATGTGGCATTGCACAAACGGTTGACTGCCTTACTGTAATGATCCAGACGGGTGAATAGATGTTGTTTTTCCCTGCGTCTGGATGCATGGTCCCTCTGCATTGTGGCACAGAGCTCTTTGATGGCTCCAGTCATTTCCTTAATGCTGTCTGCACATGCCTTATTGCCCTCTTCAACTGTGTGATTTAGCTCTCTGATGCCCTCCTTTATGTCTGTGAGATTGTGATTGACAGACACCAGCTGCCTGTTCATTGACCGCATGCTTTTTGCTTGCAGATGCTGAACCTTGACCATTGTGCCCTCCAGGCCAGAAGATACGGAAGAATCATCTCCTACGTCTGTGGGGTTTTGTGCCCTTGGCCTGCATCTCCTGCAACTGCCGTCCCTACGGTGCATAGGAGGCTGCTCATGTTCCTGCCCTGCCTGCTCTTTTTGCTCTGGATGTGGCTCATCCTGTATGCCTTCCAGTTCTCCCTCCAACTCCGGGAGTGGAGGCACAGTGTAACAGTGTTGTTTTTGCGCAGGTGTTGGCTGTGTTGTCTGCTCTGTCCCTCTCCCCCTGCCTGGTCCTGTGCCTGTGGTGCATCATCAGGTTCTGTGTCTTCACCCTGTGTCGCAGGTTCACCTGTAAATACAAGAGCACTACTTATTGTGTGTCCTGCTTTCTATTGTTCACTAAATAAACTTGGATGCAGTTGGTGTACCTAACTGCTGTGTGTCATTTCGGTTTTACTGTTGTGTGTCAACTGCAGATACATTGCTGTGTGTCATTGCTCAACTGTGTTATGTGTGTGACTACATCTCCCATTATGCATTGCTGGGTGGCCAGGAAATTGTGGAATGGAGTAGCATTGTTACTTCAATATTGAGGCATTCCTGTGTGTGTTCTTTTGTGGGTATGTGTCAGGGCTGATTTAGCAAGCATCTTACCTTGTCTGGTGTTGGGCGTGGCTGAGCTGTCAATATCTGCAACCCCGCTGATGCTTTCCGGCTGTAGGGTGGACTACACCAAATCCTCAAGGGGTGTGGATGGAGGCTCAGTAGATGGACCTCCACCAGTTTTCTTAGCCTCCGCAAGCTTGTTGGCAACCTTGTCCTTAGCCCTTGAGCGCATGTCATACCAGCGCTAGCGTAGGTCACCAATGGAGCGCTGTGTAACACCAATGGTATTTACCTTAGCCTGTATGTCCAGCCAGATTTTACGCTTCTCTGACTCTGGGATGTGCAGAGATTTCTTGCCAAAAAGCAGTTCATGGCTCTTCACCATCTCCTCAATGAGAACCTCAAGTTCTTTCTCACTAAATTTTTGTTTCCTTTTCCTTCCAGCAGCCTCCTTTTCCTTCTCCTGTGTATCCATAGTGTTTTGGATGGTGTCTTTGCACTACAGATGAAGTTCAGAGTGGTGTGCTCCTGCTCCCAGCCTCTGACAGAGCCTCAGGCAATCAGAAACAGCATGGGCAGTCACACTTCCTGGTTGTAATGTCATCAATCTGCTCCTGAATAGCAAATTCGCAAATTTGCGATTTCTTAATAGCGATTTCCCTATTAAGAAATCGCTATTTTGGAAATTGGTAATTGCGATTGAGATTTGCAATTTTTTTATTACATCGCGTTTTGCGATTCTCAAATAGCGATTCGGTAAAAATCGCTATTTGGGAATCACAATCATCTTTTTTGATACATATGGCCCTAAATTTGGTACTTTAATAATGAATTATAAACTTATTTGCAATTTCAAAGCCCCTAACATCATATTATTAGACAAATTTAATATACGGATGGATGTGGCCGATCAACCTGACTTGGCAGAACTGCTACAACAAGCCTGTGCTTCTTTTAATCCCTATCAGACAATGTCACCCCGCTTGCCTCTTCTTTTTTTTTTTTAAATCGTCTTTATTGGTTTTTCACAGGTTATGCATAATACAATCTGCCAGCTTTATTATACAAAACAGTACACTGACATTTACACATTTGACGCTTGGTGGGGAACCAGGCTACGCTGCATGTTGGTGACATAAAAATAAAGATAAAGAAAACCATGTCTAACCTTTTGTGCATGTCTATGTATGTTGTCTACTTTGTGATCAGCAAGTAAAGCAACTGACTTTTCTTTTCTTTTTCTACCTCTATACCTTCACACCAACCAATTCACAATGAACACAAAGGGCCTGATTCACAGAACTAACTTACGTCAAAAACGTAAAGTTAGTACCTTTTGGTATTCACAGAATACACTTACTCATTTTGGTATTCACAGAATACACTTACTCATTTTGGTATTCACAGAATACACTTACTCATACTAACTTTATGTCCGCACTAGGGCCGGAGATTCCGGCCCGGTGGTGGAGATTCCGGCCGTTTGTGGAGATTCCGGCCCGGAGGTGGAGATTCCGGCCCGGAGGTGGAGATTCCGGCCCGGAGGTGGAGATTCCGGCTGGAGATTCCGGCCGTTTGTGGAGATTCCGGCCATTTGTGGAGATTCCGGCCGGTTGTGGAGATTCCGGCCGGTGGCGGAATCTCCACAAACGGCCGGAATCTCCACAAACGGCCGGAATCTCCACCTCGGCCGGAATCTCCACAAACGGCCGGAATCTCCGGCCCGAAAGTGCGGACATAAAGTTAGTATGAGTAAGTGTATTCAGTTAATACCAAAATGAGTAAGTGCATTCTGTGAATACCAAAATGAGTAAGTGTATTCTGTGAATACCAAAAGGTACTAACTTTACGTTTTTGACGTAAGTTAGTTCTGTGAATCGGGCCCACACTGTACGATCTCAACTAACCCATATGTGTTATGTGATTTGGGTCATCAATGAGCCAGGGTGACTGCTTATATGTGCACGTTTTAAAGGACAGCGGGAACAGTGAAGAGGAGGAGGGGGAGGAGAGAAAAGAGAGAGATGGGGGGATGTTGCTCACATCGCGCAGTCGCATGTTCGCAAGAGCCGGAGGTCCTGCCTAGTTATGCGAGGTCTTGCCTGGAGAGGTGCCCAACTCGTACGCTATTATATGTTAGCATGTTATTGCTATTGCCCAACAAAGGGAGCCCACTCAACCTTATGAGGAGCTAGGTGTATTCAATTGCCTTCCACAAACGACAAGTATTCCTGCCATTGCACGGGGTTGGTCTGTGGGGGGGTTTCGAGGTGCCTTCAGTGTTTGTGTTGTTTTGCTAATGCCAAAGCTAAGTCTAGAAATTTATTAAGATTTTTTCGCACAGCAGTACGCTTGGTGATGCCAAGTAACAAATGTAGGCCTTGCACGGGAGTTATAGTGTCCGTTGCTTCCCCTAGTGTCACCGCGACCTCGTTCCAGTAGGCTCCGTGGCAAGGGCACGTTCAGACCATATGGAGGAACTTTGCATCTGTACTTGAGCAACAGGGGCATATGTCGACAGATGTAGGATACATGCGGGCCAGTCTACGTGGTGTTAAGTAAGTATGGTGTAAGTAATTAAACTGTGTATATTTCAGTCTAGCATTCGTAGATATAATTTTGAGATACGCTATACACTGCGCCCACCACGCCTAAGGGAGCTATATAATGAGGTCGCCGCATGTCTGGCCTTTCCATGTGTAAGCAATGTCTGCAGCACCTGTGATGTGTCCTGTTCTGTCTCAACGTTCCCCCATGTGTGGTGGAATTGCCACGCTAGTTGCATGTAAAGCATAAAAGTCCCCTGTGTGATACCGAAGTCCTATATCAGCCCTTCCAGACTCTGTAGCTGTGCATCCACAAATAAGTTGCCCCAGGTATCCAGTCCTACCTCTGACCAGGACTCCAATTCCGGACGGTCATGGCAAGCAAATGTCCCCAGTAGAATCTCGAGTGGTAGCATTGGTGCATATGGCATTGCTTGGTTTCTAGGCATCACATATCTTAGCTAGCTACGTCTCGCTGCCGACATTAGCAGGTTACCTTGCCTCTTTTGTGTCGGAGTGGTAGAACCCGATAGCCATTCTATTATGGCTGTACGTCTTAAGGGCATTGCCCAGCTGGACATCTCTGTCACCTGGGCGCTCGCTAGCCATCTCATTGGCCACTGGAGCTGTGCGTCAGCATAGTAGTGCTCGTAGTTTTGTGCCCCCAATCTCCCATCTGTGAGCGGTACATACAATTTACGGAGTGCCACTCGAAACCTGGAGCCTCCCCATATGAGTGCCACCAGAAGCATTTCCAGTTCCTTAAATATGCTCCGAGGCAGCCTGTGTGGGAGAGCAGTAAAAAAGTAAAGAAGCCTCGGGAGAAGCAGCATTTTAGCAATGGCCACTCTTCCCATAGGGGACAAGGGGAGACCGCGCCAGAACGGCAGCGTTGCACGTGCTCTGGATACTGCCTGACCCAGGTTTCCGTCTATGACGTCTGCACTAGTGTGGTAGATCTGCATGCCCAGGTACTTGAATTTGTCGAATGCCCATTCCAGTGGGGTTCTAGGCATCCCCTGTTTCTGATCCAGTGGGATCGCTTTCATGGGAAAAACTACGGACTTGGGCCAGTTAACCTGAAGGCCCGAGGCCAGAGCATGGGCATCCAGGAGCACCATCAGGTCTTGCAATACAGTGTCTTCCCCCCGGAGGTAGAACAGTGCATCGTCCGCGTACAGTGAAATGATATGCCACTGCCTGTCTGCATGGATACCCCAGTCCAATACCCGTAGTCGCAATTTACATGCTAAGGGCTCCATAGCAAATGCAAATAGGATAGGCGACAGTGGGCAGCCCTGTCTGGTGCCTCGCTCAATGACTAACTGTGGGGATATGTTGCGACCTGTTCTTACTCTTGCCTGCGGGTTAGTGTATAATATACGCACCCAACGCAAGTATTTGGGTCCAATGCCAAATTTACTCAGCACCACCAGCAGGTACTGCCACCCCAGGGTATCGAATGCCTTTTCAGTATCCAAGGCTGCCAACCAGGGGGTGTCAGCCTCCGTACGGGCCCAGTCCAGTAGCCGGAACAAACAACGCAGGTTCAATCCGGTACTCCTCCCCGGGATAAAACCGTTTTGATCCTCATGTATCAAAAGGGATGCCGTTTCTATTAGCCTATTAGCCAACACTTTCCCCAATATTTCATAGTCAGCATTTAATAAGGATAAGGGTCGATATGATGCCATCTGCAGCGGATCTCTACCCGGTTTAGGCAGCAATACTAACAGCGCTTCTCGCAAGGATGCTGGGAGTTCTCCTCTTTTATAAGCGTCGTTATAAACATTCTGCAATTGGGGTACAAGTTTTTCAGAGTATGTGGAGTAAAACTCCGATGGCCAACCATCTGTGCCCGGGGACTTGCCTGCCGCTAGCTGTTTAATGGCGTCTAGTATTTCATCTTCTGTAATAGATTCCTTTAGCGAGTCGTGTTGGGGCTTCGTAACCTGCAGAAGCTGCACTGGTGCTAAAATGCGTTGTATGTGGGGGAGGTTATCAGTGACTGGCGCCCTTTACAAATTTGTGTAGTATTTATAGAATGAGTCTTTAATTGCCGCCTGTGCATTCACTAGCACGCCCTCGTTATTGTATACCGCTGTGATTGGAGGTTGGGAGGCATCAGTTTTCAAGAGCCAAGCTAACATTTTGCCCGCTTTATCGCCCTCTGTGTGTTGTCGGGCTAGGTAATGTTTGTAGTCCAGCGCGCATAGACTGTCTGAATTCTCCTTATATGCTAGCCCCACCTTAACCAGCAGAGGAGTCACCAGAGGGTCTGCGGGCGCTGGGCTTTCACATCTTTGGATTTCCGCCTCATGTCTACGTAAATCTGCTGACAATACCATTCGTGAGCCGTATGACGTTTTGATAGCGTGTCCTCGAGTAACCACTTTAAATGCATCCCACTCTGTCGTGTAGTTCCTATATTACCCATACAGGACCTGCGCGTTCGGATAACATAAACTGTGGGTTTGGTGGCAGACTGACTCTGAGCACCCCCACCGAGAAATGTTAGCCTGTTTGCATAAGCTAGCTCACAGTGCCACTAGTGTCTCCTCTTATCGGGGAGAGAATAGTTTCTGGCAACCTCAGAACATGACAACCCTGATCCCTCAGGATCGTGGAAACAATGTACTACTTTTCGCTCAGTCACTCGTGCTCACTTATCTTGTCTCAGAGATACACAGAATAAACAGCCTGGGCGTTTCAATAAGGGTTTATTGAACAGTTGTTATTCTTGTGTAGAATATATGAGTTGCAACAACCATTAGACAGTAGCAGAGATATATGATTAGCAGTACAGTGAATATAAATGGATAGTACAGTTCTACCATTTTGCAATAAGCATGAATAAATGCATGAATATAAAATGCAGGATAAAAGAAAGCGTGTACTCCTACGATGCCTATATAGATGTACCTAAGTGTACCTAGCATGTGAGTAGGTGGAAAGCCAAGAATCCATCTAGGATTTAGTCGAACCCCATTACCTGAAGTGTGAGAATGTAGGAGCCCTTCTTAGTCTCGAGTTGGACACCCCGCGAGGGATGTTCAGACCACTGTCAGCTGGAGCGTCTGCATGCAGGAGCCTCAGCGTCTCTGGTCAGTGTGTTGGCCTGGAAGTCTCGGTACCCTCTCTCTAACACTAGCAAGATGTGCTGTATTTATGCAGAAAGTATCTAGGGCTCCTTTGTCCCTTGTCTCATGTATTAGCCATTGTTGGGTTTGAGGATGACGTATGGGATGAACCTTGTACATAGATATGGTGGGGTAGGTGGTGTAGCCCCTGCCTGGATTCCAAGAACCCTTATGAATATTCATTCATACTGTGTGAGTCTATTGATGGAGTTATAGGACTCTATTGTTCAGGTTCAATGCTAAAGGCTCGTTACTGTGTAGTATAAGGGGGATAATGTAGGTGACGGTGTATGATATTACCCGACCTATATTAGGGTACCTATATGAAACATAACACCCACTCCTCTTCCAAACAGTCAACAATGATAAAAATGCTAGCGAACCATTTCCTCTATTAGGTAGTAGTGCATTAAAACCATTAAAACCATCACAGAGTGTTGTAAAAACACTGTCTTAAAATCAGTTTTAAAAACAGTCTCAGAGGGAAGAGAATTTTCTTTTTTTTTTTTTAAAGCATTTCTTGGCATTGCTTCTTAAGCCAAAGTTCTAATTGAGTTCGCTTATATAAGTCGAACCACTATAAGCGTCAGGAGGCCATGCTTTCCAGCGAAAGTGTCAATTTAAAGGAAATGTTCCAAATTTAGTTGAGTTTTGGAGAAAAAGAACAAACTGAATTCTTTCCCAGCACACGATGAGCCAATTTTAGATTAAATGTCCTGGCTGGGAGACGCAACATCGTCGTTGCTTGCTGCTGCAGGGGACGGTCCTTGTAACACCTCACAGAGTACGTCAATGGAGCACAAATGATATTTAGAGCTGCCAATAGCTGGTATAGAGGCAGCTGGTGCTGTAGTCGATACCTGGGTGCTAGTGGTGCTAGTGGTGGAGCTGGTGCTTAAACCAGTTGTAAAAGGCACCTGCAGATTCTCGAGGAATGCAGCCATCAAGATGGGAATACGCTGGGGACATTGCCGAGCGTGGGCCCTTAGGGGTTCCAGCCGGGTTTTCAAGTCCGCAGGAGTGTCCGTTGCAAGTGTCAGACAGAGGTCCAACATGCATTCGTCACCGCAAAACAGGCATCGAAGAACAGGTAAGATGCAGTCCATCCAGACTGGTCTAAACGATAGGAACCAAGAGGCGCTTAGTTCCCTTAGGCGAGGTGTGCCCAGATGTTGTACCATGCGCTCACGGTACTTGCGCTCCAGGAGTGCTTTTGCCATCTCGTTGGTGATTGGGCCGTCCATTGCGGAGCAGAAAAATGACAATTAGGATTCCTGCGATAGAAAGCAGGATCAGCGGAAGACCTCCAAAACGCTTCCCAATACGGAGTGTATAAAATTTGGAATAACTCCGAGGATTGTCTGAAAGGTGCTTAGAAATCCTGACCCTATGGTCTTAAATAGGTGTACAATACCACTCGTATCAGACATATTGAAGATACGACCCACCATTTCTGCGAAATGAATGGGGCAGTTTGTACGTATAAGCGCCTGTATCTCAGTCGAGGTCCTTACGATTTGAAGATCAAAGGTCTCTCGAGCAGAGGTTGAGGGTACGGTTTGCTGCAAAAGTATGGCTTTCAGTCTGCTCAAAGTATCAAATTGTATAAAGGAAACATTCAACAAAGGCCATAACGGCGCCTCCCTGACTGTACTTGTTGGGGGAAACAATACTTGCATACAGCAAGTAACCCTGGAGTTCACAGTGACCAGATAGGCAATGCCCGGAAGCATCCCACAGCAACCTTGATTGTTCAGCATCAAGTAACTCCCATTCGAGAGCAGCTCGAATACTGGTTTAATCACGGCAGCTGGAGTCCCTTTCATGTGGCAGGACAAGTTTGCTACTGACCCATTACAAGCTCCGTGCAATGAAATGTCCTGGCACATGAGAGAACCGCTTAGCGCGTTCTTGCAGTTTGTACCGCTTAGAAACAGTTCTCGATCCCCACTCCGGCATCAAAATCTGTATGGTAACTCCCAAGATTCCTTAATGTATTCCTTACCCATCTTTTCATATTTGCTCGCCTGCCTTTGTTCAAGGCAATATTGAAATTGAAAAGTAGTGACCGGTAGAGTGATGTGGCCATGGATAAGCCATTCCGTAGACGGAGATTCCGCTACCGTGAATGGTAACCTGTCCAGTTTTTCAATACGCAGCATTGTATATTTTGCTCCCCTTTGTGCTATTTCCATCTGTTTATCTATTAGATTATATTCAGAAAACAGAGACGTACTGTTGATATAACGCCAAGGCACATAGCCTGCACGCAAAGATTGTAGCGTCCAGCCCAATAACATAACAGAACGTAACTGAGATTGCCCGTGTTGTAATATGGCTAAATCCTGTTCCAGTATGTCTATCGCAGAAGATACAATGTTGCCTATGGAATATATCCTGGAGGTCAAAGTTGTTAACCCATTGTCTACCACTGCTAGAGATTTCTCTAACTTAATACGGTCTATTTCCCGTATCCTCTCTGCGGCCTCTTGTTGGGATATTTTCCAATTTTCATTGTAGGCAGCATAAATGCCAGCATATATGAAACGTTTCTGATGGGGTTTCCTGGGACCTAATAAAAAATCCCTAAGATGTATGTCTTGTGAGAGTAAGGCTAAGTGTTGTTTCACTTCTGTGAGTGTTGAGGTTTCTAGCCAATCAAGGCACAACTTCCCAACACTGTAAGATGTCACTACCCCCGGATGTTCTCTTTGTACATAGCGTGGGTCTGGCCTATGGATACTGAACCCTTCAGTGGTACCCCAGAATCTTTTCTGACATGTGTTCGTGTCTAAGGGCCGAACCACCCATTTTTTCCAATCGGGGTCTGTTCTATTGTACTGTAAAATGTCATCTATTGTTGCCCCTTCTTTTGAAGTCGAATTTTGCCACCCCTCCAGCTGCGATGGTGTTGGAAATCGAGGTGTGTTCAGGTCCTTGTTCTTGGCTAGTCCAAGAAAGGATGTCTGTTGAACAGTGTCATTTAGAAATATCATCTGCTGTGGAATGACGCATGCTCTAAATAGCGCTTCTGTTCCCTGGACTTGCCAGTCCCTAGAACCCCAGACTGATTTTAAGTCTATTGTGACCTTCCATAGGTCAAAACCCTGTTCAGACAATTGGGCAATAAAGGAAGCAGAGAAAATCTGTTTGGTGTTTGTCAACATAATTTTCAGTGCCGATGTCGGTGTAACCTTATAATAATATGAGGCCGGGTCAGTGGTGTTAAACCCTGAAAAATATGAACATTTCTGTGCAAATGTTTGCGAACTACTTTTAGGTGGTGTAGGGCAATGTTCCCACTGGTGGTACTCAAAAACATTTCTAGGTGAAATAGATTTGTGCAGGAAGTTATGACCATAATGTTGGTAACAGTACAAAGTGTCATAGTCTGAATTACCTTCTAACATTTCAGTGTTTGGAAATGCTGCAGTTTTTCTAAATCAGACAACATGTTATTAACAGTTTCAGAGTCCCAATCATCAGAAAAAGTACTGGAGGTAATGATATCACTAAATAAAATTTTAAATACATGTGAAAGTTTTAAAAGTTCAGTCGGACCGAATATATCAAAATCAACTTTGTCCCAAACTATACCGTCCGGTATAGGAACTGCTGTGTTGTTCACTGATGACAAGTCTCTTTGTTCACGATGTGAAGATTGATGTGGCTTTAAAATCAAATTAACTTTTTGGGTTGTAGAGCTTTGTTGAAGGTATCGTCCATTAATAAGCATGCTAAAAGTTATAACTAAGCCTAGCCAGAAAAGAAAAAATAGAATCCCAGTAATTACCCAAAGTTCTAACCAAGGCGATACCAGGTAAGTCTTTTTAAGAAAGTTTAGAAAGTCTTTAGCTTGCTGTTTGCATGATTTTTGGGCTGGCGTCGTTTCTGGTTCGCTTGGATCCAAAGAAAATGTATCAAAGTTCATGAAGTAGCCAGAAGCAGTTCGATCAATTGTAGGAATTGCATCGGGATTTGTTGAAATCGCATTTTGCTCTTGTCGAGGCATGTTGACGTAGACGTCTGTATTTGGTCTAATTGCAACTTGTGTGTTATTTTGAGTTTGATTTTGAAGTTCGGGTTCAAGGGGAACGAGTTCGATGCATTGTTGCATAGTCCTTCATTCCGCACTGGAGGCTCTTCAAACGTGATGAGTCTTTCTGTTTGAACTTCTTGGATTGTAGCTAGATGAGGGCGTCTGCTACTGTGGAGTCCACAAGGCCTACTGTTCAGTATCGGCCATATAGTGTGGTTTGATTAAGTCGATTGAAACAAATCTTTTCTCCTTTTTCCTGGCAAGAGGCGGCAAAAGTACTGTTCTTGTTCCTTGAACTGCTAGGACGGATACAGGCTTTCTGTATGATGGTCCAAATTTTTTTTTGTCTGCTATTTTTTCTCCGACCAGATCCCCGACCTTTGGGATCCAGACAGGTCTTGCCGTGTTTGCCTTGACTTCCCCAGTGGCGATCTGTTTTAAGTGGACGTTGCTTTGTTGTGTCCTGGATTCATTTAGATCCTGTAAAACAGCCAAACAATCATAGATATCAAATGGTTTCTTATCCGCCACTGCGCCTTCACAATCAAGATCAGGTGCCCACATTCTCGTCCCAAATAGGACCTCATATGGAGTGACACCCTCTAGAGAACTTCTTGGCTGGTTATTGAGTGCCTGTTGTACCCCATATAGGTGATTGACCCAACTACCGCCCTTGCCTAATACCCTAGCTGTTAAAGATTTCTTTAAGTCCCGGATCTTCCTCTCCACAACCGAATTTCACTCAGGATGGTACGGAGAGGAGTACCGCAATGCTATGCCCATACCTTCCATGGCCTCTTTGTAAGCCCGAGAGCTAAACGCCGGGCCACGGTCAGAATGTAACGTGGCAACTGCGTATGTCCCTATAAAGACTCGCAAATCTTTGATAACAGTTCGAGCGTCAGCCGAGCGCTGAGGCCAAACCCATAGGAATCTTGAGCAGGAATCCACTGCATCCATGATATATTTGTAAGCCCCATCAGATTGTAAGGGGCCGCAGTGGTCCAGATACACACATGCGAGAGGTTTGTCAGATATTGGTAGTGGTGTCTGCGCCGGGCGTGTTATGGTGGAGCCTTTCATCTGTTGGCAGATGTCACATTTCAAGACATAGTCTTTAGTTTGTTTTGTTAGACCTGGCCACCAATAGCGTTGTTTCAGCAATGAAATAGTCGCTGTAACGCTTGTATGTGCAGAGCCCAAACCCTCGTGTGCAGCAGTAATTAAACCTTGCCTACGATCCATATTTGGTGTTACTCTATCCCCCACTCCAGAATCTGAGCATATGGAATGTTGTTTGCATCTAACCTGTAGGAGTACTTGAGTGGAAATTTCTTTGGTACTGCTGAGCTGCCTTTGCGCGAAGCAATGACAGCCACCATAATATCACCGTCTATCCTCGTTTTAGAACGAGTGATTGCAGCTATGGAAGCCGTTCGCACAGCCCCCTTTGCGGCTTCATCAGCCAATGAATTCCCTTCAACGTGAATGCCCTCACGTTGATGACTCAGTGTATGGATCACGTGAGTCCTTGGTAGTTCGTTCTTCAACTCAGCTACCTGTTCCCATAGCATTTTATGCGTAATTGTGCCACCTTTTGCGTCTTTAAACCCATTTTGTTCCCAATGATATAAATATTCATTGTATGACTGTACACAGTAAAAGGAATCACACACAATTAGTGTGGGGAATTCATGATCCGTATTTACAAGTGCAAGTATCAGTGCTTTTAACTCTGCCAACTGAGCCGTGCAGTCTCCTAGAGATTGCGTTTTTGTGCAGCTCGGATGGAACTTTCCATCCCGCATGCGACCTTTAACGATAGCACACGCTGTGTTTTATTGTTGCTTACTCCCTATGGCAGGTTGAGCAGATCCGTCAGTGTAAATTATATATTCATACTGATCTAGAGGCAAAATCTCATTTGGTAGAGGATATTCTTGTTCGTATTGCAGAAATGCTTGTGTTTTTAGACTAGGATCAAATCTGTATTCAACGTCCGTTGCAGTAAGAGAATTAGCCCATTGTATCCATCTCGAATGTAAAGCTTTTGCATTTGGAATGCTAGCCTTTGTAACAGCTTCAAAAGCTGGTACCGGGGTGACGACGATTATGCGTTTCCCCTGAGCCAGTGCTCTTTCTCTTGCTACAGCGGTCTGAACTGCTGACAGGATTTTTTCTGTTGAAGTGAAACGCATTTCTGCGCTTGTGTACAGGTGTGATTTGTATGCGATTGGTACCGTTTCTCCTTCATTGAAGGTTAAGTAGGTGTACCCGCATTGACCCGCTATTATTCGGATCACTAAGTGGCGTACGTTTACGAGTGTCTGTAAGTGTTTGGAAGCTATCATGTCTTCTTGTAGTGAATGTAGGATGTTTGTGTGCTCCTGTGTCCAATGTCTGACTGAAAAGTCAAGTTTTATTAAATCATAGAAAGGTTTTACTCTTTCTGCGTAATCTAAAATGTATGTTCTGCCGAAATTTAGGAATCCCAATATTGTTTGTAGATTTTTCAATGATTTTGGTGGTTGAAGCAGCGCACACTTTTCTAAAAGTTAGCTGCCAGGCTTTTCCCTTCACTTGAAAGCTCATATCCTAAAAACAGGACATTGAGGTGGGCTATTTTTGATTTCTTAAAATTACATTTGTAGCCCTCCGAGGCGAATTCCATAATAATGGTGCTCACCCTGGTCAAGTGGCTTTTTAATACAGTATAAGGCAAAGTTCCTAGGCAGTCAAATGGCTTAAACTGGTTTAAACACTCATCAACAAAAACAAAAATGATAAGGAGAACTCAGTGTGAATAAAGCTACATTAAGATATGTTTAAAAATTGTTTTATTCATGATTATAATGTTTTATATATAAAAAAAGGGATAAACATTAATTTAATTAATGTTGTAGACAATACATAGTTCTGATACGATTGTAGTTTTGAATAGATTACAAAATAACACTGATATTATCTAGCCAATCAGTTGGTCTAAAATGGACAAAACATTAATACATATACATAAACATAATGAAAGACAAAATGACACGAACAATAACAATTGATGTGAGGTGGCTAACAGATGGTTCTTCTCAACGCGCGTTTCGGCACTAACAGCGCCTTCATCAGGAGGGCCATACCTCTTTCCTACAGGACAATAAAAATTCTATAAAACACAATTCTTAAAAATACACACTGAGTTCAATAATAGCTCTTATGTTACATATTTACTCGAAGTTGCCAGAGATAATGTTAAAAAGAAATGAATTAGAATGGGACACAGATTCATAAAAAGATTTAACATTCAAATAAATACTGTTACTATAGATAGTGGGTAAGACTATATTGATCACCCGCAGTGAAGATGACAAAGAAAATTAGTGTTTACCAATCCACCAAAGTCAGGAGAAAAGCGAATAAAGAAAGAAGTAGAAAAAGAATTGAATTAAGAGCTCAGCAGCTCCTATTGAGATATATGGATCGTTATAAGTTCTCTAAATAATTGCATGGTGAGAATAACGATAAAAGTAGATGGGGCTTACTGTTTGTGAATGTGGTATCAGCTTCAACTCACAATGTATAGATATATGGGTCACACCAGGTCTGTGTGTAAATATAAAAACATGATTCAAAACTCAAATAATAAGAACAATTGCAGAATATCACTACTTGTATATTACAGATATGCCCTGGCATATGGGCATCTAGAGCTAGTGGGTGGTAACTTTATGTAGGGGCTGCTACATTGTCGTGGCAATCTAAGATGAACACTGAGCTAAGGAGTGTTAACTCCATAAAAGAGCTCTCAATACCGAGCTATGCTATATAGTATGTAGATGAATACTTAACAGGAGATTACGCACGATCCGTTAGTGCAAAGAGGCCGATGAAGAAATGCGATGGATGTAAAAGGGCGTCATTACCTGGATAATAGGTCTTAAGGTGCCAATGTGGAAATCGGTAATCGAAAAAGATGTTGCACGGGAATTGATGTCCGTCATCAACGTAAATACTGTATTGGGTTAAAATTTCAGGGTAGATCAAGATCACTAAAAGACCGTCACGCTGCTCTGCAAAGATAAAAGAATCTATATCAGGCTACTATGGCGGTTAGCTGAAATTTATAAATTATGAAGCTCATTCTAAGAGTGGTGCGATAGAAATAAACGAGACTATACCTGGTCTGGGCTAGTGTTTTATGATGTCTGTGAATTCAGGATATGAGGTGAGGAGGCCAGTCATCCGTACCTATGGAATTATATCTGACGAAGGAGATTGGTTGTCCCCCTCTAATTTGAACAAGGTCGCTCAAAAACAGTCACTCTGCGCTGCAAAAGTAACATGAGTCTAAATGAGGCTGATAGCACTCGACAGACAACTAGAAGCTATGGTGCTCTTGCTATGTCTGAAGTGAAAAAAGGGGGGGCGATAGTGACTCTACCTGGTCTAGGTTCCGGAGTTAAGATATCCGTGAATTCGGGCTGATAAAGTAGCCGGTCGTACGTTGATGCAGAATTGCGGAAATACAACAGGGCAGACCAAGGGCGAGTCAATAGACGTGTCCGTCTCGTGCTCTGTTGAGGATAACATCAAGAGCTGAAATTGTAAAAATCTCCCACTATACGAAGTTGCGTGTACAATTGTCTAACTGAATATGGCAAGGTGAGCTCTTACCTGAGGTGGATAATATTACGAAATGCAAACGGCCGCCATGACGGAAACCCGGCTGCGTTCCAAATGGGCTTATAAGCGTCTACCTAAGTGTCACGTGGTCTCATAGGGTGTCTCCTCAGCAATGAAAGTGGAGAACAGACTATAGAACGTCAGCGCAGTGTGGTATGAAGTGTCAGGTTCTGTCTATGTAAATAATCTGTCTGGGACAGTGTGGGAAAACCAATCCTATGAATTATTGAACAATATAGCATTCTCCCAAGGCAGATCATTGTTCAATCCTTGTTTATATGTGTTCAGAAAAAATATCCAGAAAACTTCGCGTTTTTTCCGGATTTCCTCATTCCTCGATTCATTAGGATTTCTTATTTTCTCCAAGATATGCCATATAATGTCATCAGGGGAATGTTTGAATTCATGAAAGTGTTTCACCATGGGAGCATTGAGTTTAACTGTACGGATCGCGGAGCGATGTTCAGTTAATCGTGTGGCGATGGCTCTGGATGTTTCCCCGACATAGCCTAGATTGCAGGGGCAGACAATAAGATAAACTACATTGTCAGTTTTACAGTTACACATTGTTTTGGACTGAATGACGTGTCCATTATGATTTAACGTATGTCCTTCTATAGCACTCACGCATGCTTTACAGTTGGACTGGAGACATCTAAAGGTACCTTTGATTGGAGCATTTCCATCAATGGTTTTTTGTACAAAGGGTATACTTACATCAAAGCGTGAGTGGACTATTAAGTCTTTGATATTTTTGTTTCTTCTGTGTGCAAATAACGTTTTTTTTCAATTTAAGTGCTTGTTCTTGATCACTATTGAGTATATGCCAATTGGCATTGATTATCTGCTTAACCTGATTGTTCATGGTTGAGTGTTTAGTGATACATACTAACTATTCAGTTTTGGTTGGGTTCTTAGGTTTTAGCAAATAGTCCCTGTCGTAAAATCTGGCTCGTTTATATGCCTCTCGTATTAATCTGTGGGGATATCCTCTAGCAAGAAATTTCAATTTCATAGTTTCCGCTTGCAAATCGTAATCAGTAAGGTTGGTGCAGTTACGCCGCAGTCGTAAAAACTGCCCAAAGGGGATACTTTGTTTCTGTGTCCTAGGATGATAACTTTCAAAGTGCAGTAGGGTGTTCCTAGCAGTGGGTTTAGTAAATAAATCTATTTCCAAGTGATCAATATTTTGCTTAATCAAAATATCCAGAAATTCTATCTGATGTTTGCTTTTGTGGCTAGTAAATTTCAAGTTTACATCAATTGCATTTAGCCATAGTAGAAATTCGTCAAGAGTTTCTACTGTGTCTGACCAGATGAAAAAAATATCATCGATATATCGCGACCAGTGTAGTACTGATTCATAGAAGGGGGCTATTTCATTGTCTATGTATTTTTGTTCGAATTGCGCCATGTAGATATTAGCAACCGACGGTGCTACTGTAGCTCCCATACTAACACCTCTGATTTGTTTAAAAAGATTATTTCCAAATTCAAAAGTGTTTTCTGTTAAAACAATGGTTAAGCAATCTAAGACAAATGTCTTAGGACATGGAATTTTGTAGACATCTATGAACCAAGCTACGGCTTGTATTGCTTCTTTTTGCGGGATGTTGCTATAAAGTGACTCTATGTCTAGAGTCACTAAAGTATCTCGGTTATAGTTAAATGGTAGATTTTCTACTTTTACAATCATTTCACTAGTGTCTTTAATGTGTGAGGGAGTCTTAGATATATATGGACAAAGCCATTGATCTACATATCTGGATAATGGTTCAGTTATGGAGCCAATTGTAGAGACAATCGGGCGATATGGGGGATCTGAAAGATGTTTGTGTATTTTAGGTATTCCATATATGCATGGCATTTTTCTCTTGGAGTTGTTTAAATACTCGAATTCTTTTTTGTTAATCTCTCCCTTTACAAATGCTGTATTAGAAAGTTGTTGGATCTTCAAGCTTACTTTGTTGGTGGGATCAGTTGTAAGTTTGGTATAGAATTATTGGTCATTCAAGAGGGTCAGCATCTTTTGTTCGTACGTGGAGGTGTCTAGAATCACGATGCCACCCCCTTTGTCACAGCTTTTTATAGTGACTTTCTTGTTCTGTGTAAGGGAGGTAAGGCATGTGAATTCATCTTTGTCTAAGTTATATCTAGGTTTTGGGATGAAGCGAGTCGCTAAGTCAAGACGTTTAAGCACTACCTGTTCAAAAACTGCAACTTCTGGACCTATCTGGTCTAATGAAGGGATGAAGGTAGATGGTACTGATAGGCTAGTATTAGTTAGAGACACTGCAGTAATATTAGGTTCATTGGAAAAGTATTTCTTGAGTCTGATTTTACGAAAAAACGCTAATATATCAGTGTAAAGTTCAAATTTATTGGTTTGAGAATGGGGGACGTACGACAACCCTTTAGATAACAAACTTAAGCATGTGGGGTCTAACACTTCCGGGTCCTTGATATTTTGCATCAAGTGGCTTTTTAAGTCATCGTCCGTCAGATAAATATCATCCACATAGGACAATGCTTCTTCATTAAAAATTTTTAGTAACTCAGTTACCCTTGCTGAAAATACCCCCGGGCTGCTCTTATACCCCTGGGGGAGGCAACAAAATTGTCGCTGGGACCCCAACGCAGAGAATGCGGTCAAATACCTGCTTTCAGGCGCTATATTTTGGCAGAAAAATCCATTTGAGATATCAAGTGTGGTTTTGTATTTTTTTTTTTTGCTCACAATGTTATTCATTAATGCGGCACTATGTGCATTTTGGACAGCGAATGTCTTTGTGCAAGTGTTTAAATGTCTGTAATCCAAAACTAGACGATATGTTTTGTCAGGTTTCATGACAGGAAACAAAGGATTGTTCATTGGTGAGGTGCATGTTTCAATCACCCCTTGCTATTCAAGTTGATCTAAGATCTCCCTGACCTGTTTTTTAGCTTCTTGCTTTATTGGGTATTGCCTCTGAGCATTTGGTGAAACTTTTAACGGGATCACGTGGTGGGTTGAATCCTCATCCCAACCGGCATGATTTTTGTATAGTCGTGGAGCTAAGGCAACCGCCCACTCCTGTGCATATGCATGTTTAAGATGTATGGGAACGAGGTCAGAGAATACTGAAAAAATTACAGTTTCTCCCCTAGGGCACTCCATAACAAATGCTGGCGGCCAATCTTGTCCTGCTAACAGGATGTCATCACCAGATGATAGGTTTTTCCAAAAGGGACCTTTAACTTTCCTGGGCTTGTCCCCCTCCATTTGGAGTGTTATTTCGTGTAACTTATGTGGGACGCTCACCCTTGTGTCTGATGTTTCCACCGTGATGTAATCATTCAAGTCCGCTGTCACCAGAAATTCCATCTGGTTCTGGCGAGCTATTGTTACTTCTGCCGCACTGTCTAGCATCGTCAGAGCCCATTCCCCGTTCAGAAGCTGCGTCCTCAGAATTCTGGGCATGTCTGATCTTTAGCCCGGCAACTTTCTTCTTCTTAAACTGAGGTTTAGATTTTGGCTTTTCTTCTTTCTTGGAAGTATAGTCCTGAGCGTGCTGCTTGTCTCTCGACTTTGTACGCTGCTCTTTGTGTTCTGACCGTCCTTCTCTCTCTGAGTTTTTCGTCGAGCCCTGAAAGGAACGAGAGGAACGTGTATCAGTATCCTGATACCTGTCAGGTTTCCTAATATTATCCCTATTCCTGAGATTATACCTCTATTCAGAGGGCTCCTGTGGAGGAGACCTACCTCGGGATTCGGGTCTCTTTTCTCTAAAATGTTGTTGTTTTTTATTATCCCACTTCTTTTTAGAAGAAGTAGATGTCTGCTTGGAAGTGTCCTTTTAAGGACTGCCCATCAATTGTGGTTTTAATGCTTTCCCACCCAAACTGTCTCTGCCTAATTCTGCATATGCAGTTTCAATTTTTTTGGGTAGTTCGTGTTGTTGTTCTAACGGACTGAACTCCCTTGGGCTTTGGCGGATTGCCACTGAAGCTGCTTCCCCTTTAATATTAGCTAGTATTATGGCTGATACCTGGTCATAGTTATTTAATACCTTCATCCCTAAGTTCAGAGCAGACTGTGCTCCGTACTCATTTTGTATTTGTCTTAATACATCTGGTATCACTGCTAATGAAGGAATACCATGTGTCCTGGTATATATGACAGCAAAGACTGTACCCCAAGAGGTGCAATCCTCTACTTGTGGTGTTATCCCCATGGGCAAGCAGATTGTTAGTATTCTGTGTTTTTCAAACGGGGAAGTATTCGGGAATACTGCCTCGAGCTGAGTTATTTTCTGAGCTACCCAGAACGGCATTTGTTCACGTTTCATGGGCATCTTGCCCATTACTGCGTGTAACGTTTGTGGTGTGATTTTAATTGCTGTACCCTGAGAATGAGTTCCATTGGCTGCAACTGTTGCTGGCTGGACTGTGAAAGTCCTCATGACGAATTGTGTCAAGTTTCTGTAGATTTTAATTAAATCCTTGTGTTGTAAGAGTAAGTCTGCCTGTGGCATTGTTTCAATGTCAGGATGTGGTGTGTAGGCCGCTAATATTGGCCATGTTGCCCCATCTCCTCCGAGCAGGCCTAATCTTACTCTGTTTCTTATATGGGGTAGGGCGCCTTTAAACAAGTATAGGTGTTCCTGGTACGTGAGTGGAACCTCTATGTCCTCGCTAGGACCATATGCCACTGGTGCATCTCCTTCTGTATAGTAGTGAAATGTCTGTGTTCTTGCATCTGCTGCTGGGAATGTAACCCACGAATAAAATATCTCTGTTTTGTTTGATTCGTGTGCCTCAATCACGAAAGCTACTAAGCCACCCCTAGGTGCTAAACCATATTCTAGTAGCTTCAGGGTGATAGTACGTCTGAATTTAGGTGCAATGAGAATTCCATCCACCTCTTCGTCTGAGAGGGGAAGTGGGTGTTGTAGTGGGTCTAAGACTGGTGTAGTCGTGTACGGAACACAAACTACTTTTCCAAGGAAACTATGATAAGGTTTTATGCACAATTTTAGGAACCAAATGTCCTTCAAGCTTGATTAACCAGCAGCCAATAAATAGGATATTTCGCCTACTCAGCTGTGGCGGAGTTTTGTGCCCACCCATTCCAGACGTCTCTGGTGTTTGTGAGTAGGGGTCTCTGAGAAATAGCACGACTGAACTACTCAGATTCTACTGTTAAATAAGTACCTAACCAATGTTAGCAGCGCCATGTCGTGTAGTTCCCATATTACCCATACAGGACCTGCGCGTTCGGATAACATAAACTGTGGGTTTGGTGGCAGACTGACTCTGAGCACCCCCACCGAGAAATGTTAGCCTGTTTGCATAAGCTAGCTCACAGTGCCACTAGTGTCTCCTCTTATCGGGGAGAGAATCGTTTCTGGCAACCTCAGAACATGACAACCCTGATCCCTCAGGATCGTAGAAACAATGTACTACTTTTCACTCAGTCACTCGTGCTCACTTATCTTGTCTCAGAGATACACAGAATAAACAGCCTGGGCGTTTCAATAAGGGTTTATTGAACAGTTGTTATTCTTGTGTAGAATATATGAGCTGCAACAACCATTAGACAGTAGCAGAGATATATGATTAGCAGTACAGTGAATATAAATGGATAGTACAGTTATACCATTTTGCAATAAGCATGAATAAATGCATATATATAAAATGCAGGATAAAAGAAAGCGCGTACTCCTACGATGCCTATCTAGATGTACCTAAGTGTACCTAGCATGTGAGTAGGTGTAAAGCCAAGAATCCCTCTAGGATTCAGTCGAACCCCATTACCTCAAGTGTGAGAATGTAGGAGCCCTTCTTGGTCTCGAGTTGGACACCCCGCGAGGGAGGTTCAGACCACTGTCAGCTGGAGCGTCTGCATGCAGGAGCCTCAGCGTCTCTGTCAGTGTGTCGGCCTGGAAGTCTCGGTCCCCTCTCTCTAACACTAGCAAGGTGTGCTGTATTTATGCAGAAAGTATCTAGGGCTCCTTTGTCCCTTGTCTCATGTATTAGCCATTGTTGGGTTTGAGGATGATGTATGGGATGAACCTTGTACGTAGATATGGTGGGGTAGGTGGTGTAGCCCCTGCCTGGATTCCAAGAACCCTTATGAATATTCATTCATACTGTGTGAGTCTATTGATGGAGTTATAGGACTCTATTGTTCAGGAGAAACCCTCCTTCTGCACCCAGGACTAGAACTAGGTAAAGGTTCAATCCTAAAGGCTCGTTACTGTGTAGTATAAGGGGGATAATGTAGGTGACGGTGTATGATATTACCCGACCTATATTATGGTACCTATATGAAACATAACACCCACTCCTCTTCCAAACAGTCAACAATGATAAAAATGCTAGCGAACCATTTCCTCTATTAGGTAGTAGTGCATTAAAACCATTAAAACCATCACAGAGTGTTAGTAAAAACACTGTCTTAAAATCAGTTTTAAAAACAGTCACAGAGGGAAGAGAATTTTCTTTTTTTTTTAAAAAGCATTTCTTGACATTGCTTCTTAAGCCAAAGTTCTAATTGAGTTCGCTTATATAAGTCGAACCACTATAAGCGTCAGGAGGCCATGCTTTCCAGCGAAAGTGTCAATTTAAAGGAAATGTTCCAAATTTAGTTGAGTTTTGGAGAAAAAGAACAAACTGAATTCTTTCCCAGCACACGATGAGCCAATTTTAGATTAAATGTCCTGGCTGGGAGACGCAACATCGTCGTTGCTTGCCGCTGCAGGGGACGGTCCTTGTAACACCTCACAGAGTACGTCAATGGAGCACAAATGATATTCAGAGCTGCCAATAGCTGGTATAGAGGCAGCTGGTGCTGTAGTCGATACCTGGGTGCTAGTGGTGCTAGTGGTGGAGCTGGTGCTTAAACCAGTTGTAAAAGGCACCTGCAGATTCTCGAGGAATGCAGCCATCACGATGGGAATACGCTGGGGACATTGCCGAGCGTGGGCCCTTAGGGGTTCCAGCCGTGTTTTCAAGTCTGCAGGAGTGTCCGTTGCAAGTGTCAGACAGAGGTCCAACACGCATTCGTCACCGCAAAACAGGCATCGAAGAACAGGTAAGATGCAGTCCATCCAGACTGGTCTAAACGATAGGAACCAAGAGGCGCTTAGTTCCCTTAGGCGAGGTGTGCCCAGATGTTGTACCATGCGCTCACGGTACTTGCGCTCCAGGAGTGCTTTTGCCATCTCGTTGGTGATTGGGCCGTCCATTGCGGAGCAGAAAAATGACAATTAGGATTCCTGCGATAGAAAGCAGGATCAGCGGAAGACCTCCAAAAACGCTTCCCAATACGGAGTGTATAAAATTTGGAATAACTCCGAGGATTGTCTGAAAGGTGCTTAGAAATCCTGACCCTATGGTCTTAAATAGGTGTACAATACCACTCGTATCAGACATATTGAAGATACGACCCACCATTTCTGCGAAATGAATGGGGCAGTTTGTACGTATAAGCGCCTGTATCTTAGTCGAGGTCCTTACGATTTGAAGATCAAAGGTCTCTCGAGCAGAGGTTGAGGGTACGGTTTGCTGCAAAAGCATGGCTTTCAGTCTGCTCAAAGTATCAAATTGTATAAAGGAAACATTCAACAAAGGCCATAACGGCGCCTCCCTGACTGTACTTGTTGGGGGAAACAATACTTGCATACAGCAAGTAACCCTGGAGTTCACAGTGACCAGATAGGCAATTCCCGGAAGCATCCCACAGCAACCTTGATCGTTCAGCATCAAGTAACTCCCATTCGAGAGCAGCTCGAATACTGGTTTAATCACGGCAGCTGGAGTCCCTTTCATGTGGCAGGACAAGTTTGCTACTGACCCATTACAAGCTCTGTGCAATGAAATGTCCTGGCACATGAGAGAACCGCTTAGCGCGTTCTTGCAGTTTGTACCGCTTAGAAACAGTTCTCGATCCCCACTCCGGCATCAAAATCTGTATGGTAACTCCCAAGATTCCTTAATGTATTCCTTACCCATCTTTTCATATTTGCTCGCCTGCCTTTGTTCAAGGCAATATTGAAATTGAAAAGTAGTGACCGGTAGAGTGATGTGGCCATGGATAAGCCATTCCGTAGACGGAGATTCCGCTACCGTGAATGGTAACCTGTCCAGTTTTTCAATACGCAGCATTGTATATTTTGCTCCCCTTTGTGCCATTTCCATCTGTTTATCTATTAGATTATATTCAGAAAACAGAGACGTACTGTTGATATAACGCCAAGGCACATAGCCTGCACGCAAAGATTGTAGCGTCCAGCCCAATAACATAACAGAACGTAACTGAGATTGCCCGTGTTGTAATATGGCTAAATCCTGTTCCAGTATGTCTATCGCAGAAGATACAATGTTGCCTATGTAATATATCCTGGAGGTCAAAGTTGTTAACCCATTGTCTACCACTGCTAGAGATTTCTCTAAGTTAATACGGTCTATTTCCCGTATCCTCTCTGCGGCCTCTTGTTGGGATATTTTCCAATTTTCATTGTAGGCAGCATAAATGCCAGCATATATGAAACGTTTCTGACGGGGTTTCCTGGGACCTAATAAAAAATCCCTAAGATGTATGTCTTGTGAGAGTAAGGCTAAGTGTTGTTTCACTTCTGTGAGTGTTGCCAATCAAGGCACAACTTCCCAACACTGTAAGATGTCACTACCCCCGGATGTTCTCTTTGTACATAGCGTGGGTCTGGCCTATGGATACTGAACCCTTCGGTGGTACCCCAGAATCTTTTCTGACATGTGTTCGTGTCTAAGGGCCGAACCACCCATTTTTTCCAATCGGGGTCCGTTCTATTGTACTGTAAAATGTCATCTATTGTTGCCCCTTCTTTTGAAGTCGAATTTTGCCACCCCTCCAGCTGCAATGGTGTTGGAAATCGAGGTGTGTTCAGGTCCTTGTTCTTGTCTAGTCCAAGACAGGATGTCTGTTGAACAGTGTCATTTAGAAATATCATCTGCTGTGGAATGACGCATGCTCTAAATAGCGCTTCTGTTCCCTGGACTTGCCAGTCCCTAGAACCCCAGACTGATTTTAAGTCTATTGTGACCTTCCATAGGTCAAAACCCTGTTCAGACAATTGGGCAATAAAGGAAGCAGAGAAAATCTGTTTGGTGTTTGTCAACATAATTTTCAGTGCCGATGTCGGTGTAACCTTATAATAATATGAGGCCGGGTCAGTGGTGTTAAACCCTGAAAAATATGAACATTTCTGTGCAAATGTTTGCGAACTACTTTTAGGTGGTGTAGGGCAATGTTCCCACTGGTGGTACTCAAAAACATTTCTAGGTGAAATAGATTTGTGCAGGAAGTTATGACCATAATGTTGGTAACAGTACAAAGTGTCATAGTCTGAATTACCTTCTAACATTTCAGTGTTTGGAAATGCGTCAGTTTTTTCTAAATCAGACAACATGTTATTAACAGTTTCAGAGTCCCAATCATCAGAAAAAGTACTGGAGGTAATGATATCACTTAATAAAATTTTAAATACATGTGAAAGTTTTAAAAGTTCAGTCGGACCGAATATATCAAAATCAACTTTGTCCCAAACTATACCGTCCGGTATAGGAACTGCTGTGATGTTCACTGATGACAAGTCTCTTTGTTCACGATGTGAAGATTGATGTGGCTTTAAAATCAAATTAACTTTTTGGGTTGTAGAGCTTTGTTGAAGGTATCGTCCATTAATAAGCATGCTAAAAGTTATAACTAAGCCTAGCCAGAAAAGAAAAAATAGAATCCCAGTAATTACCCAAAGTTCTAACCAAGGCGATACCAGGTAAGTCTTTTTAAGAAAGTTTAGAAAGTCTTTAGCTTGCTGTTTGCATGGTTTTTGGGCTGGCGTTGTTTCTGGTTCGCTTGGATCCAAAGAAAATGTATCAAAGTTCATGAAGTAGCCAGAAGCAGTTCGATCAATTGTAGGAATTGCATCGGGATTTGTTGAAATCGCATTTTGCTCTTGTCGAGGCATGTTGACGTAGACGTCTGTATTTGGTCTAATTGCAACTTGTGTGTTATTTTGAGTTTGATTTTGAAGTTCGGGTTCAAGGGGAACGAGTTCCATAGCATTGTTGCATAGTCCTTCATTCCGCACAGGAGGCTCTTCAGACGTGATGAGTCTTTCTGTTTGAACTTCTTGGATTGTAGCTAGAGGAGGGCGTCTGCTACTGTGGAGTCCACGAGGCCTACTGTTCAGTATCGGCCATATAGTGTGGTTTGATTAAGTCGATTGAAACAAATCTTTTCTCCTTTTTCCTGGCAAGAGGCGGCAAAAGTACAGTTCCTGTTCCTTGAACTGCTAGGACGGATACAGGCTTTCTGTATGATGGTCCAAATTCTTTTTTGTCTGCTATTTTTTCTCCGACCAGATCCCCGACCTTTGGGATCCAGACAGGTCTTGCTGTGTTTGCCTTGACTTCCCCAGTGGCGATCTGTTTTAAGTGGACGTTGCTTTGTTGTGTCCTGGATTCATTTAGATCCTGTAAAACAGCCAAACAATCATAGATATCAAATGGTTTCTTATCCGCCACTGCGCCTTCACAATCAAGATCAGGTGCCCACATTCTCATCCCAAATAGGACCTCATATGGAGTGACACCCTCTAGAGAACTTCTTGGCTGGTTATTGAGTGCCCGTTGTACCCCATATAGGTGATTGACCCAACTACCGCCCTTGCCTAATACCCTAGCTGTTAAAGATTGCTTTAAGTCCCGGTTCTTCCTCTCCACAACCGAATTTCCCTCAGGATGGTACGGAGAGGAGTACCGCAATGCTATGCCCACACCTTCCATGGCCTCTTTGTAAGCCCGAGAGCTAAACGCCGGGCCACGGTCAGAATGTAACGTGGCAACTGCGTATGTCCCTATAAAGACTCGCAAATCTTTGATAACAGTTCGAGCGTCAGCCGAGCGCTGAGGCCAAACCCATAGGAATCTTGAGCAGGAATCCACTGCATCCTTGATATATTTGTAAGCCCCATCAGATTGTAAGGGGCCGCAGTGGTCCAGATACACACATGCGAGAGGTTTGTCAGATATTAGTAGCGGTGTCTGCGCCGGGCGTGTTATGGTGGAGCATTTCATCTGTTGGCAGATGTCACATTTCAAGACATAGTCTTTAGTTTGTTTTGTTAGACCTGGCCACCAATAGCGTTGTTTCAGCAATGAAATAGTTGCTGTAACGCTTGTATGTGCAGGGCCCAAACCCTCGTGTGCAGCAGTAATTAAACCTTGCCTACGATCCATATTTGGTATTACTCTATCCCCCACTCCAGAATCTGAGCATATGGAATGTTGTTTGCATCTAACCTGTAGGAGTACTTGAGTGGAAATTTCTTTGGTACTGCTGAGCTGCCTTTGCGCGAAGCAATGACAGCCACCATAATATCACCGTCTATCCTCGTTTTAGTACGAGTGATTGCAGCTATGGAAGCCGTTCGCACAGCCCCCTTTGCGGCATCATCAGCCAATGAATTCCCTTCAAAGTGAATGCCATCACGTTGATGACTCAGTGTATGGATCACGTGAGTCCTTGGTAGTTCGTTCTTCAACTCAGCTACCTGTTCCCATAGCATTTTATGCGTAATTGTGCCACCTTTTGCGTCTTTAAACCCATTTTGTTCCCAGTGATATAAATATTCATTGTATGACTGCACACAGTAAAAGGAATCACACACAATTAGTGTGGGGAATTCATGATCCGTATTTACAAGTGCAAGTATCAGTGCTTTTAACTCTGCCAACTGAGCTGTGCAGTCTCCTAGAGATTGCGTTTTTGTGCAGCTCGGATGGAACTTTCCATCCCGCATGCGACCTTTAACGATAGCACACGCTGTGTTTTATTGTTGCTTACTCCCTATGGCAGGTTGAGCAGATCCGTCAGTGTAAATTATATATTCATACTGATCTAGAGGCAAAATCTCATTTGGTAGAGGATATTCTTGTTCGTATTGCAGAAATGCTTGTGTTTTTAGACTAGGATCAAATCTGTATTCAACGTCCGTTGCAGTAAGAGAATTAGCCCATTGTATCCATCTCGAATGTAAAGCTTTTGCATTTGGAATGCTAGCCTTTGTAACAGCTTCTAAAGCTGGTACCGGGGTGACGACGATTATGTGTTTCCCCTGAGCCAGTGCTCTTTCTCTTGCTACAGCGGTCTGAACTGCTGACAGGATTTTTTCTGTTGAAGTGAAACGCATTTCTGCGCTTGTGTACAGGTGTGATTTGTATGCGATTGGTACCGTTTCGCCTTCATTGAAGGTTAAGTAGGTGTACCCGCATTGACCCGCTATTATTCGGTCACTAAGTTGCGTACGTTTACGCGTGTCTGTAAGTGTTTGGAAGCTATCATGTCTTCTTGTAGTGAATGTAGGATGTTTGTGTGCTCCTGTGTCCAATGTCTGACTGAAAAGTCAAGTTTTATTAAATCATAGAAAGGTTTTACTCTTTCTGCGTAATCTAAAATGTATGTTCTGCCGAAATTTAGGAATCCCAATATTGTTTGTAGATTTTTCAATGATTTTGGTGGTTGAAGCAGCGCACACTTTTCTAAAAAGCTAGCTGCCAGGCTTTTCCCTTCACTTGAAAGCTCATATCCTAAAAACAGGACATTGAGGTGGGCTATTTTTGATTTCTTAAAATTACATTTGTAGCCCTCCGAGGCGAATTCCATAATAATGGTGCTCACCCTGGTCAAGTGGCTTTTTAATACAGTATAAGGCAAAGTTCCTAGGCAGTCAAATGGCTTAAACTGGTTTAAACACTCATCAACAAAAACAAAAATGATAAGGAGAACTCAGTGTGAATAAAGCTACATTAAGATATGTTTAAAAATTGTTTTATTCATGATTATAATGTTTTATATATAAAAAAAGGGATAAACATTCATTTAATTAATGTTGTAGACAATACATAGTTCTGATACGATTGTAGTTTTGAATAGATTACAAAATAATACTGATATTATCTAGCCAATCAGTTGGTCTAAAATGGACAAAACATTAATACATATACATAAACATAATGAAAGACAAAATGACACGAACAATAACAATTGATGTGAGGTGGCTAACAGATGGTTCTTCTCAACGCGCGTTTCGGCACTAGCAGCGCCTTCATCAGGAGGGCCATACCTCTTTCCTACAGGACAATAAGATTCTATAAAACACAATTCTTAAAAATACACACTGAGTTCAATAATATCTCCTATGTTACATATTTACTCGAAGTTGCCAGTGATAATGTTGAAAAGAAATGAATTAGAATGGGACACAGATTCATAAAAAGATTTAACATTCAAATAAATACTGTTACTATAGATAGTGGGTAAGACTATATTGATCACCCGCAGTGAAGATGACAAAGAAAATTAGTGTTTACCAATCCACCAAAGTCAGGAGAAAAGCGAATAAAGAAAGAAGTAGAAAAAGAATTGAATTAAGAGCTCAGCAGCTCCTATTGAGATATATGGATCGTTATAAGTTCTCTAAATAATTGCATGGGGAGAATAACGATAAAAGTAGATGGGGCTTACTGTTTGTGAATGTGGTATCAGCTTCAACTCACAATGTATAGATATATGGGTCACACCAGGTCTGTGTGTAAATATAAAAACATGATTCAAAACTCAAATAATAAGAACAATTGCAGAATATCACTACTTGTATATTACAGATATGCCCTGGCATATGGGCATCTAGAGCTAGTGGGTGGTAACTTTATGTAGGGGCTGCTACATTGTCGTGGCAATCTAAGATGAACACTGAGCTAAGGAGTGTTAACTCCATAAAAGAGCTCTCAATACCGAGCTATGCTATATAGTATGTAGATGAATACTTAACAGGAGATTCTGCACGATGCGTTAGTGCAAAGAGGCCGATGAAGAAATGCGATGGATGTAAAAGGGCGTCATTACCTGGATAATAGGTCCTAAGGTGCCAATGTGGAAATCGGTAATCGAAAAAGATGTTGCACGGGAATTGATGTCCGTCATCAACGTAAATACTGTATTGGGTTAAAATTTCAGGGTAGATCAAGATCACTAAAAGACCGTCACGCTGCCCTGCAAAGATAAAAGAATCTATATCAGGCTACTATGGCGGTTAGCTGAAATTTATAAATTATGAAGCTCATTCTAAGAGTGGTGCGATAGAAATAAACTAGACTATACCTGGTCTGGGCTAGTGTTTTATGATGTCTGTGAATTCAGGATATGAGGTGAGGAGGCCAGTCATCCGTACCTATGGAATTATATCTGACGAAGGAGATTGGTTGTCCCCCTCTAATTTGAACAAGGTCGCTCAAAAACAGTCACTGCGCTGCAAAAGTAACATGAGTCTAAATGAGGCTGATAGTACTCGACAGACAACTAGAAGCTATGGTGCTCTTGCTATGTCTGAAGTGAAAAAAGGGGGCCGATAGTGACTCTACCTGGTCTAGGTTCCGGAGTTAAGATATCCGTGAATTCGGGCTGTTAAACAAAGTAGCCGGTCGTACGTTGATGCGGAATTGCGGAAATACAACAGGGCAGACCAAGGGCGAGTCAATAGACGTGTCCGTCTCGTGCTCTGTTGAGGATAACATCAAGAGCTGAAATTGTAAAAATCTCCCACTATACGAAGTTGCGTGTACAATTGTCTAACTGAATATGGCAAGGTGAGCTCTTACCTGAGGTGGATAATATTACAAAATGCAAACGGCCGCCATGATGGAAACCCGGCTGCGTTCCAAATGGGCTTATAAGCGTCTACCTAAGTGTCACGTGGTCTCATAGGGTGTCTCCTCAGCAATGAAAGTGGAGAACAGACTATAGAACGTCAGCGCAGTGTGGTATGAAGTGTCAGGTTCAGTCTATGTAAATAATCTGTCTGGGACAGTGTGGGAAAACCAATCCTATGAATTATTGAACAATATAGCATTCTCCCAAGGCAGATCATTGTTCAATCCTTGTTTATATGTGTTCAGAAAAAATATCCAGAAAACTTTGCGTTTTTTCCGGATTTCCTCATTCCTCGATTCATTAGGATTTCTTATTTTCTCCAAGATGTGCCATTTAATGTCATCAGGAGAATGTTTGAATTCATGAAAGTGTTTCACCATGGGAGCATTGAGTTTAACTGTACGGATCGCGGAGCGATGTTCAGTTAATCGTGTGGCGATGGCTCTGGATGTTTCCCCGACATAGCCTAGATTGCAGGGGCAGACAATAAGATAAACTACATTGTCAGTTTTACAGTTACACATTGTTTTGGACTGAATGACGTGTCCATTATGACTTAACGTATGTCCTTCTATAGCACTCACGCATGCTTTACAGTTGGACTGGAGACATCTAAAGGTACCTTTGATTGGAGCATTTCCATCAATGGTTTTTTGTACAAAGGGTATACTTACATCAAAGCGTGAGTGGACTATTAAGTCTTTGATATTTTTGTTTCTTCTGTGTGCAAATAACATTTTTTTCAATTTAAGTGCTTGTTCTTGATCACTATTGAGTATATGCCAATTGGCATTGATTATCTGCTTAACCTGATTGTTCATGGTTGAGTGTTTAGGGATACATACTAACTATTCAGTTTTGGTTGGGTTCTTAGGTTTTAGCAAATAGTCCCTGTCGTAAAATCTGGCTCGTTTATATGCCTCTCGTATTAATCAGTGGGGATATCCTCTAGCAAGAAATTTCAATTTCATAGTTTCCGCTTGGAAATCGTAATCAGTAAGGTTGGTGCAGTTGCGCCGCAGTCGTAAAAACTGTCCAAAGGGGATACTTTGTTTCTGTGTCCTAGGATGATAACTTTCAAAGTGCAGTAGGGTGTTCCTAGCAGTGGGTTTAGTAAATAAAGCTACTTCCAAGTGATCAATATTTTGCTTAATCAAAATATCCAGAAATTCTATCTGATGTTTGCTTTTGTGGCTAGTAAATTTCAAGTTTACATCAATTGCATTTAGCCATAGTAGAAATTCGTCAAGAGTTTCTACTGTGTCTGACCAGATGAAAAAAATATCATCGATATATCGCGACCAGTGTAGTACTGATTCATAGAAGGGGGCTATTTCATTGTCTATGTATTTTTGTTCGAATTGCGCCATGTAGATATTAGCAACCGACGGGGCTACTGTAGCTCCCATACTAACACCTCTGATTTGTTTAAAAGATTATTTCCAAATTCAAAAGTGTTTTCTGTTAAAACAATGGTTAAGCAATCTAAGACAAATGTCTTAGGACATGGAATTTTGTAGACATCTATGAACCAAGCTACTGCTTGTATTGCTTCTTTTTGCGGGAAGTTGCTATAAAGTGACTCTTTGTCTAGAGTCACTAAAGTATCTCGGTTATTGTTAAATGGTAGATTTTCTACTTTTACAATCATTTCACTAGTGTCTTTAATGTGTGAGGGAGTCTTAGATATATATGGACAAAGCCATTGATCTACATATCTGGATAAGGGTTCAGTTATGGAGCCAATTGTAGAGACAATCGGGCGATATGGGGGATCTGAAAGATGTTTGTGTATTTTAGGTATTCCATATATGCATGGCATTTTCTCTTGGAGTTGTTTAAATACTCGTATTCTTTTTTGTTAATCTCTCCCTTTACAAATGCTGTATTAGAAAGTTGTTGGATCTTCAAGCTTACTTTGTTGGTGGGATCAGTTGTAAGTTTGGTATAGAATTATAGGTCATTCAAGAGGGTCAGCATCTTTTGTTCGTACGTGGAGGTGTCTAGAATCACGATGCCACCCCCTTTGTCACAGCTTTTTATAGTGACTTTCTTGTTCTGTGTAAGGGAGGTAAGGCATGTGAATTCATCTTTGTCTAGGTTATATCTAGGTTTTGGGATGAAGCGAGTCGCTAAGTCAAGACGTTTAAGCACTACCTGTTCAAAAACTGCAACTTCTGGACCTATCTGGTCTAATGAAGGGATGAAGGTAGATGGTACTGATAGGCTAGTATTAGTTAGAGACACTGCAGTAATATTAGGTTCATTGGAAAAGTATTTCTTGAGTCTGATTTTACGAAAAACGCTAATATATCAGTGTAAAGTTCAAATTTATTGGTTTGAGAATGGGGGACGTACGACAACCCTTTAGATAACAAACTTAAGCATGTGGGGTCTAACACTTCCGGGTCCTTGATATTTTGCATCAAGTGGCTTTTCAAGTCATCGTCCGTCAGATAAATATCATCCACATAGGACAATGCTTCTTCATTAAAAATGTTTAGTAACTCAGTTACCCTTGCTGAAAATACCCCCGGGCTGCTCTTATACCCCTGGGGGAGGCAACAAAATTGTCGCTGGGACCCCAATGCAGAGAATGCGGTCAAATACCTGCTTTCAGGCGCTATATTTTGACAGAAAAATCCATTTGAGATATCAAATGTGGTTTTGTATTTTCTTTTTTTGCTCACAATGTTATTCATTAATGCGGCACTATGTGCATTTTGGACAGCGAATGTCTTTGTGCAAGTGTTTAAATGTCTGTAATCCAAAACTAGACGATATGTTTTGTCAGGTTTCATGACAGGAAACAAAGGATTGTTCATTGGTGAGGTGCATGTTTCAATCACCCCTTGCTATTCAAGTTGATCTAAGATCTCCCTGACCTGTTTTTTAGCTTCTTGCTTTATTGGGTATTGCCTCTGAGCATTTGGTGAAACTTTTAACGGGATCACGTGGTGGGTTGAATCCTCATCCCAACCGGCATGATTTTTGTATAGTCCTGGAGCTAAGGCAACCGCCCACTCCTGTGCATATGCATGTTTAAGATGTATGGGAACGAGGTCAGAGAATGCTGGAAAAATTACAGTTTCTCCCCTAGGGCACTCCATAACAAATGCTGGCGGCCAATCTTGTTCTGCTAACAGGATGTCATCACCAGATGATAGGTTTTTCCAAAAGAGACCTTTAACTTTCCTGGGCTTGTCCCCCTCCATTTGGAGTGTTATTTCGTGTAACTTATGTGGGACGCTCACCCTTGTGTCTGATGTTTCCACCGTGATGTAATCATTCAAGTCCGCTGTCACCAGAAATTCCATCTGGTTCTGGCGAGCTATTGTTACTTCTGCCGCACTGTCTAGCATCGTCAGAGCCCATTCCCCGTTCAGAAGCTGCGTCCTCAGAATTCTGGGCATGTCTGATCTTTAGCCCTGCAACTTTCTTCTTCTTAAACTGAGGTTTAGATTTTGGCTTTTCTTCTTTCTTGGAACTATAGTCCTGAGCGTGCTGCTTGTCTCTCGACTTTGTACGCTCCTCTTTGTGTTCTGACCGTCCTTCTCTCTCAGAGTTTTTCGTCGAGCCCTGAAAGGAACGAGAGGAACGTGTATCAGTATCCTGATACCTGTCAGGTTTCCTAATATTATCCCTATTCCTGAGATTATACCTCTATTCAGAGGGCTCCTGTGGAGGAGACCTACCTCGGGATTCGGGTCTCTTTTCTCTAAAATGATGTTGTTTTTTATTATCCCACTTCTTTTTAGAAGAAGTAGATGTCTGCTTGGAAGTGTCCTTTTAAGGACTGCCCATCAGTTGTGGTTTTAATGCTTTCCCACCCAAACTGTCTCTGCCTAATTCTGCATATGCAGTTTCAATTATTTTGGGTAGTTCGTGTTGTTGTTCTAACGGACTGAATTCCCTTAGGCGTTGGTGGATTGCCACTGAAGCTGCTTCCCCTTTAATATTAGCTAGTATTATGGCTGATACCTGGTCATAGTTATTTAATACCTTCATCCCTAAGTTCAGAGCAGACTGTGCTCCGTACTCATTTTGTATTTGTCTTAATACATCTGGTATCACTGCTAATGAAGGAATACCATGTGTCCTGGTATATATGACAGCAAAGACTGTACCCCAAGAGGTGCAATCCTCTACTTGTGGTGTTATCCCCATGAGCAAGCAGATTGTTAGTATTCTGTGTTTTTCAAACGGGGAAGTATTCGGGAATACTGCCTCGAGCTGAGTTATTTTCTGAGCTACCCAGAACGCCATTTGTTCACGTTTCATGGGCATCTTGCCCATTACTGCGTGTAACGTTTGTGGTGTGATTTTAATTGCTGTACCCTAAGAATGAGTTCCATTGGCTGCAACTGTTGCTGGCTGGACTGTGAAAGTCCTCATGACGAATTGTGTCAAGTTTCTGTAGATTTTAATTAAATCCTTGTGTTGTAAGAGTAAGTCTGCCTGTGGCATTGTTTCAATGTCAGGATGTGGTGTGTAGGCCGCTAATATTGGCCATGTTGCCCCATCTCCTCCGAGCAGGCCTAATCTTACTCTGTTTCTTATATGGGGTAGGGCGCCTTTAAACCAGTATAGGTGTTCCTGGTACGTGAGTGGAACCTCTATGTCCTCGCTAGGACCATATTCCACTGGTGCATCTCCTTCTGTATAGTAGTGAAATGTCTGTGTTCTTGCATCTGCTGCTGGGAATGTAACCCACGAATAAAATATCTCTGTTTTGTTTGATTCGTGTGCCTCAATCACGAAAGCTACTAAGCCACCCCTAGGTGCTAAACCATATTCTAGTAGCTTCAGGGTGATAGTACGTCTGAATTTAGGTGCAATGAGAATTCCATCCACCTCTTCGTCTGAGAGGGAGAGTGGGTGTTGTAGTGGGTCTAAGACTGGTGTAGTCGTGTACGGAACACAAACTACTTTTCCAAGGAAACTATGATAAGGTTTTATGCACAATTTTAGGAACCAAATGTCCTTCAAGCTTGATTAACCAGCAGCCAATAAATAGGATATTTCGCCTACTCAGCTGTGGCGGAGTTTTGTGCCCACCCATTCCAGACGTCTCTGGTGTTTGTGAGTAGGGGTCTCTGAGAAATAGCACGACTGAACTAATCAGATTCTACTGTTAAATAAGTACCTAACCAACGTTAGCAGCGCCATGTCGTGTAGTTCCCATATTACCCATACAGGACCTGCGCGTTCGGATAACATAAACTGTGGGTTTGGTGGCAGACTGACTCTGAGCACCCCCAACGAGAAATGTTAGCCTGTTTGCATAAGCTAGCTCACAGTGCCACTAGTGTCTCCTCTTATCGGGGAGAGAATCGTTTCTGGCAACCTCAGAACATGACAACCCTGATCCCTCAGGATCGTAGAAACAATGTACTACTTTTCGCTCAGTCACTCGTGCTCACTTATCTTGTCTCAGAGATACACAGAATAAACAGCCTGGGCGTTTCAATAAGGGTTTATTGAACAGTTGTTATTCTTGTGTAGAATATATGAGCTGCAACAACCATTAGACAGTAGCAGAGATATATGATTAGCAGTACAGTGAATATAAATGGATAGTACAGTTCTACCATTTTGCAATAAGCATGAATAAATGCATATATATAAAATGCAGGATAAAAGAAAGTGCGTACTCCTACGATGCCTATCTAGATGTACCTAAGTGTACCTAGCATGTGAGTAGGTGTAAAGCCAAGAATCCCTCTAGGATTTAGTCGAACCCCATTACCTCAAGTGTGAGAATGTAGGAGCCCTTCTTGGTCTCGAGTTGGACACCCCGCGAGGGAGGTTCAGACCACTGTCAACTGGAACGTCTGCATGCAGGAGCCTCAGCGTCTCTGGTCAGTGTGTCGGCCTGGAAGTCTCGGTGCCCTCTCTCTAACACTAGCAAGATGTGCTGTATTTATGCAGAAAGTATCTAGGGCTCCTTTGTCCCTTGTCTCATGTATTAGCCATTGTTGGGTTTGAGGATGATGTATGGGATGAACCTTGTACGTAGATATGGTGGGGTAGGTGGTGTAGCCCCTGCCTGGATTCCAAGAACCCTTATGAATATTCATTCATACTGTGTGAGTCTATTGATGGAGTTATAGGACTCTATTGTTCAGGAGAAACCCTCCTTCTGCACCCAGGACTAGAACTAGGTAAAGGTTCAATCCTAAAGGCTCGTTACTGTGTAGTATAAGGGGGATAATGTAGGTGACGGTGTATGATATTACCCGGACCAATATTAGGGTACCTATATGAAACATAACAACTCTACACTCCTATTGGAGGCAGTACCCGTATTCTCCTGAAAGTTTGTGCTGATCATCTGCGATATCCCAGAGCGGAACGCCGTGTCCCTAAGCGCAGCAACAGAGAGACGCCAAGTCGAGATCTGAGCTCTGCAGGCGCCCCATGTGAGGTGCAGCTGCAATGGGTTGTGGTCAGAGAGTGCCCACGCTAGATATTCTGTTTGCATTACCCTAGTTAAAGCTTCCATGGAGCAATATATTGCATCGATCCGCGTGTTCAGATCATGCAACGAGGAGTAATGAGAGTATGTGTGCAATTCAGGGTGCTGACTATGCCACACGACTCTCAGCTGCATCTGATCTGCCCAGTCTCTTAGGTGTCTTGAAATCTGAATAGATTGTGCTCCCAGGAGCTGCGGGCGTGAGCGGTCCAGGTCAAGATCATATGTACAATTGTAGTCCCACCCCCCCCATAGTGTCGGCGCTGCAGGGTCGGACAGCAGGGATTGCGTGAGTGATTGTAGGAACTGTGCTTGCCCAGTGTTCGGGGCATACAGGGAGACTAGTGCCAGCGGGGCTCCATCCAGCTGGCCCTCCAGCGTCACGTAGCGGCCCTGAGGGTCTATTCGAGTATGTATCACCTTAAGGGGTGTGCCTGGCGCCACCCATATAAGGGCACCCCTAGCATATCCGGAGTATGTAGTGCCTATGACTGTGCCCCTCCAGCACTTGCGCAGTGAGGCTGATGTCTCTGTGGTAAGGGGCGTCTCCTGTATTAATGCAATTGAGACCTTGTGGGTACGCAAATATTGATATATTTTATGTCTTTTAACACACCCTGCTAGCCCCCGCACGTTCCCAGTTAAGAGTGTGTACTCATTGTTAGCCATTCAATCCCTAAAAACTGAGGAGTGAAGGGACCCTTCAGCATACCGCCCCTCCGATTAGCCACCCGACCCACCTCCCCAACCCCCGCACCGCAGTCATCCCGCCGTACATTATATTGCTCAGTTGCATCACCCGTCCTGCATAGTAGGGAATAGAGATTGCATAAAATAATAATAACATTCCCCTAACTCCCCACCCAAGGCCGGCACGCCAACGGGCAATTGGCCACTTGCACTGGAATGCCATTAAACTTATTGTAGAACAATTGCTATCTCAGCTTCTTAACATTATCTGGGGGCGCAGCTGTGATCCGTCCCAAGCTGACTTTTGGCTGCCATCTTTTAATCAACATTATGATATCTCATAGATCAGTCCCCTGTATTCGGAGTAGAAGAAGTGTTAACCATTGAGGCGACCCCCCATTAGTGTCTAACCATCTGCCCACCAGCTGTGTGTAGACATAAAAAGGATATTCAGGAAGTCCACCAAGTTCTCTTGCCAACTGGTGATTCATCTCGGGTTCACTGCCTCAGGACTCTGCATACTTCAGGGCATCACCCGAATTCTTTTGCCATTTGCGGGGTCATCTCCAGACCTTCTCCACGCAGCTCTGCGCTTTGTGAGTCTGTTAGGAATAACTGGCGGTCCTGCCTGTCATCCGATTACGATTCAGCTCTCGAAGGTGCAATAGCATTGTTGAGGTGTTTCACCGTCTTTATGGCCTGTGCCCGCTCTGCTGCCACTTGCTTCTTGGTGGGCCGTTATACTTTGTTCCTCTCCTGTCCTCTGCGTGCGCCTACTGATTTCCAGGGTGGTCGTGATTCTGTCAGGGCGGTGGGTGGAGGGTGTGCAAGTCCATTTTGGTCTATCTAGGACCAGGCTTCCTCTGGAGTGGAGCAGTATACATTGAACTCTTTATGGCGGATGCAGAGTTTAGCTGGGTATTGCTGCACATATGGTATCTGGTGTTCCCTCAGGCACTGCTTGACCTCCGTGTAGGAGGATCTACGGCGCTGGACAGACAATGTGTAGTCAGGGTAGATGTGTACTGTTGCATACTCTACCTGCCAGGGGCCCTTGGACCTGGTCACCTGGAGAATATGGTCTCTGTCTCGGTAGTTGAACAATCGTGCCACCACTGGTCGCAGCAGGTTACCTGGACATGGAGGGCCACCCGGGACCCTGTGTGCCCCTTCAATGGAGAAGAATTTTGAGACCTTACCCTGTAGGATTTCATTGGAGATCCAGGTTTCCAGATATAGGTCCATGGCTGGTCCTTCTATTCGTTCCGGCAACCCCACTATGCGGATATTGTTCCTGCGGGAGCGACCTTCCTCGTCCTTCAGCCGATTCGCCAAGTATTCCACCTCTTTCTGCAGGGATTTGAGTTGGTCTGTAGTCGTGGACACAGTGGGGTGCAGGGCCACCAATGCAGATTCCGACTCCTCCACTCTGGCCTTGAGTTTCTTTTGATCCTCTCTTAGGAAGCCCATATCAAGGCATAGTGTATCTATTTTAGGTCCTAACGTGGTCTTAATGTCCAGTATTGCTGCCATCAATTCATCGAACCGATGCGAATGATCTAGTGGGGCACTTGCATTGGGAGCACCTTGTTGCGCGGCATTCCCTCCATCCATTGTAGACGTCGATGTTTCAGGCTGTTGGGGCTGCGATTTGTCCGCACGCGGCTTCCCCATTGCGCACTTGGGCGCTGAATGGTCCCTCCAGCAGTGGAGGCACTGGCCCTGTCTTGCGCGGCCGTCCTTCGTGGGCTGTCGAGTATTCTTCCACCCACTCCTTGTGAGATGCCGTGTTGGGTCGCCCTTGCTCTGACGATTGCGTTGTGTCCAGTAATACAGTCCCTCTGTTCTAATGTCCCCAGGTGGTGGGGAGAGAGAGAGCACCTGCGGTGTCACAGGACATGCAGGGGGAGGCAATTACGGGTCACGCTCTGCACAGCAGTCCGCACCGTATCTTAAAATGTGTGTGCACTCACATTTCGGGGGGTTCCACGCTGCCCAAGATATGTCCACAGCCGGTGTGGCGGGGAGGGTTCACCACACGCCACTAGGCCCAAGTCTTCTTGCGCCCTTCAAGGGGCGCCGCTTCTACCGTCTTTAAGCGCCTCGATGGTGGTCTCGGAGTTGTCAAGGATATCAGCAACAGGTCAGTAGCCCACTTGGTGTTCCTTTGTAGAGTGCACGTTGTTACGAGGACCACAACACTTTCCGCCTTTCTGATGGCCCCTATGGCGCAGCGCGGATCGCTGGACCTCCGTCACGGGCAATATTCCAGGCGTGGGGGGTGAGGGGGGACGCCCAGCTTCAATAGCAGCGAGGACTTACTGCGGGAGGGGTCGGGCCCTCCAACAATACGCTGCCTTCATTTGGATGTTACAGGCCGCTCGGCGTCCGTTGCACAGCTTCTTGGGCTCAGCCCGGCACCAGTTCCCGTCAAGAAGGGGGGGGTGGAGAGCCTCCATGTGCAGCCAATATGTCCGGGGCCGCCGACTTCGCAATCTTCAGGGCCTGGGAGGGAGGAGGGGAGACAATGTGTGCTGTGCAGGCCCAAGCCTAGCCCTCCGCAGGCCGGGCATCGGTCACAAGAATCACAGCAACGGCAACGGAGGGTCCGGGTTCCCAGGGCGCTCGCTGCCGGCGAACGTATGCGGTTCCGCGCTCACCTCCAAGAGCCGCACTCAGCTTTGGGGGGGGGAACTGCTGCTTCACTTGCCGCCGCAGTCTGTGATCTTCTCTACCATACCCACCTTCCGACGGCGTCAGGCGTCACAGTCGCAGCCGAGGGCCATGGCCGCCGGCAATCACAGCGTCGCGCCTCGAGCGTCCCTTTTGCTTCGCCTCCAATCTGAACTTGGGGGGGTCAGTATACGTGTGCGGAGCTTCCGCCACACTTTAGACCCCGGATAAGTGGCTCATTTCACTGGATTGCAGGATATTTTGGCTGGCAACGCGCGGAGCTCAACAGAGTGCGTCCGCACTCACCGCCATCTTGGCCACGCCCCCGCTTGCCTCTTCTTGACCACATTTATGTGCTTTTCAGACTTACTAAGGTCTTAGAGGTCACATGCTTTCCATAGAAGCATCATTCTGTGATCTAGTTTATAATTCAAAGTATTGCTTCAGTGGCTCCCCAAACTACTAGGCTTTTGACTCCTGGTAGCGAATAGTTATGAGTTACTTTACAAACCTTTATTAGAGTGCTGTGTCAACCACCTTTTCTGGTATGTGATATTTCCAATGCAGAAACACAAACAGAATTCCCTTTTCCTTTTGTTCTAAAAAAGGACATCTAGATCCTATTCATTTCATTAGTCAAGGCCATACACAGAAATTACATAAACCAAAGCAATTTTTTCCAGGTTGCTAAATATTACAGTCATGTGCAAAAAAACATCTATAATGAAAATTCAAACATAAAAATGAATATTCGAAGGAATGTATTTTCAATTATCTTTTATTCAAATAGTTGTATCTTCATGGTCATCCTACTTAGGCATGCCACCTTATCCTAATTATCAGTCCTGTATCCTAGGAATCCGTTTTGACAGTAGTCCCGGAAGAACGGAATCGTGTCCGTGCGGAGGCAGGCACGTGAGGATTTAGGATGAGATGGTTAAATAGGGCCGCCTAACGGGCAGTGCCATAATTTAAAAGTCCATATTGGCGCGAAATTCCAGTGGGGGCCTCGAGAATAGAGCGTGGAAGCCTTGTTGATCAAGGCGCAATCCTGGAAGGGCTCACGTGCCTGCCTCCGCACGGACACGATTCCGTTCTTCCGGTCAATTCATTCCCAAGCATCTTGCTTCTCATTGGGACACGGCCATGGCGCCGACCAGGACTCATTAACAGTCCATTTCACTTTGACCCATGGGCCTCAGCATCAGTCCGGACCTTGTTATACCGGCCCATAATCTCAGGGCTTGTTTTCAGTAATTCACAGGCAATTGTTTTCAGGCACTTTATTTCTTAGTCCTGATGATGATCCAATATCCTACAGATAAGGATCGAAACGCCGTCGACATAGTTGTCAACCTTATACACAGTGATTTTTGTATATATTTCGTGTAAAGGTGACCTCTCTATAATTGTTGTTTCCCCATCTATGTATTATCTTTTAGAAACAACCTTTGAAACTGCCTGAGCCTTTCTTTATTTTACTTTCTTTGTTTGTCTAACATGTGAGTTCATGGGTACAGGCTTGTAACCCACTGT
Source organism: Calotriton arnoldi (assembly GCA_963921515.1). Classification (NCBI taxonomy): domain Eukaryota; kingdom Metazoa; phylum Chordata; class Amphibia; order Caudata; family Salamandridae; genus Calotriton; species Calotriton arnoldi. Next base: position 2,979,596 of record CAWUFW010001047.1, read on the forward strand.
TATGGTATTTCACTCACATCTGTACTCGATTGTAACTAATTTGCATATTAAATTCGCCCTTGTCCGGCTGGACACTGGCTTAAATATAGTACTGATTGGGGCTATATTTTATTGTACTATTTATTTTCCCTATTTTAGGGACCACTGTTTTTTGTAATAACCTTTTATTGTCCAACACATTCCCCAAATTGGTATAAATTGGAGTGGGATTAATAAATTTCACCCTTTTACTGTCCAATACCTTCTCCAACACCTTCCACAACTTGCTATAGATTGGAGTAGGAATAGTATATATCATCCTTTTATTGACCAACACTTTACCTAAATTGGTATAGATAGAGTGGGAATAGTGAATACCACCCTTTAGTGTCCAACACCTTCTCTAAATTGGTATAGATTGGAGTAGGAATAGCAAATGTCATCCTTTTAGTGTCTAAAACCTCCTCCAAATTGGTAAAGATTAGATTGGGAATAGTAATTGCCACCCTTTAGGGCCAGATTACGATCTTGTTAGGAAGGCCTCCTGACAGGTACCAGAATGTGCGAATCCGATTCGGCGCCTATGTTTCCGACCGAGTTGTCACCCGCTCCGAACGACCAAGTACGATGCGAAGATTTAATCCGCGTCGACCGAATCGGTTCCGGAGCACAATCCTGTCCGACCGACTCGTTCGCAGACGAATCGTGCCGCGCAGTGGAGCCAGATTCCGACCGAGCGAGAACGATGCACGATTCAGTCAGCTGCATTGCCTTGGTCTCAGCGAGACAAAACGGCTGTTGGAATCAGACTTCACTGGGCCGTAGCAGGCCCCCTAGAGCCCAGAGCCCTTCGAATCGGTCACGGGGGGTGCTCATGGGTCCCCCCGATCCATGCATGCCCAGTGGGGCGGGCAACATGGGGTGCCCGCCACAGGGTGTACGCTTTGCCCCACCCACCCCTTTTTGCTATGGGAGCCTGTGTACGCGTTGGTACACGGGCTCCCATTGCGTTCAATGGGAGCCCGAGCGAACCGAGTCCGTCAGCATACGACTGCATCGTACTCGTTCGGTCAGACTCGCACAGCGCAATTCGCTTGGAAAGCCCTCCGGATCAGAGTCGTATGGAGGGCTTTGCTAGCGAGATCGTAATCTGGCCCTTAGTGTCCAACAATTTATTCAAATTGGTATAGATTGGAGTAGGAATAGCAAATGTTACCCTTTTAGTGTCCAACACTTTACCCAACTTGGTTTAGACTGGAGTGGCAATAGTAGATGTTACCCCTTTAAAGTCCAACACCTTCTCCAAATTGGTTTAGATTGGTGTGGGGATGGTAAATGTCATCCCATTAGTGTCCAACACTTTCTTAAAAATGGTTTATGTTGAAGTGTGATTATTTAATTGAAAAATGTTTGTGTCAAATCCTTTGTTTACATTTTATTTGCATGTAGTATAAATAGTTTGTGTTATTTAATTTATATTGTTGGTGTTTAGAAATATAATAAAAAATAGCTATATGTATGTAATAAATAATATTGGGCCCGGTTATGATGGTGTTTGCCTACTGCCATCCCAGCGGGATTGGGACCGACCGACAAGTAGTCGGCGGTCCCACCTGCCAAATTAAGATGCGACCGCCATGTAGGTCCATTGTGGCTTGTGCTGCAGCTAGAAATGGGCCGCAGCACAAGCTGCAATTTAAAAAGCAATGTATTTAAACATCCATGCACTGTGTGCCAGGCACGCTGTGGTGCCTGGCACACTGGGTATGGATGTTTGGGGGGGCACCACTGCTGCCCCCAGGTCTCATAGTGGAAGCCCGCAGGGAACGGGGGCCCTGTCAGGGGCCCCTAAAGTACCTTTCCAACAGTGTTTCCATGGCTTTCAGACCGCCATGGAAAGGCTGTCGGAAAGGGACATCGTAATCCCTACGGCAGTGCCTGAGCAGACACCGCCCCTGTTGTAGGGAATATGATCTGACCGACGGGTTCCTTGAGCCCATCTGAAGCGTCGGTCGGTCCCTCCGACTGACCGCATCATAATGCGGCGGTCTGACCACTGTAATGGATGTCGGTCCTACCGCCACCGACGGCCAATCGTTAATTACATATTTTTATCAAATAAAGACATGTAACAAATTTTTCAAATTGATTTTTTTAGGTTTTTAAAGTTTATTTAATGTATATTTTTACATTTTTAAACATTTATACTTGAACGTAAAAATAGACAGTTTATATATAGCTAAATACATGAAACATTTTTGAATACATTTTTATTATTATTGCATAAAAAATGTAAATTATATTTAAATAATATTGTATGTTGCACATTTTCAATTTTTTGACATTTCTTCAATTGTTTTATATACATATTTTCAACATAATTTTGCCATGTTTTTTCAGTTTATATTTATAAATTGTATATATTTTATACTATTATTTAATATATACTTTACAATTTTTTAACATTGTTTACACTTTTGACATAGTTTACTTGTATCATATTTTTTCCAATTTTTTTAATACATTTATTTAACATTTTTAGATTCTTCCCCACTCACTTTTATGTGGAGATAGTCTTTTTTAGTTTCATCGAGTGGGCATTTTTAACGCTACCTTCTATTTTGTAGTCTATTTGTGTATTTTTTAGTCTTTTTTCTGGGAACCAGCTCATGGTTTGGTACTGCTGTTCATAGGAACAGGTAAGTTCTATAGGGTCTGATCACGAGTCTGGCAGTCCAAGGACCGCCAGACTCCTGGTGACGCAGTGGTGGTGGTCCAGCCACTGCTGTACCGGTGGTCCAACTGCCCCATTGCGAGTTGGGTGGTCGGACCGCCCTGGTGCCGCCACTACCGCCAGGGAACTGCTGTTCCCTGGAGGTGGCGCGGGGTAGTGCAGAGGAAACAAAGGTGGCCCTAGAGGGCCCCCTGTGCCTCCTCCGCTTGTGCATGCACACAGGGGTGCATAAGGTGTCCCCCTGTGTGCATGCACAACAGTTCCTGCACGGCATGAACCTTTCAGTCCATGCCTTGCAGGAACCTTGTGAGGCGTTCCCATTGCGGTGCCTTTCAAAGGCACAGTGGCCTTTGGAAGAGGCTCTGCTGCTGGAACGCCATGCCACCCGCCCGCCAGACTGCAAATAACTTGTAATCTGGCGGGTAGCGCGGAGTCTCGCCGGTGTGGGGGAACGGCGGTGCAGTACCGCCTGCCCTTGCACCGCCAAAACTCATAATCGGGCACTTAGTTGTGGTATTAGTAGTGTTTTCACTAGTGTGTAGTTTGTGGTTTTCGTACACTGTTTTGCTAATGTATCCTTATGTTATGTTAGATGCGTATGTTACTTATTTTCTGATGATGAAGTGTAATGTATATGTATTTTTGGGATTGTAATGTGTTTTGCAGTTGGGTTTTCTTGTTTACCTTACAGGTTTTTGTCAACAAATGGGTCTATGGGCATTAGGAGTTACTGTTTTTTTAAGGAAATCACTGTTGCTTTCAAATAAACCAATATTTTTAACTTTGACTTTCTTCTTTTTTTCGGGTTTTCAGGGTTTTTCTGGGTTTTGGTTGGTTCCTAGATATGATACTTAGGATTGCTTGAGGGATGTCTATTGGATTTGTTTTATTTTTTGCATTTTTTTTGGCTTTTTGGACAATATTTCTCCCGTTTTTGGTGAATATTATTTTTTGACTACGTGGATTCAGAGGAAGATCTACCGCTACAGAATAGTAAGCCATATTTATTTTATTTCTTATGGGTGGGAAATATTAGATTTTTTTTGTTTATTTAAATGTTTTGTGACCCTCTATAACCAAGAAAATAAATTTTTACGACAGCTTTTAGCTTTACCCAGTTCTACCCCGGTATTTAGTGTGCATAAATAATTAGATGCCCCCTATATACATGATTTTATAAGTACAATAAGTTTAAATGTCTGGTATTGTATCTGGAGCAAAGAAGGTACAAAGTTTACGAAGGATATTATCAAAGATTGTGTTGCCCATGACCAAGGAACAAAAATACCATGGTTAGTTTATATTAAAAATCTTTTAAATGAATGTACTATAAATACTGATTTCAAAAATCCCTCTCAAATACTTGATTATGGGAAAAAGGAATCGAAGAATAATCTAATGGAATCACGGAACTGGCTCAGGGATGTAAATGCAATCCAGAAACCAATGACCAAGGCTTACTTGGACAGGATATCTGGGCAAGGGATACCTTTTTATTTACTGCAGATTACAAATATAAAACATAGATTTTACCTCACAAGACTGAGAATGGGTTTAGTCCATTTTTTAATAGCTTTCCCAACGATGGGCAGGTGGAATCATAATCTTCCAAAGTGCCCATGCGACGGGAGATCAGATCAAACAACATTGCATTTTATATTATTCTGTGGTTTTTACAGAGATGTTAGGAAGAGTCTCCTACGACCACTATTTTTAAAGGAGAGGCTTTTCACGTATAATATAGCTTTTGAATATGTTTGTAGTCTGGCAAATATTAGGGTCTGCAATGCAGTGGTGACCTTTATTCAGAAGTCAATTAAAATACGACATAGTAATTCTCATCTTGAGGCCCTTGTATATGAACACAATGATGTAAATCCAGATAAATGAGTCAATACCCTGTCTAATAGGCTCCGCAAAATATTATATTCCATGTATTTGGTATTCTTATCTTTCTTGTTTTCCCAGTCATAATTATGATTTTTTAGAGGGAATTAACTTTATCTTTATTCCATGATGTACTATGAAGTTATTAAAACCATTGCCTAGTTTTCGAACTGGATAATCTTGCACCATTTAGCACTTAGCACTTTTGGCAAGTAATACCTACATGATTTTTAAATATACATTGAGTATATTTTATCTTAGATATCAGGTCTTTTTAGATAGAGTATTGAAGTGCCAGAATCATACCGCATTCTACTGATATTTCTTTGCTGCACAATGAAGCCAGAGCTCTTATCATGCTATGAATTGGATTTTTATACACAAAGCACTTTAATGTACATGGCCAACAGGGTCCGTTGTTTGGGGTCTCCTTTTTAGCCTTGTGTGTTTCTTTTTCTTTTTATGTATTCTATGTGTTTTTATTGCATATTGTGAAACATGAAAATATGTATACATTTTTAGGCTGCTTTTATAGTTATGTTTTCATTTATCCGAATAAAGCTTGTTTGAATTGAATTGAATTGAAATGTTTTCTGATTTTTATTTGGAAATGTGTGGTTTATTTGTTGTATTTATTTTACGTGATGGATTGAGTTTGTTCTTTAAGCTTTTTGGTTGGTAAGGTTTACATTTTTAATGTAATTTATATATTATTTTATTATTTATTATATGTGTAGGACTTGGCCTTTTTGGCTAAAGTTCCCTAAACTTTTTGCTTTCCCCCTAGACCGTTTTCCTGACATAGAGTTGCCAATTTAGATGCTTTGGGTACTTTGCCACTGCTGATCAGAGTCAAAGTACAAGGGTTCCCTGTGTAAAGTGTAATGGTAATTGGTTGTCCATGATTGGTATGTTGCCTTACTAGTAAAGTCCCTAGTGATGTGCACTGTGTGTGCCGGGGCTAGTAATGCAAAGGTGCGCGGAGAAGGGAACTCAGGCCTGCAGTGTAGGGCCTGCGCGCAGTTTGCTAAGTTAGCATGTTGTCCTGACAAGTGCAACCACTTGTCAGGCCTTACTTTCCCTTTTGCGTACACAGTCGGCACCCCTGTGGTAGGTCCCGGGTAACCCCTGGGCAGAGTGCAGTGTAAGTAAAAGGCAGGACATATACTGAGGTGTGTGTTATGTCCTGACAGTGAAAAACACTTCATTTCGTTTTTCACTGGTGAAAGGCCATCCTGCCCATAGGACAGAATAGGGGAGGCTGGGTATTGTGTTTGTTAGCCTAGTTTCCCATAAGTTTAAAATGGAGAGGTGAAGTTTAGTATGTATGAACTCACAGCGTCATAACACATCTTTCTATGAAAGTGGTTTTGTCACTGTGTGTTCAGAAGCCACGCTTTTAGAAAGTGGCTGAGTTTTGTGCTTTAAGCATTTCTGTGTGTCTCTGCTGAATGTGGATTGACTGTCTGGATCTGAGAGGGGAGAGGAGCTGGGGGAGGTCTTGACCCCGGGAGGGGTTGAGATGGCACCAGGCTGACCTGCATCAGGAGAGTAGGCGAGGAAAAGCACCGGGAGGTGAAGAGGCCTGGGTTGCGGCTATAAAACAATTGACCCATCTCCTGCTGAGAGATTAAGGATCCAGACCCCCAGTATCAAAGGGAGAAAGGTGACACTGGGGGGGAGACACCCAGAACTGATTTAGGCAGGGGTCAGGGACCCCTGAGCACAACGAACTTTAAAGACATTTAGGGGTATAACTATGAGAGCTGAGACCCCTGAACGTTGGAATAGAAATGGATTGAGACTGAAAAGGCTTGGACCCATTTCGTGGTCAAGAGGAACCTCTGCTAAGGAAGGAACAACTGAAGAGACTGCTGGGAAGGACCAACCCTTGCTTTGTGATCTGGGGCTGGTCTGCAGTTTGCTGTTTTAACCAAGGAAGAGGCTGTTGGGACTATGTTTTGTGCACGGGGTCCTCCTGCTTGAAGAAGACTGTGCTTTGTGCTGTGTCTTGTTACCCCAAGGGCCCGAGGTGAGCTGGCTTCCTGTTTGGAAACACAGGAACATAAAAGTTTCCGGAGAAGTTTCAAGTGATGCGGTGGGCGCGTGTTGTGGCAGCTTGAGACCCTCGGAAGGTGTGCCCTGTGATCTTGGACACACGGAGGAGAAGTGAGACTCGGACGCGCTGGGTGCGTGTCGTGGTGCACAGGAGGCGTTGGTGAAGAGCGCCTGGTCAACGTGTGCATCGAAGGTGAAGTGAGTCTCGGACGCGCTGGGTGCGTGTCGTGGTGCACAGCAGGCGTTGGTGAAGAGCGCATGGTCAGCGTGTGCATCGGAGATGACGTGAGACTCGGACGCGTAGGGTGCGTGTCGTGGTGCACCGCAGGCGCTGGTGAAGAGCGCCTGGTCAGCGTGTGCATCAAAGGTGAAGTGAGTCTCGGACGCGGAGGGTGCGTGTCGTGGTGCACAGGAGGCGTCGGTGAGGAGCGCCTGGTCAACGTGTGCATCAGAAGTGGAGTGAGTCTCAGACGCGCAGGGTGCGTGTCGGGGTGCACCGGAGGTGCTGGTGAAGAGCGCCTGGTCATCGAGTGCACCGGAGGAGAAGTGAGGCTCGGACACGGTGAGCGTGTCGGGGTGCGGCCGAAGGCGTTGGTGAAGAGCGCCTGGATATCGGGGCACCGGAGTTGGAGTAAGTCTCAGTGAAGCAGTGTGCGTGCTTTGGTGCAACCTGGGACTGTGGAGGTGATCGGCTGATCATTGTGTGCACCGGAAGAAAGTGAGTCTCTGCAGCGCGGTGTGCGGGTCTTGGTGCCAACTGAGACCGCAGGAAGGAGTGCCTGGTGAACATGCACTCGGAGTCGACGTGAAGTCCCATCAGCGTTGTGTGTGTGGCTTCGTCCCAGAGGAGACCCGGAGGGTGCTGTGGTGAACGTGCACCCGGAGTAACGTAATCTCAGGGGCGTGGGGTACGTGTGCCCTGTGGCCGCCTGAGACCTTCCTAACAGTCGCGGCCCAGACCGGCAGCCCCGGAGTAGCTGAGCTGCCAGGCCGAGCCGCTGAGGCCCATTGAGAAAGTTCTACACGGAAGGCCCAGTTCGCTGAAGGAGGAGAGGAGAGTGGGGTCGCGCCCCCAGGTAACATGGATCACTGCGGGGTGCGGGCTCGGAGGGACACTCTCTCGCGAGCCGCTGAGGCCCATTGAGAACGTTCTACATGGAAGGCCCAGTTCGCTGAAGGAGGAGAGGAGAGTGGGGTCGCGCCCCCAGGTAACGTGGATCACTGCCTGGGCGGGGCGCTGGCTCGGAGGGACACTCTCTCGGCCTCTCAGTCCTTCTGGCGACGTGAGCCTTTGCTTCGGCTCAGATTGGTGCCCGTACTGCGTTCAGGAGTGGCAGTACTGGGGCCAGAGTGAGAAGCTGTACTTTATGTCATAGTTGATACGTGTGGGGGGCAACTGTTATCGAAGAGGCTGACTGTCGTAATACACATTGCCAATATCGCTGCTAACGAACTGCCGGACTGACTTATGACGCCTGACATTATTTCTGCACAACGAAGTACACGATTGTAGCGCTACGCATTGCATTATTTCTCCATTGCAAAGTACAGGATTGTAGCAGCCCGCATTGCATTATTTCTTCATTGCAAAGTACATGATTGTAGCTACGCATTGCAATATTCCTTCATTGCAAAGTACATGATTGTAGCGGCGCGCATTGCCTTATTTCTTCATTGCAAAGTACGTGATTGGGGTGTGACGCATTGCATTATTCCTTCATTGCGCAGTACATGATTGTAGCGGTACGCATTGCATTATTTCTCCCATTGCCAGGTACTGGGGTGTATCGTTACGCATTGTATTATTTCTCCTTTGCCCAGCACAATATTGTATCGTTACGCAGCGCACTATTGTTTGTCCATTGCAACGTGTGTGATTCTAGCATTGCGACCAGCATAGCATTTTGAAAGCGGTGGTTGGGATTTGAACCTACCAGCCAGCCGGAACGAATATTACCCTTTATTACATGTTGGCTTTTGTATCGTGTCGTCTGATCGTATATCTTTTTACATAAAGTTTATACTCGTTTTATCAAAATCGTGTGGAGTCCATTTGTGGTGTCACCAGTGGGTTGTTGTGAGTGTGGTTGCACATACTGTACACTCGTGCCTTGGAGATAGGCCTGGCTGCTCGTGCCAAGCTACTAAGGGGGTGAGCAGGGCTATCTCAAACGGTGTCCTTACTTGGCCTAACGTTGAGTGAGGAGTCCCGGGTCTCGCATTTGGTGACAGTGGTGCGGGACGGGGACCCCGGCTTCCAACAATATCCATCCTATTTAACATTGGAGTTAAAGTTAATGTTTAGACTGATGTAATAAAATACTATGGGCCTGATTACGATGTTGGTCGGAAAGCCTACAAAAAGTCCATGCCGTGCTGGAAATTCTGTGCATGCACACAGGGGGGCACATGTTGTGTCCCCCTGTGTGCATCCATAGGGCGTGAGACAGAAAGGGGGCCCTCCAGGGCCACCTTTGTTTCCTCTCCACCAGGGTTTTCATGGAGAAGGAGCAGCCATGAAAACGCTGGTGGAGAGGAAACTCCTAATATGCTTGGCGGGACCACGGCGGTCCCGCCAAGCATATGGATGCCTCTGGAATGCCGCATCACCGCCAGGGAATGGTGGTTCCCTGGCGCTGTCGGTGGTCCCAGGTCGGCACAACCACTAGGGTCGTAATGTGGTGGTCTCAAGTCCGCCACCACCGCCCCACCACGAGTCTGGCAGCCGAGGACCTTCTTGGGGCAGGAGGAGTATCGCCTGTGGGTTTTTTAGTTTGTGCAATTAAACGTTTAAAGTGGGTATAGATGGTAGTTGGCCTGTGATGTGTTTGGTGATTTTAGGCAGTATATCTTTTAGGATTTCGGTTATGCGTTCCCGGGAGCTGGTACTTGCCTCTCTTGAATCCTGTAATACCTCCCTTACTTCTATTTCTCTCACATTTCGGTGGTGGTTGTGTTCTCTTAAATGAATTACAACATCATCTTTTGTGGTGGTCCTCCCATAGAATACATTTGAATAATATTTGGTTCCTTTCCAATTCACACTTTTTGTTGATGTGCTTTCTTGGTTGTAGGTGTAACCTATGTGACTTAGCAGTTTCTTTCCTTTCAGGGATGTTATGTATTTGATTCTCTCTGTCAGTGTGTCTGAAAGTATTGTAATGGCATAAATAAATACAATTTTAAAAACTTTATACGTTTGTTATTTACTTATAAAAGTATGTAACTAGTGCTACTTTTTATACGTACATTTGTATTCTTTTTTAATGTTTCTCGCTGTTTTGCCGCTTTTCCTTGGGAGGTGTTCTAATGTGGAGCAGGTGATTTCTTTTCTGTTTGAAGGTAAAAAAAGCACCAGTTTCATTTAAAACGTTTATTTGTTGGTAGTTTACAGAGGTTGAGGTCATTATGTATATTTTTACTCGCTATTGAGGTGAGTTTATATTTTTTGATCATTTATATACACTTACTTTAATATATATCTATTTGCTGGTTTGTAGGACTTGTTTTTTGTCAGCTTGTCACTTTTTAAAGTTGTGGTGTTTTCTCTTAGGAAGTACATGTAAAGAGATAGAAGTTGGAGAGTGTTTTGTTAATTATTTGCTTTTTTACCTTTTTTGTAAGTTTATTTGTAAGTAAGTTTTATTTTAAGTATAAGTATTACTTACTTGGGTAATTGACTGTCGAGATGTATATATTTCTTCTTTAAGGGTCTGGTCAGAGAATCCAGCAAAGTTCCCTCGTTTGCAACGTTTGTTGTTTTTTAATTATTTAGTTGCTAGGTTTATTGTGCCTTTTATATTGTTGATTTAATTGTTTGCATGATATTATTGGTTAAAGTTGTTTAAAGTTTGATTTTGTTGGTTGGTTTATTTTAGTTTGGATTTTTTTATCAGTTATGTCATTCTGTGATAAATGCTAATTTTTTTCTTCCATGTTTGATATTTTTTAATATCATTTTATTTATTTATGTATGTTATATATACATATATGTATATACATACATATATATACATTGTTAAGTTGCTTTTTTTATTCGTGTGATTTGTAAATATTTTGATGATGTAATATATTTATTTTTAATTTAAACGTGCATAAAATGTTTTATTTTTATTTTAATTAATTGTTTTATGTAAAAAGTTGTTTTTATATTTATTAATGATGATGAAACTCTTTTGGCGATATTATTGTAGTTGATATTGTGTCAATTGATATTTTAGGCATATTATATGTTTATTTAAAGGTGACAATATTTTTGTTTCCGATATTTGTGTTTTCAATGTAAGTAAAAATCAATATTTTTAACAATGATATTTGTGTTCTCGATATTTGTGTTTTTTTAGTTAAGTATAGGAAGGCGAAATGTTTGATAACAATATTTATTTTCTGATATTTTTGTTTAGATATTGTATGCATCAATATTATGCCAGTGATCCAATCAAAAGTTGGTGCAGCCTACTGAACTCATACATACAGTGTGGGGACAGGTTAGCTTCACTTAGCTGTTGGCTGTATTGGCAGTGTGGCTCGTATTTCCTTTTTTCTCAAAAAAGAGAATACAATCACAATATCTATCTGATTTTCCATGGAGAGAATTGCAATCTTAGACTTGAGACTGTTCCTCTCACACCTAAATTCAGCCAGCGGGGAGAAAGACGACTGGCTAAACTTCAGTGTGAGAGTACCGGTTCAAGATTGAGAGTATGATTGAGAGTACAATTGGAATGCATTGATAAAGTTGTATGAAGATTAAATGGTGCAGAGACCAGAATAAAAACCTTAACAGTCAAGTAGTTATATTATGTATTATATTATTTTTTAAAGTACTTTTTGATCCCTTTCTGCTGTGAGGAACTGAGATTGAAAATATCACCATTAACAAAGTGAACTGATCCAGCCTTCTTGTGGAAGAAATTGAAACTAGGAATATCATCGCCAAATTGGACATGCACCACTGAATCCGAGAATTGTGGAATAATTTCACTCATTGTACTTTATGTATTTTGTATGAAGATGTTTGTAATTATGATGGAAAGGAAATGGTTTCAAGATAGTAAAATGATTTGTAGTAATTAGGGTCCTGTCGGAGGCGGTTGGACTGCCGCGGTCTCGTTGGAAGTGGTCGGTCCGTCCGCTGGATTAAGATGCAAGCATCCTGTACTCTGACTGACCGCTGAAAGACCGCTGACTCCGGCCGTTTTTCTCCAACCACCGAGATGGCGGTCAGGGAAAAACAGCAGCCATAGGGCAGTACAGGGATCTCCGACCTCTGTCCGGATTACGATGTGGGTTTCTGAGGACCCCACCGTAGCGGTACGACCAGCTGTCTCGAGTCATCGGAAACAAAGGATTTGGGGTGCATAGTCACCCAAATCCGCCTCTCTCCAGCAGTCTCCACCTTGGATCCCTTCCTCCAGGTCCCCCCTACACCTGGGCATCTGAACCCCGATGACTACAATCCTTTGGGTGCCGGAATCCAGGTAAGTCCTTACGCGGTATGTATCCCCATTGACTGGACTGTGCACATTCCGTAACACTCCAGCAATGGGGTACATGGTGCACAAGGCATATCCCCACATATGTCCTGGATGTGTGTACAATTCACATGTTTTCTGTGAGTTTTGTATGCATTTGCAGTGAAATATTCAGGAATATGTGTTCCACCATAGATGCGACCAACTCGGTAGCAGCGGTTACATCGTAATACGGCGAGGGAAGCTTCCCGACTTTGTTGGTCGCAAAGGAAGCGTGAGGATGGCGGTAGGACAGTCGGTCTGACTGGCATCGTAATGAGGCCCTAGGTGAGTGACATATATTAAATTTCAGTAGCTATTGGAGATGCATTCTATATTATGATATATACTTGAAACAAAGGTGAATGTTACTCTTGAAAAAAGATAGCTTTATAGAAATAGAAAGCTCCCTACACTATGATAGTCTCTGCCTTTGAGTGTTAAATTAAGCTATGCATTACCATCAGACGAGGTGTATTAGTTGCATGCATGAATTTGTCTACAGTATCCTATATTTGTAGTCGTCACCTCTCTTCCATCATTGTTTTCTCTCTGGAGTGCCTCCACAAAGTAGGTCTGCAACGCATCGCTAGAGATGGGTTGCCAGACATGGGTCTTTTGCCAGTGGCCTCTTGTCCTGTGGCTCTTGTTACATGCTAGCTTATGTCCCAACAGTTTTCTGCTTCTTACTCCTCCTCCTTTCTCTGCTGCTCCTACCTTCAATATGGTTTCTTTTCACTTCCATTTTGAGGGAGGCAGCTGCACTGTATTAGGAAGACCTTAGGGGAGATTCAGCATGGATTAACAATGCTTGTTACTGCATCGCTGTTGTCACTCTTGATGCTGTTCTCAGCATGTTCCCTTTCTTGCACTTTTCTCTTCAGCTGGATTGTGTATCAGCATGCTCCTACATGCTTTTGGACTGATGGGATAGAGGTTTTTTTTGCTATCTTGACTTTTTTATCCCGAAAAGATTGGTATGCTTTCTATTTCACTGTGCTATTGTAATATCCTTGTGCTTATCCAGGGGACAGGCTGACAGAACAAAACACTCCAATTGTCTCTCATGCCTCTTGATAGGTTTTACTTTGGAGGTGCCGTGCGAGATAGAATTTCTGGAGGAAGGTGAATGTATGTCTGGCAAATCGCAAGAGCATATATTAGTGTTCCACAGGCATGCTTTCTGTGGGGATTTCAAATACAATAGGAGCTATATAGGAAGAAGTATGCATTGTCATATTGTGTTAGGATATTTCAGGCCTCCAAGCAGTTCTGTGACCATGTAGAGGAACAAGGCTCACTTCCTTTAGAAGGAACCTGCAATATCCCTTTTAAGTACATTAGGGGAGATGTATTCCTCATAATACAAGGCTTTACTATCACCCTTTCCCAACTCCTTGGCCTCTTGATTACACTTATAAAAGAGATGCTCTGGATCTAGATATGTAGATGAAGTGTGAAACCATTATTGAGAAAAGTAGGACCCCGATAATATCTTTAATTTGCTGCAAAACATATTGTAAATATTTTAATATATGCCTCTTCTTAAAAACAAAAGTGGTTTAGAATGTGAGGTAACATGCTTGTAAGGATCTTCCACTGCGGTGTGGGAATTTTGCTGAGGCACCGGCTCAGGGGTGGCAATTTGTGAAGGGGTAAATGACTTCCTGCAGTTGCAGTGCATATGGAAGAGCACTTTGCAAGCCAGAGACTAGGGTGGCGCTACAAGGTGCCACAACTATTCTTGGTGACCTGGATTTCACAGGCTGTGCAAATGCAGGGCCAGAGTGATTATGTGCGATTGTCAGAATTCCTGTGGGTTTGACTAACAGAGGAACAGAAGAGCCCACTCTGAGTAGGTTTCAGAGGTGAGAAGTAATGGAAGCCAGAGGCGCGTGAGGCTAGCTAAACTGGCATTTCCTTAGGACTCAAGCCTGACATTGTTACCTACAAGAGTTGTGGCGGGTTTTGACAGATACCCCATTACAGGCCTGGCCTGAGCCCATGGACCATAGTCATCCAGGACAAGCCTGACTCGTCTCATCCATCAGAAGGAGCGATGGCCTGGTGCATCTGAATCAAAGCATGTAATATCTGGAAGACGCTGTGAGTAGGCTCTTGCACAGGACACCACAGAGATCCAGGCCAACCTCATACAGTGCTCTGTACAGGCACAGACCTAACCTATGGCAGCAGGCCTAGATTGATGATGGCATCCTGAATACAGAGTTAGGATGCCCATGCCATAGCTAGAGCTCATGAGACAGTCATGGTTGAGAACAATTTATCCACCCAGACTCACAGGCCTATTGTATGAGGCTCACTTTATCATCTCTCAAACCTAGAGACGGGTGTGAAGGCCTCGCTGGATATCAAAATAAAGGTAAGCGGGTCTTCTGGGACCCCTATTGTTGCAAGACAGGAAGGCAATAATGATTTATAGGTGAGGCCAATGTATCCATAGAGAAATGGTTAATTAGCAATGAAGGGGCACTTAGACATGATAGCATGTATCATGTTGCCTCATAACATGGGCAACAGTTGGGGTGGGCAACATCGTGTGATTTCAACTTTTAATAAGTGACTCAATCATGAAAAGTATACATATTTTTAGATTTACCTATTGCGGATTAGCAGCTTTAAAATACTTATACTGAAGGGTATGAGTCAAGTACAAAAGTCCTGCTAGATACTGCTCAATAGGCTAAATTACATATAGCATTACAGGAGCAAAGTGATACTAGCTGTTGTGTGGATTATGACGTTATCGGCTCATGATGGATTGTAAGTATGAAGGAGCGCAATTTTTGTCCTTTTGGCAACACAGCTGATTTTCAGCATTGCAAAGTGTAAACTTTAGTAAATCTGCCTTGTGTTTGCTGGACCCGCGTCATGTACAAGTTTATGTTGATGTTGTGAAAACCAGTATAAGGCACATAGCTAGTCATGTGTGAATCTTTATTCTGAGCTTTAGACAGGGACCCTCGGTCAGGGTGAAATTAGGTGTCGGCACGAATAAGATGACGCCCTTGCACTGGGAGATACGACTATGGGGCGGACTCAAATGACACAATAAGTACAAAGCCTCACCTCATAGCGTTTGAGCCATAGAAGGGTGTCAGATCCAGGAAAACACGGTCTAAATGCAGATCGATTTATGCTTTCTTATAGTGAATGTCAGCAAGTTATTAAAAACACTACCATTAGTGTCTTCTACCAACTCTCAATCAGCGGGGAAAAATTATTTAATTGGAGGTGAGTTATCCCTTTGATTGTTGAAGCTGCTGTTCACTATGGATGCACTTTTCTCACTTTATAGTCTTGGCCCCTTGATATACCTCAGTAAAAAAACTTTGTTCAGAGATTTTCATTTTTGATTTGTGTTTTTGTATCATTAGAGAAATCATTTAACTTGGGTAGACATTGCTAATCTGGGCCAAATGTTTCTGGACGACATTTAAAAAAATGGTGGATGTGTTGCAGTGATGATGTAATATTTCAGGGACCATGAGACCTCTATACTTCATTTTGGTGTCAAAACATAGGTTTTGGGGATGACATAGTTCTATAGAGACAGAAAATGATTCCTCGGAGCAACCCTTTCACCATTTTCCAAAATGGCGGCTTTATAATGATGTGTTTTAGCCATTATATTGGTAATTTATTTTAATATGTTTTTGTTTCAGGTTTTCTGTTGATTCAGATTCTTAAACATGAGCGCAGCAGGTGGTAGCAGAGGATTTTTACCTCCTCACAGAGTGTTGCTAACTACAAAATCTGAGGACTCCTTCAACAAAGAAAAATTAGTCATATGCCAAACTAATCTGAAACAATAGCTAACATCAACTGCGGCTGGACAGAAGAGAGTTTGAGATGCTGCAGAAATACGGCAAGACGAAGTTCACAAAAGATTGAAACTGATGGGTGAAGAGGATCAAATATTTTATCATTGCAACAAGTGCTACAAGTTGCATACAATGGAAAACAGCCTGGAAAAGATTAGTCAAAACATAACAGAAACCAGTGGATCACAACAAGAATCTGTCTTCTGAGAAAGCGTCAACAACCAAACCCAATGCCCATCCACTTAGAAGATCGATGGCTACTCCTTGTCTACCTCCAACAACTGATCAGAAAGCAGAGAATCTTCAATGTATTATCTAAGCTTTAGCCAGAACAAGGGCCAAAGGGATTGACAAAAGAACATAGTACAGAGTATGTGAGTCTCAAAGGGCAAACATGTTTTTATCTGCAGCTAGTTTCTTCCAAGATGAAGTTTTCAGCTGAGTAACTGATCTACTGCAGCAGATTTGTATACCCACCCATGCGTGCATACATTCGAAAATATGAATGTACAATGAGCTCCCAGCAGCAACATAACCACTAGCCTTCAATTAAGTTTGCACTCTTTGAAAAAGCAAGTGAAGTTTTAAAGCCACTGTTGAGTGCTGGCTACGAGTTCACACTCAGTGAGATCAGAGAAATAATGGTCAAAATTGATGAAACTATATTGTTCCATAATAATAAAATTAAGATTTTTCTGGTGAGAATGTATAATGACAGAATTCGTTTTTGTAAATCTAACAAAAAGAATGAGCCACTTATGGTGTTCTCGGCTAATTTGACTCCTGAAGTTCTTGCTGCCAAAATAAGATCGCAGGATGCAGTAAAATTAGCAGGAACAATTTTAAGAAACGTCCTAAAAGATTTAGATTTTGTACTTAATGACAAATTTTGTGATGCCCCAGAGCTCCGCAAATCATGGGAGTCAACAAAAATGCCTGATGTTGTTTTAACATTTTTTACATCGTTGTTTAATATCAGCAAAGCAAACTATTACAAACTCGGGGTGGGCAAAAAATTCCGCTCCTCCGGTGGAGTGTGTAGAGTTTTGTCCACTCCGCGCTACGTGCCGAGTTCCGAAAAAGTCAGCGAAGTGATGCGGAGCGGATTTTTTTCTCTCAAGTTGTGAGCACTTATCAACTTACCATTTGCAAGCAAGACAAAAAACACGAGCTAGACCTCTTCCCGGTGAGATTTCTCATCACGGACGGTTGCTGCAGGCCGTGACCACTTGCGTTGAGAAATCTGCCATTCGCGTTGAGAAAGCTGCCGCTCGAGTAGAATGTCTACTTGAGCAGCAGAAAGCAGCAGCGCCCTGTGTCGTGACCCATAGTGCTGTTTGCATTGATTTTAAAGCACAGGGCAAACTCCTGGCGCTAAAAATCAGTGCGAGTTGCACGACTTAGACTCTGCCACTGGCAGAACTCCGTGGAGCACAGGGGAGTTTTTCTGGCACTTCACAGAGGTCTGGGGAGTAAAACTCTGCAAAGTCCGCCCAGGCCTATTACAAACTAAAGTTCTTGAGTTCGGAACAGAAGCCCAAAACATTGATGATGACTTTGAAGATATAAGCGAAGAATTGGAAGACAGTCCCATGAATCGACAGGCTTATGCTGTGCAAATGTACTGCCTTTTCCAGATAATGTTTTTTGAATTACATCATGGCAAAAATAAAACTCTACTACACATGATGACTGCCCATGCAATCTATGACAAGTGCAAAAGTTGAGAGATAATCACTTCCCTGAATAGGATTGGTGTATCAAAAAGAATGACATAGTACGGAGCAGGAATTTGTTAGCAGCTCTTCTTTGCTGAGAACACACCGCACATATGATTCTGCCATGGTGGTTTTTCAAGACTGTACCAATGAAGTAGGTGCTGGAAGACGAGCTGTGTCAGCTGACGGCATCAACAAAGCTGCGAACTTATAACTCAACTGCTTTGCCAAAATGTGCAAAATCACTACAAGCCATCAACATGTCCGAGTCTACCAGAAAGGCTCAAAGTGGCTGAGGACATGTATCTTCTTCTACCTGATGCTGCGGTACATAAAGTGGATTTAACTGAATTTATCATATTGCTTATTCGGTGCGGACTGAAGGATGAAGAAAACCCAGTTTCTCCGTGGGATGGAATTCATGCTCTGATCTCCCCTAAAACAGTCCCATTGAAGAAGGTTGGGTTTTTACAAGTAATACCATCTCCAGTCACAAACTATACACAGCTCTAAACAATTTCCAAAATGTGGGTGCTCAGCTTGAAGACCAGCTTATCCTGCAAATTTTCTGCGATAAAGGTGTTTTCCCTATTGTAGCTGACATTTATATGAGCAATCCAGTAGAATTTGATGATCTTTATCCAATGATAGGCATTTTCCATATGTCAAACGTTGCTTAGCGGAGTGCAGGAAGTTATCTCAGTGGATGATTCATAGACAATGCACTTAGTGAGGCTGGAATCAAAACTGCCTAGTCAATATTGAGCGGAACTCATTATGTTTGTTCGTTACAAGGTATGCTCATCATATCTGAGGCTACAAAAACATTGCATTTCAATGCTTTCTGGAATAACAATGACAAATTAGGTTTTACATATCTGATCTCAGCAGTGAACAAGGCACAGGGTGCACTTCATTTAAAAGACATAATGCAAAGCCAGGCAATGTTCAATACACAGAAAATCAGAAAGAGTGAAAACCAAGTCCGTAGAGTTTGTCAAAGAATGTGAAGAAAAATCAGAACTTTGCAAGTACTGGTGAAATGTTTTACACATGATAGCTCTACTGAAAAACTTGGTACATGCTGATCAAGAAGGTGATTGGGAGCTGTACGTGAAGACTATGGAGTCGCTGATTACTCTGTTTTGCAAATTCGGTTGCATAATCTAACTGAGATATGGGTCCTGGTATTTAGAAAGAGTGAAGAAGCTAGAGGTGGAAAAACCATACCTCTACAATAAATTCAGCTGAAGACATTTTGTGGTGAAAGACAGAGAGAGAGATTGGAATTCTGTGGCTCCAGATATGAAACTGGAACACACGATCAAGAGATCACAGAAAAGCTCCAAGAGAATTGTTGGTCAGACATGTAAAAGTGAATATGTTGCTCAATGACAGCTAGGTTACTATGTAGTCTTTTCTATTTGCAATGTTTTCAGAGAGATGACAAATTCAAAATTAATGGACCATCGTGAAACTCACCACAAACTAGTTCCGAAAGAGAGGGGAACGTTTTAAAAAACATGTTGACCGCCTTCTTCATTACATTCTGCAGCAAGGAAACCCCTTTGAAATGACTGAGCCTGTGCGACTACACAACTTTGTGACCAAACAATATGGGGATAACGATATAAAGACATGTCTACTAGATGTCCTGGAACATGGATCGAAACTATATGCAGAACTGAAGCAGGAGAGATGTGTATTAAAAGAGAAAAAGCTGTTTGACATAATCACTAAAGCTAAACTTCCACACTTTAATTGCCATAGTAAGGGTTTTGTCCAACCAGCCACTACAAAACAGGTAACAAAAACAGAACTTTTGCAAGCACATAGAGAGATGAATGTGGCAAAAGAAAGGAGTGAATTTATCAAGGATCTTCCTCCAACATATGTATTATTTGATGGAGATGCTGCAACCAAACCAGAGAAGCACAAACTTGTACAAGAGCTAAAAAAAAAAACTTTCACCTGAAGAATTTCAATTCAAAAAGGTGTCCTCATTCAAAACTGCTGTTGTTGTGGACTATATGTCACAATTGCGAATGGTGAAGATTTCATCCATGCAAAATTTCGGAGAGGTCGTTCAAACTGTTCTACAGATATCAAAGTCAGTGTGCACCTTTCAAGAACTGCAGATTGTCTTTAACAGTTATCTTGAACTATCTGTCAAAGAATGTGTGAGAATCAGACTAATGTCTACCAGTGGAACAATTGACCTTGCCTGCAGCAAAAATTCAACACCTGTACCTGCATGACTTGATAAATTCTGGTCATCATCATCAAACAAAATGAACTTGGAGATGTTAACTCACCAAAACATTGCTGCTGCTTCAGTGAACACTGAATTTCCAATTATTCCAAGTGGAAGACTGTCAATGAGGAGTCAGTGCCTGCAGAAATATAGTCAAAAGGTACGGGCCATATTGTTCAAGAACTTAACAGCAAATTAGAGGAAGCTGACTTTCATGTTGGGCCACATGTAGAGTGGGCTGTTCCAAATTGTTCCAATCGAGTCATTATACTGTCAAGTGACACAGATGGTATCATTGTGCTACTTAGATTTGTTGTAATGTTCATAAGTCAAGGATTGTCAGAGTTATGGATCTGTTATGGAACAGGCAAGAAAAGACACTTAATCCTGCTTCATATTCTGTACGAGAAACTTGACCCCAAGATGCCCAGTGTTCTTATCAAGGCACACATTCTTACGGATGATGAAACTATGAGCAGAATTGGAACAAAGCTTGGAGCTTTAACTGCTGAACCTTGATGATCTTTGGTACAGTGTGGCGAGGTGATCCCACATCCATCAACGCCTTCCACCAATAGCTGAACAGGAAAGAATGGTTTCCTTCGGTTCACATGCGATTATAGCAATGAAAGGCGGGTCCCCTTCTTGGACCTTCTCATAGTTTCAGTTGGCGGCCACCTCGAAACAGAACTCGATCAGAAACCTATGGCCCGCAATGCTCTTCTCCAGTATGATAGTCATCATCCGAAATCACTGCGAGATAACCTCCCTTTCGGGCAGTTTCTCAGAGTGAGGCGCAATTGTTCCAATGTGGACAAATACAAGGAACATGCCTCTAATCTACGATGTAACCTTTTGAACAGGCACTACCCGGCAGCGCTTGTCAAGAAATCTGCCACACGTGCTATGCACAACAACAGGGATGCCCTGTTGGACACCATCCCCAACAGACAACAACAAACAAGATTGGTTTGCGTGAACACCTTCAGTTCCCTCTCTAATCAGGTTAAGCAATCCATTATTCGCAACTGGAACATCTTGAACAAAGGCACGCTGACTCTGGAGTAACCCCTTTTTGCATTCAAACAGGGATTCAATTTAAGAGACAGTCTTGTGCACACTCGACCACCTCCGGTGGCACCCCAGAGACAGAACACCCTATGGGACCTTCCACCTGTCCAGGGACATTTTCCGTGTGGGTCTTGCGCAGCTTGCGCACAAACTACAGTAACCAAAACCATCGACATCGGTACCAACAAACCTTGGGAACTGAGACACCACACTAATTGTACTAGTGAAAGGGTGATTTACTTTATCATGTGGGTATGACCATACGTAAAGTCCAAACACGAATCTTGGAACAGAAGAGCACAATCAGATGTGCCAAACAAACCACCAAATTAACCAAACACTTTTTAGAAATGGGTCACCAGGCACACACACTCAGCTGGACAGTTCTTGACAAACCTAATCTGAACGCAACCACACCCAACCTGACCAACAAACTGTTGCGAATTGAACGAAGATGGGTGTTTAGACTGGGTACATCCAAACATGGGCTAAATGACGACATACCTTGGTTGTCACTCACTTAGTTGTCTATTTTCCGAGACACTCTGCAGCTCCCTGGACTTCCACTGCGACACTGCCACTTATACTGCAACTCAGTCCCACTTCACCTTGGGCAACTGCCTCTGTTATACTCTGTGGGCACTATATATTGACATACTTGAGCACACACTCAGACACTCTGGGCACACTAGTGGTTATTGCGTAACCTGAGCCAACCCCATATCTCACAGTTAAGGTGCACGTGTGATGCTGTCATGCCTGTGCTAGACCATTTATCCTTTTGTAAAAGGCTTTCCAACCTTGTCTCACCATATTTAAGTAAGCCACCATGCCCCGTGATTTTTTAATCCTCTTTTCATCTAAGAGACGTTTCACCCTCAGTCTATTATTAGACTTCTGTTTTTCCGACCTTTCGGAAACTACTTTTCCCATCATGCCTGGCGCTGCCCCCGGGAAGTAGATCTGAGGTCGGAGCCCTGCTGACTATTTAATCTAACTTCTGCCAGCAGCCTTCCTCCCTGTCCGACGGACATACCGCACAGGTCTCCACGCTCCAACTGAGCAGTAAGTTGGCTCTTCACTGGGTGTCACGCTTGTGCATTTTACTAAAGACTCCATGCGGCTATTTGTTGCTTTTTCTGGCGCACGCGAGCACACTCGCTATCCCGCCTCCGCCTCGTTGGCTTTCCATGGGGTCCATCGGCACCTTGATTGGCTGCTTTCTCAGACACTCCACACATGGGTTTTCCTATGATTGCACTGAGTATTACACTCGTGCATTTTTGGACACACACCTATTACGCGCCGTGTTTAAACTCCGTTCTGGAGTCATTGTTACCAGACTAGTGCTCTCTACACGGGTTTTTCTTTAAATTATTTTAATTATTATATTATTATTTTATTTAGGATTACACACGTGCATTTGCCAACACGCACCCAGGACGCAGCGTGTTTATATTCCGCTCCTCTTTGAGCTGTTAACTGTTTTGCTACATGTGCGGTTCTGCATTAATCAGCGGTTGTTGGTTATGCCGCACAGATTTCTCACAGTGGTCTCGAGCGCGGTCTCATTAGACATTGCCCCCGCCCGCACCTACGACTTTGCCTGTTCCCGCTCATCTGCCTTGCTTGGTTGGGCATACCTATGTTCTCTTTGCCTCATTTGACGCTTTCTCCGCCATAGATACCGTTCACTTATCTTATGGCTGCCCGGTGTTTTCCTTACCACATGATCTCCACCGTGGCTTTTGCAAGTTCAATAGTTTGGAGGAATGAATGTTTGGTGACATAGCCCATATCAGCTGAGCCTATTGTCACTTCAATTCCTTTTTCTGATATATTTGTCCTGCCTACAGGATCTTGACACTTCTTACCCTACGTAGGCCAGGCATGCCTGTACACACTTGCCCCTGCCTGTGTTCCTGTCCTCCAGCACAGCTCGCATTGAATGTAGGGGCCCACTTAGGCACATTACACCACTAGACTTGGGGAGTATCCCCTGACATCTCTGCGGCCCCTTCGTGCCCTCGAAGTGTCCTTGCTCAGGGCACTTATAATGTTTCTGTTATGCGCTCTTACTATTCTCTCATAGGGCGCACACTATTTTTCTGAATGTTGGCAGTACCTACTTCTGGCCCTGGGCCGCCTGCCTCTTTGAAAGATTCACTTTCCGAACTTTTCATGCTCAAACTTGAGCGCTTTTAAATTCTACATCTCTCAAGACTTACTATGTTTAGTTGGTTTCTAACTGTTATAAACTGCTTCATTGCTCAGTCACTGTATGCTTGTCCCCGCTACAACAAAGCGGATATCCTTTCATGTGTTAACGCCAACACCTCTACCCATTAGGTTGGATTGGCGTATGTACCTTAGGCTCATTGCCCAGGACAGATGAGGTAAAATACCTGACTTTTGCAGGTGAGTCTTGCAGAACTAAGTAATCACCAAATACACAGTTACACTAGTTCTGTTGTACAGCCACATACTAAGCACTTACCACTGTCTCTTTCGTTGTGCGTTATGATTTTAACTGCGCGGTTTGTTGTCTTGTGCTTCACCACAGGTTTTTCCGGTGAACCTGCTGAACTGCAGGATCACTAGTTCAGTATTACACACCGACGCTCTCTTTTCTTTTGTTTTCTTCTTTTTCACAATTTTGCGTCCTTTCACAATTTGCAGTAGCCAGTAAGAGATCCTGATGAAAGCTGTGACACTGATACAGGTCAAGAGGCTGAAACATGTCGATCACTTCCTAGTGCATCTGCCTCTAATGTCGGCAGTTACACTACAAATCATCTGTTTTTAATCCTAGCACCTGGTAGCGATAATAAATTAGGTTTGGCAAACCTTGTAGCTAGTTTTAAACCACCTTTGTTGAGCACTGCACTCCCAACACCACACATTACGCTCTCATTGGGTTTTATGAATACCCTCTCTAAAACATCCCTGAGCTCCTCCCTCACAGCGAGAGGGTTGTAGCCCGCGTCACGAACCTAGTCGAGGAGGAGGTATCCCTGTGATGAAGCATGACACCTCTAGTGTGTGAGGGAAACCGTCCTTAAAAGGGAATTCCCCTCTCCCCCCCACCACTTTTTCTTTTTCTTTTCAGCATAGTTGCGTCCCTCCACATACCCGCCCTTTCCACTTTTGGACCCGTGGGCTCTTTGTGTGTTTGGTTGATAGATTGGGGAGTTTACCCCGCTGGTCCATAAATCTCCTCGAGCCCCCCCTGTGTGACTTTCTTCAAGAGATCAGTCCCACTAAGTGACCTTCCACCGACATCATATTCTGTGCGTGGACACATTAAAAAAGCGTTCTACTTGATCCAAATATGTTCAAATATTTTGGGTCATGCATATGTAGAGAAAGACCAGTGTGAATTTGGTTGGGAAGATAATGATGGGGTGCTAAAACCTATGAAATTTCTAAGCCTCTACCCACAGAACCTACACATACATGTACTTGAACTATGAAACTGTATCTAAAACAGGAGTGATAGACATTATTTTTTTTCATATTCAGATCATAAACATTGTTTGGTGTATACACAAAAGGATTAAAAACATTATTATTTATTGCATTTCTATGTATGTCTCTTCTTCCTCTATTATAGCCGCCATTTTGGAAAATGGCAGAAGGGTTGCTCTGGGGAGATATTTTCTGTCTCTATAAGACTATTTGACCCCCAAAACCTATGTTTTGACGCCAAAATGAAGTATATAGGTCTCATGGTTCCTGAAATATTACATCATCACTGCAACACATCCGCTATTTTTAAAAATGTCGTCCAGAAAAATTTGAACCGGATCAGCACTGCCTACCCAAGCTAAATTACTTCTCTAATGATCCAAAAACACAAATAAAAAATGAAAATCTCTGGACGACAATTTTTTACAGTGGTATATCGGGGGCTGGGATTTTTAGGTGCCGTGAAGTTAATTACTACAACTGCAAAAGTGGGAACAAAAGTTAGTCAGTTAGTAATATTATGGTCTGATCATGGTGCTCCCCCATTTCTAGCTGCACTGATGGGCTGTTTACTATACCATAATGGTGGGGTCCTTAAGGTAGTGACCTTTCCTCTTATTTTTGAGAAGAAACTGTGGCCCAGATTTACCAAGACGTTGCACCATCCAAAGTGATCCAAAGTGTATAAAAGTGATGCAAAGAGTTGCATTAGTATTTACTTTACAGCAAAAAGGTATTTTGCACTGGAAAAGTGCGCTTTTCTGAGTGCAAAAATTGCTTTGAGCTGCTTTGTGTCATGGGAACATAACTTGGTGCAAACACTCTTAGATTTTGGCGCAAAGCCTTCTCTACTAAGATAGCCAGATTCACCTTTGCATAAAAAACTAGCACCTCCTTGACTCAGGCGTTTAGGGGGAAATGCTTTCACTTCCCAAAAAACCTACGCATTGCACATGTCCTCAAGTGCACAGCACACATCCAGTGTGTGGAATCCTTGAGACTTTGTCTAGGCATAGTAATTTGTACTGGAAGGGTGAGTGTGCACTGTCTAGCAAAAGGACTTATACTTCTAGCACAAATCCTATTCTTGGTAGTGCACATTAACCTATGCACCATGGTGCAAGGTTGTTCGTTATGCAAGGCACCCTAATTACAGCACCGGTTTAGGGGATGACTGCAGCAGCAGGCGAATCTTAGTCTTTATAATGTTTTTCCCCATTACACAATGCATCACAGCAGCATTAGTTGCAGTGCTGCGATGCATGAAAAAGTTGTAAACCTGCCTCTTTAAGTCTTGCTTGTGAGGGTAGTTTTACAACAATGGATGGAGGGGATGTGGCCTAACAGCCAAGGCTGCCGACTTTGAAACTGGGGAACCAGGTTTGAGTCCCAGCATCGAGTCAACATCCTGTGATTCTTGGCAAAATCACTTAATCTCCCCATGCACCCCCCCACAAAAAAAATATGACATTGTGTAATGTAACCTAGTACTCATTTAAAGCCTCTAATGCCTTTGGGCCAAGTTCTTGCTATATAAAACTACAAAAAGGCTTAACATGTAGTGCTCAGTTTTAGATTTGATTTAAAGACAGTTTTGATTGTTTCTTAACATTATGTAATCAATACAAAAATGCATACATTTATACGGAGGGCGAGCCACCTTCCTCAATTGGTCTGTGCAACTGTCATTCATATTTTGCTTCCGCTCACCACAGCATACAGCATGGGGAACTGGGTCAGCACACTTTGACCAATGACTAGCCTGCACTGAGAGCGACAGTACTGTGTTGATCGCATGGGCACATCCACCGAAAAAGAAGCACATTCAATACCAGTGCTGGTCAGGTAGGAATTTACTTTGCCAATGTTTTGTTTTTCATTTCCATTCTTTATCCATTTTTGTTTTTTTTAGTCAACCCTGTGTGTTTGAATTAGGCCTCTAGGTTTTAGTACCTTTTATTTGCGCCAATAAGAATAATATTTTCCTGTGAAGTGCAATAAAAGTAACAATGGTTTGAGCACGTTGGAAAGCAATACTTACACAAAATGATAAGGGGCCTGCGCTGCACTACACCCGAAAGGAAGAACAATAATGTAATAAAGTGAATTTACTTTCAACTTTAAAATGACCAAGGATACCTTACTGGTGTCATCTTCGAAAAATGAAGGCCAGTGAGTTGAAAGTGAGAGATCCCACGAAATAATCAGTCTCGCCATGTTCTCTAAAGGCCCCTGCACCAGCCTGCTACCCTCCCAAGCACAGCAGATGGAGGGCCTCTAGGAGTTTGGTAAACAGTCTTCTGCGTGATGAAGCACAGACAAAGCAGCCACTTACCCAACCGCTCGCAAAACTAACCCAGACCCGTATTATGAGCCAGGCAGTCTCAGGTGTTTTCCTTCTAGTTGCTAGTGCATGCGATTTGCATGGTTCTATATTTATCTTAGCAGGTGTGTAATTACGGTATAATCTAAGAAGGAAGAGGTAAAAGCTGGCAGCACCCAACTCGCTGAGCTGCTTGCTATGTCTGCGTATGTGATAACGCCGATTCTTATCTAATTATCTATAAGAACCTTCTGGTCGCCAAGATCTTTTTACCTGTTGAATAGTGTAAAGGAGAGAATCTCATCTGGTTATATATCAGCATTCATTTTGTCTGAAAGGACCACTGACTCCGAATTCAAGTTTGAGAATTTATTATCGCCAAAAATAACTGAACGTGCAAGCACCTCAACACGAGGTTAAAGAAATAGATGGGCACTAATACAAATAATAATCTACGCAGGAATCTCATCCGACTCAGGATAAGGAGAATAGAAAGTTCTAGAAGGATCAACCAGACTATGATTGCTCCTATTTCTAAGTTGCTCTTCATTGGCCTAAACAAGCTTAAAATCAATTGCTGTCCCTACACTAACGCTAAGTGACATCCCTGCATAACGATTTTCCCCAGGCAAGAGTGAATAAAAGGTGTCAGCTGTGAAGACTTCCTAAGAAGTGCAATCACATAATACCTAAGCTCAGCTCTGTCCTTCTCTCTGGTCTCCCCTACCTCTTCTCTGGCCTCCTCCCTCAGGGCACTATCCCTAATACAAAACCACAATACAATTGTACACGCCTTTGTCACGCCTCCTTGGCCAGGTCTTCTTTCTTGTGCTTTTCCATCGAAACGGTTACTTCATCCTGGACGGTTGCGATGACCTTGAGTCCCAGGCACCTTCTCCGCCGAAAGTATCATCCCTACATTCCATTTCACTCCCCGTACCATGCCTCCCCTCTCTCTAGCTTTCGAAAACAAAGAGTTAGTCTTACTAACGAGACATGTGTCCTTGCACCTGCAACAAAAGATACTTTCAACAGAAACCTTCTACTGTGCAATTTAAATCTACCGTTTGTGCCCAGAGAGCCTTACCAAGAGAAACTTTTCTCGGCCTAAAATATAAGCTAACATAAGAATATACCAGGCCTTCCCTAAGCACATATGTAGTTAGGCCTTTACATATGACTTTTAAACACACATCTTACTTTTCCCTATGAGCATTTTCATTACAATTCATATGCAACCAATGAATTACATGTGCAACTTTAATATAGTGCACGTTTAAACTACTGCAATTACATTACACACACAAACTAATTCCTCTATGCATTATGTTCACACAATTCAATAAGCATTACATCACATCATTATCCTAACATCATTATACTGCTGATTCGCTTTGTCTCAGCAAACTATTCATTCTTTACTAAACATACATGAATATGAAACTGAATATACGAATATATGTCTGAATACAAGTGGGTGCGGCCTATCAATGATTATGATGCACCCCTACAATTTACAAGAACATTTCGCTCTATCAGTTCCCCCCTTTGATGACTCCTGTCATCACATTTCACTCTACTCCCTTGGAGAAAGAACCGACCTAAACAGAACTTGTTGCCATCTTCCCTGATCTAAATTTCTCCATGCTCTTGAGCCTTTGATACTGACTGTCCTGCAGTCTTGCCAATCTCATGTCATTTTCCCTCAAAGCTCTCTTGACTCTGCCTGCTCGATACCACTTGTAGGCCTTGATCACAATCCACAAGCCAGCCACACAAACCACCAAAATAAGGAGTGGTCTCAGGAAGTACCCAAGGAAACCCTTTCCTAGGTTCGCAAACCAACCTCCCACTTGACCAAAACCCTTTCCGACCTTTTCCCAGGCCCCTTTTTCGGTCAAATCCGCTATCTTTGTGTGGATCGTAGTGATGTTACTTATATATTTCTCCAGATCCTTGCTACGGTCTGGTATATAAGTGCAGCACTCTTGAACCTTCAACATTTTACAGACTCCGCCCTCTTTTGCCAATAGGACATCCAAAGCAAGGCGATTCTGCAAAACCATTCCCCTTATCGACAACATCTCTCCTTCCACCAACACCAATGACTTTGCTGTGTTCATCGAAAATTCATCCACCACAGTCGCTAACCTCCGAATCTTTACGTCATTCAAGACTACCCCTAGAATAGGTATCATAGCTCCAAAGATATCCCCCACAACGATCCCTGCACTTGCAGCTCTTCTCGTTCTTGAATGCTCTCCACCCTCTAGAAGATCTAAATCTTCTGTATGGTAAATCTTTGGAAATATTATTAACAAATAACATGTTCCATACCAATTTGCAGGCAACCTCACATAAGCATTCTTCCCACATACGTAATACACCGTAGGTATCACTTGTACAGGACCTTGGAGAAAATCTTTTGCCACATCTGCCATGGTGAAAACGTGATCACAAGTACTTTGTCCCACTGGAACCTTTTCGTAGTAAGTCTGATAACGCCTTATACACAACTTACCCCTCTGCTCCTTATCTAACGCTATAGGACCATAGCTTCCCCTGGTCTTATGCAACCGTTCTTCCTCTGTCCAATCTGTCCTGTGGTGCCCTAAATCTCGGGATTGAGTCAGCTGTCTATACCTATCTTCAACCTGATCTACAAACTTTCTCTCTACATCCGACATCAAACAAGTCAGGTTGTGTCTGTGTGCGAATGCTGTATCCAATTCCAAACTCGGTATGAAGTACTTCCTCAGTCTGTCCTCGGTCTTATAATAGTCATACTTATTCAAATGCTTGTAAGCTGAGACTTCAGGAAGCACTGCGTCGAAATTGGAAAAGAAATACTCAAACTGCTCTCTCTCATAAAACAAACTAAGCAAAAGACTACATGAAATACCATAAGTCAGTGGAAGATGGTGATACCTAATACCCTCATCCACCGAAGTAGGCAACTGCATACACACATAACAATCTTTCGCATCCATCACGTCAACATACTCATACAACAACTTAGCATATGCATTCAACTTAAAATCACCTTTAGATAAATCTACATGTAATCTACGACTTTCTTCTAATAATAAAGCTCTATCAGCTGCCCTGTCTACCCCCTTCTGACTAGGTGTGATAGGTGTAGGTGTCCCTGTCACCTCCTCTACTTCTTGCTCGTGCGAACCAGTGTATGAGACTACAACTACTATGATTATAAAAATTATTACACTACTTATAAGAATGCCTACAATCCACTTTGATCTACGATTGGGATCTCCCGGCTCCATGGTTTCGAAAGTTCTCAAAAGTCTTGGTTATCGCAAAGAACTCTGAAAAAGTCTCTGTCCTTTAATTGTGACTTGCTTAACCAGCTCGAGCAACCATGAAATCTCCGGACTTTCCCTTTCCGATCACAAACTTATTTACACAGTCCAGAAAAAGACTTCCCTAGTTTTCGTTCCTCTTCTGTGGAAAGTCCCTAAGTTTATTCTTCTTCCACTCGGACCTAGGTTATCTTCTTCTTTTGGACTTTTATTTACAGTTCATAACTGATCCACAATGAGATCCTCATTGAGCAAGACCAGAACGTGATACAAAAGTTCAAGACGCAAAATCAGCATTTCATGTGAAAACGGCTCAACTCCAAAAGGCGGAAATTCAAGTCGATGCAAAAGCAAGTTTCGGACTTCACTCAGAAGCGGGGGATTCGGAACCGTGAGTGTCAGTGTTCCTTCTATCTCGAGCCCTGGCATCCGCAGCACCACCTTCACCACCACATTCGGGCTCCGACAGACCACTTGCACTGACCTCAGCCTTCCCGTACTCACCACCCCCTGCATCAAACACAGTGTAAGTCCACTCAGGGGTAGAGTATCTGCGACAAGGCACTCTTGTTCTCTTTGACCTTCGCCGACTATCTTGTGCTTGGTCTTCGTCACTTGCTTCCGTTTCAGATACTTCAGACACTGGAGCAAGGTCTCTTTCGGGTGCTAACCTCAGGTTCAGTCGCCTCTGTCTCTCGGGCCAACTTTCTGCACTTCTGTTCGTTCGTCTGCTTTCCCCTTCTATACCCAGTGCACTACTTCCTCTTTCGGCTGAATCTGACTCTTCTCCGCCCACTGCACCGTTTCTGTCCTCGGTGTCTGAGTCAGGGTTCGAACTGTGGAAACCCCCTTCAGCTTGCTCTAGTGCACCACCAGCCGTGTCAGCGACCCTTACAGCTTGACGTGTCCTCCCATGTGGCCTTGCCACATCAGCTGGATTTTCATTTACGAGAGGAGCTGTTTCTTCCAAGGGTGCTGGAACTCTGCGGGTATGGGAAGCATGCACCCAGTTCGGCAATCCTCCACACTTCACTGCTGTGTTCGTGATAAGTATCACCTGATACGGGCCACGCCAGCGGGCATCCAAGCAACTCTTCCTCACGTGCTTTCGGACGAGCACCCAGTCACCGGGACACAAGTCGTGGCACAGATCACTCGAGGCTGGGACCACTGCTGCTTGCACCTGCTGGGATACAGAACGGACCACATCAGAGAGTCCTTTACAATAATCAAGAATCAAATCATCAGTGATGTTTATCAAGGCTGTAGCTGGTACTGCTGGCAGTCTCATTGCCCTCCCCATTAATATTTCATGGGGGGACAACCCGGTCTTTCTGTCTGGGACACTTCGCATGCTCATTAGCACCAGAGGCAAGGCATCGGGCCATTGCAGGGATGTTGAAGAACACATTTTTGCCATCCGGGCTTTCAAAGTTCCATTAACTTGTTCCACCATCCCAGAAGCTTCTGGTCTGTAACTACAATGAAGTCTCTGGTCTATGTTCAATGCAGCACAAAGCAACTTCATGATTTCGCTATGGAAGTGCCCTCCTCTATCTGATTCCAAAGAGGTCGGGATGCCGAATCTAGGGATGAGCTCCCTCAACAGTAATTTAGCCACTGTGAGAGTGTCACACCTGCGTGTGGGGTAAGCCTCCACCCACCGTGAGAATACACATACTAGCACTAAAATGTACCTCAATCCATTGCACCTAGGCATCTCCACGAAGTCCAACTGTATTCTATTGAAGGGCCCTCCCGACCTTCCAATGTGACTCAATGTAACTACAGTTTTCTTTCCAGCATTCATCTGTTGACACGTAACACACCTCTGGCATACCATCTCAGCCATTGCTCGGAACCGTGGGTTATACCACGTCTGTCTAAACACTCTCACCATTGCGTCTCTACCAAGGTGTGCCTGTCCATGTATCAGTCTTGCCATCGGACTCAGCAATTCCTCAGGCAACACGGCTCTCCCATCGTTGGATACCCACACATCCACATCTCCTCTCTCGCACCCAGCTTTGATCCATCCCTCTCTCTCCTGGACTGAAACTTCATCCTGCAATCTCTTAAGCTCTTCCCAAGTGTCTGCCATGGCCAACATTATGCTGAGATCGGTTCCTTCTTGGCTCTCTTCTATCTCTCTTCCTGTGAATATGCATCCTTGTTCTGCACAGAAACGGGCTACTTCGTCCGCATAGTTATTTCCCAAGGATACAAAGTCCTCCCCTTCCCATGGGCTGAGCACTTTACCACAGCAATTTCTTTCGGATGCTGTAATGCATCTAACAATTGTCTTACATATTCTCCATTACGAATGGGTGAGCCAGATGATGTCAAAAATCCCCTCTGAGACCATAACTGCCCGAAGTCATGCACCACGCCAAAGCCATATTGGCTGTCTGTGTAAATCGTGATTCGAATTCGATCAGCGGCCAAACAGGCACGGGTCAAGGCAATGATCTCAGCTACCTGCGCGGAGCGTACTCCTTCTAGGCAAGCAGCCTCGACCACTCCTGAAATGGTACATACAGCAAATGCTGCTTTCAATTGCCCCACACTGTCTCTTAAGCATGAACCATCGACAAAGAAAATTTCATCTGGGTCAGTCAGTGGTTCATCGACAATGTCAGGTCTCGGTTTGGTGCAAAGTTCGGTCACATCGAGACAATCATGGTCCTCACAATCTTCATCATCTGTGTTCGGTATAGGCATTAATGTCGCAGGGTTCAAGACGGAGCACCTTTTCAGAGTCACATTCTCTGCGGCAAGTATGACCT
Organism: Calotriton arnoldi; assembly: GCA_963921515.1. Lineage (NCBI taxonomy): Eukaryota > Metazoa > Chordata > Amphibia > Caudata > Salamandridae > Calotriton > Calotriton arnoldi. The sequence continues at coordinate 3,012,552 of CAWUFW010001047.1, forward strand.
GCTCGTACCTCGTTAACCTATTGTTCGTTAGGTGCTGGGTCTTGGTCCTGGTCATCAATAACTCAACCGAATGTGGCACATGTACAGTCAATGGATGTCCCATTACAATGCTTTCACATCTTTCAATGCTGACACCTGTTGCAGCAACGGATCTTAGACATCCGGGCAACGCAGAAGCTACTGGATCTAAAGTAGCTGAAAAATATGCAACTGGTCTACGGACACCTCCATGGTTCTGAGCTAACACTGCTAATGCACATCCTTCCCTCTCGTAACAAAACAATGAAAAGGCCTTGTTGTAATCAGGCATTCCCAGTGCCGGAGCCCTGCACAAATCCTCTCTCAGCTTCCGGAATGATATCAAGCACTCCTCGTCCCATGGTACCGGATCACTCACATCCTTGTGCGTAAGCCTCTGCAGAGGCTTTGCTCTCAAGGAGAAACTAGGAATCCACTGTCGACAATAGCCAACCATTCCCAGAAACATCCTAACTTCTCTCTGTGTGGTGGGTTCTGCCATGCTCATTATTGCCTCTATTCGATCTGGTGACACCTTCCTCTTGCCTTTCTCCAATCTGTGTCCCAAGTACTGTACCTCATTCAGACAGTACTGCAGCTTGTTCGGGGACACTTTATGTCCGTTCTCTGCTAAGTGGTTCAACAAGGCTACTGTGTCAATTCTGCAAGCATCTTCTGTTTCTGAGGCAATGAGCAAGTCATCTATGTACTGCACGAGAACTGAGTTCTGCGGCAACACAAGACTCTCAAGGTTCTTCTTCAGGATCTGGTTAAAGATCGATGGACTTTCCGTATACCCTTGAGGGATACGACACCATGTTAACACGCGATTTTCTAGCCTGAACGCAAAAAGAAATTGGCTTTCCTCGTGGAGCGGTATCGAAAAGAAGGCTTGACACAAATCGATAACCGTAAACCACTCGGCTTCACATGGGATCTGGAACAGTATTACTGAAGGATTCGGTACCACTGGACAACAAGGGACAACTATCGTGTTGACCTTTCGCAGGTCTTGCACGATCCTGTACTTCCCGCTCGGTTTCTGTAGTCCCATAATGGGTGAATTACAGGGGCTACCTCTAATCTCTTTCAGAATGCCTTTCTCAATAAAGGTCTTGATCACAGGTCTTATCCCTGCAATCGTTTCTGGCGACAGGTTGTATTGAGGTGTCCTGGGGAAATCAACATTCTGTTTCACCTCTATCCGCACTGGTTCAACCCCTCTGATTAAACCTATTTCATCGCCTGCGAAATCCCACACCACAGGCGACACTGCGTCTCTCAGATCATGTGGAAGTTCTTCCACAGTCACCATTGGGTACAGATCTATACATAAATGCTGATTAGTAATTTTAAAGTCAGCATCGTCATCTCTCGTCTGGACCTCTACTCCATTGGGCGTACAATAAATCGTGCAGTTCAACTTGCACAACAGATCCCTTCCCAAAAGACAAACTGGACTCGTATCACACACTACAAACTGATGTCTAGTTTGGAAAGTACCTATCTTTACTAGGATCGGTTCTGTCAGTGGGCTGCTTATTTTCTTGTTCGCTACTCCAACGACCTGGATTGATTGTCCCGAGAGGGGTAGGTTAGGGACTACTGCTGATCTTACAGTAGACCGGGTAGCACCAGTATCAACCAAAAGTGTTGCAGGATTGCCCTCAATCTCTGCCTCCACAAAAGGTCCTCTCTGGTCTACCTCCAAGACCGCTCCAAGTGTGCAGTCTTCCTCCCCCTCAGGCACCGTCAGGATAAAGGGTCTAAGCTATCCTCATCGTAACCTTCGAACAGGGGCATCTGTTGGTACGTTCGTGTTCCTTGTGAAATCCTTGGAGCTTGGGGAACCTGGGCGTGAGAATTGTAAACCCCCCTTTCATCGTTCTAGGCCTCGTTATTGTGTTAACTACCTCTTGCGCGGGTGCCTGAGCCCCCTCTTCCTCTTCCTGCAACTGATTAGCTGGGTTCAAAGGACACTCGCGTTTCCAATGTCCGACCTGGCGACAAAGATGACACGCAGTGGTCTTCTTCAATGTGGCCACGTCCACTCCTGTCTTGGGGTCTACTGGTTTTCCCTTTCCCTGTACCTGCCCATTCTGGTTTCCCTGGAAATTTCCTTGCTTTCTTCCTAAGGTCCCTCCACTAGGCTGACTCTGTGCTGTCTGCATCTGGACAAGCATCAATTTGTCTTTTAGCTTTCGATGTTTCGATTCCACCTCATCACTACAGTATCTCGCATACCGCAATATTTCATCTAGTGGCTTGTTCTGCCAGCAGATCAAATGGTGCTGTATCATGAGGCTGATTTCCACTCTCAGACCCAGTACAAACTTTGAGACAAACTGTCCCATATCCTTGGGGTCCAAGATATCTAACCCACTATACTGTTTAAAAGCTTGCAAAAGTCTTTCATAATATTCATGCACCGTTTCCTTGGGTTCCTGTACAGTCCGATCTATCTTAACCCAATCTATATCCTGAGGTGAAATCTTCAATTTCAACCATGTAATCACCTGCTCATACTTTTTCATGACTAGTGGTGATGGACCGTTTGTAACCGCCTCTCTATCCGGTTCCGAAGTCGGCCACTCAATAGCGACTTTACAAGCTGTCCACAAATCTCCCGGTACCACTATGTCAAACAAAGTGTTCAAATCAATCCACAATACTTTTGAAATTTTCACAAACCGCTCAACCTGTTTGTACCACTCCACCGGTTTTTCCCTCAGCCGAGGAAAATCATTTGTAAATGCAGCCAAATCACCTCTATTCCACGGCACATGCACGTACCCTCCATTCTGTACTTCCCGTAAAGGAAAATTTCCAACACCCGTCGCCCCCCTCCTGGCGGCGGCGTTTCCCCTTCTGCTCTCTTTACTGGTTTCTTTTTGGACCACCTTTCTTCCCATTTGTCCAACAAAATCCATATTCTCATTCCTATAATCAGGTCTCTGGTGTGTGTTCTTAATCCTGTTATTCTTTTCTCCTCCAGCTCCTGATCACTGTACTGTAATCTATGTGGTCCCTGTAACGCTTTAGTTTTGTTCAGGTCCACTTCATATCTTTTGGCCAATTCCTTCAATCTATCATGTGCCATTCTAGCTTTTCGAGTCACATCTTTTGCTACAAACAGCAGCTCATCTGATCCATAAATTTCTATCCTTTCCAAAGGCAGACCCCCACTGATCATTTCGTCTACCTCTGCTTTCAACCTCACTACGTCTAGCAACCTTGCCTGTACTGCACTCCTCAGTACTTCTCGACAACCCGAGCCATCCCGCTCATTACAGTCACTATTCTGTCCTTGTGACCTATTCCCTTCCATCATATTCCTGGAACTTGGTCTGTCTTCCGAGACGTTCTGTGCCCTATCCCCTTGCATCCTATCCTCTTGGTTCGTTACTGTTGGTGTCCACTCCCTCAAAGCTGACTTAGATTCCCGCAAAGACCTCGGTCTTTCTGGTCTCTCCTCTTCTCTCCTGAAGGAAGAGTCCGCAGTAGCCGGTAACGGCGTACTTGTCTCCATTGGTCTTGGGAAATGAACCACCCTCACTCCAAACCCATTCCCACTCTCACTGTTTCCTTCCTCTCTTCTCGTCGGTACGGAGCTCCCTTCTCTCACTCGGTCTGGGTCATATACCGGTACTATAGGGCCAATGGTAACCGGTACTGTCAAGGAGTCCGGTAATCTTGTGTTCCCCGCAGGAGGCTGTGTTATCATAGACGCCGTTGCCCCCTCCGTTCCTGTGGAAATCCTTCCCACCACTCTCATGCTAGTCTGGTTCTGGCTCTCATCAACTATTGCCACTGCTGGGGTCGTCTTTCCCTCTTCTGAATCTGGATTAAATGGTGGTGGCCTCTCCGCCAACATCCTATCCAACAAGCTGTCATCTAGATCACTGTCGTCCTCATCGATTCTTATTATTTTCCCATTTTGTACTAACAATGGGTATAACTTATCTCCTTCGATCGTTTCCACTCTCCACCTTTTCTCCAATGCATCCCACCTTGCATCTTGAAATGCCCTGACCGATTTCTTCACCCTTTCTTGACATCTGTCCTTCTTCCTATCATACGCTGCTCTTATCCACGCATGTAGTGCCTCAAACTGTGTTGGTCTAGGTAGTGGTCGTAATGAAGCCATTACACTTTTTAGCTGGTACAGCACCTCTAACCTGAAAGTACCATATCGAGGGAACGACAATTCTCCTTCTGCTTCTGTCATTTTATGCCAATTCTCAAGCCAAATTATAGTATGCAATCCTACATTCTTTGCCATATAATGTGCTGGTGTATCCTCGGGAGGAGCTTCCTCTCCCTCCCGAACAACCACATGTCTATCACCTCTACAAAGTTCCCGTAAAGCTTTAAAACATTTCATGATGAATCAACTTTTTGTTTACACTCAAAATGTCCGCTTTTACTTCCTGATTTCAATCCACCAATACCAGCGCGGCTCACACCAACCGGCCTATCGCAGCGCGGCACTTGTCTGACGTCACTTTTCCTCCGCTCGCAGCAGTTCCCCTCCTTTCTAATTCACTTGTTCTCACTCGCATCTGTCCCAATCATACTCTGAAATAATGTCCGTCCTACCGAACAATTACCTCTCTGACCGTCGGTCTTACCAATGACCGATCAGCCTCTTGAGCTTGTTGACCTCAATCTGGCAATCGTCTGTCCACGAAACGACCGGACAATCGCCTTTAGCACACTCGATAGGATTCAATCACTCGATGTTCTGCACACAATAACCTACGACCTGCGTTGGTTATTCACACACTCACTCATGTGTTCCCTATCTTCAGTGGGTCTGTCAATGACGTCTCGTGACCCCCACACCTCTGGTCAACGTTCTCAACTCTGGGTGTATTCTACACCACAATAAATCTCCCGGTCCCGCGCGCGCTCACGGTCCGTTTCTCAATCACACAACTTTCGTTCCAACTCCGCAAGACATCACACAACAATAAAACACCGCAATCTACCAAACATCACTCTTTTCATACTCACTCTACTACGAACTGCTACTTCCGCCGCACCGTCACTCTCCGTCAGTTTTCCACGACCTCCGACATCCTTCTCCCGCGGTCCTCTGGATCTGCGTCACTCGGGCTCTATGGGGCAACTTAATCTCCTATCTTGCTCTAGATCTCCCCTTACCATCAAAGGTAACCATCCTACTCTGCTACCAACTGATAACGCCGATTCTTATCTAATTATCTATAAGAACCTTCTGGTCGCCAAGATCTTTTTACCTGTTGAATAGTGTAAAGGAGAGAATCTCATCTGGTTATATATCAGCATTCATTTTGTCTGAAAGGACCACTGACTCCGAATTCAAGTTTGAGAATTTATTATCGCCAAAAATAACTGAACGTGCAAGCACCTCAACACGAGGTTAAAGAAATAGATGGGCACTAATACAAATAATAATCTACGCAGGAATCTCATCCGACTCAGGATAAGGAGAATAGAAAGTTCTAGAAGGATCAACCAGACTATGATTGCTCCTATTTCTAAGTTGCTCTTCATTGGCCTAAACAAGCTTAAAATCAATTGCTGTCCCTACACTAACGCTAAGTGACATCCCTGCATAACGATTTTCCCCAGGCAAGAGTGAATAAAAGGTGTCAGCTGTGAAGACTTCCTAAGAAGTGCAATCACATAATACCTAAGCTCAGCTCTGTCCTTCTCTCTGGTCTCCCCTACCTCTTCTCTGGCCTCCTCCCTCAGGGCACTATCCCTAATACAAAACCACAATACAATTGTACACGCCTTTGTCACGCCTCCTTGGCCAGGTCTTCTTTCTTGTGCTTTTCCATCGAAACGGTTACTTCATCCTGGACGGTTGCGATGACCTTGAGTCCCAGGCACCTTCTCCGCCGAAAGTATCATCCCTACATTCCATTTCACTCCCCGTACCATGCCTCCCCTCTCTCTAGCTTTCGAAAACAAAGAGTTAGTCTTACTAACGAGACATGTGTCCTTGCACCTGCAACAAAAGATACTTTCAACAGAAACCTTCTACTGTGCAATTTAAATCTACCGTTTGTGCCCAGAGAGCCTTACCAAGAGAAACTTTTCTCGGCCTAAAATATAAGCTAACATAAGAATATACCAGGCCTTCCCTAAGCACATATGTAGTTAGGCCTTTACATATGACTTTTAAACACACATCTTACTTTTCCCTATGAGCATTTTCATTACAATTCATATGCAACCAATGAATTACATGTGCAACTTTAATATAGTGCACGTTTAAACTACTGCAATTACATTACACACACGAACTAATTCCTCTATGCATTATGTTCACACAATTCAATAAGCATTACATCACATCATTATCCTAACATCATTATACTGCTGATTCGCTTTGTCTCAGCAAACTATTCATTCTTTACTAAACATACATGAATATGAAACTGAATATACGAATATATGTCTGAATACAAGTGGGTGCGGCCTATCAATGATTATGATGCACCCCTACAATTTACAAGAACATTTCGCTCTATCATATGCGTACCAGACCATGTGGAACTGCCTGAGCGAGTAACGTACAATAATTCTATCTGTTCTTCCACTATACAAATAAAATGGATAAACCGTATTCCTATATTTTTCAGTTGACACATAATTCATAAAAGCCCTGTGGAGAATCACTAACAACAGATCCTCAAGGACATATCAATATAAACTTTTAAAAAACATGTAAGCATTCTACAATAGCATATATTAATATTAACTAATTTGCATTAATTAAAATACTAGTGTGCTAGATAGTTCCAAAGTTTGTGAAACGTATACTGCAAGGGTGAATCTCCTAATATAGAACGTTACACAGCTGTCAAGCTTCCCAAGTCCATGCATGAGAAGCTCAGCTAGTCTACATTTATTTTTTGCATTCTGTGACTTGTAGTCCTGTGAGCAAAATTATACATTCAAGGACTAAAGGTCCCTGAGCGCAATGTGAAAACCTGGACTGTCTGAGCTACTCATGCATAGACCTGCAATTCAATCATATTAATACCAAGTGCCCAGTGACATAATGTAAAATGTTGAGGTCCCCCTGAAGAATGTGAAGATGGGGCCCCTGAGTCTCCCATTTCTCACAGAAATTCATTGGCCTTGGGGCAAAATGGGCACCCTGAATGAGGGGAAATTGAGAAACATTAATTAGAGTAAAGAATTTAGGGCCCGATATACAAAGGCTTTTGTGGTTGCAAAACCTGTGATTCTCAAAATTATAGCCTTTGCAAATGCAGAACGGCAAGTTGCGAATAGGAAATGGCTTTCTGACTTGCAAAGTACACATTGAGATTTGTAAAGTAAGAAAGGCATCAAACCTTTGTGAATCGCAATAAAATGTATCAATACTTTGCAATCGCAATTAGCATCACAAACCATTGACAAGTTACTGACACTTCAAAACAGGCAGTAGAGATTCACAAAGCAAATAGGAAGAACAGACTGTGCTCTAGGTGACAACCGCATACCCCCTCTAATGCCCCCAGATAGCTTGCCTTTTTTAATCACTGCATGTCCTTTCCCTTTAAGGGAGGGAGGCTGCAATGTAGGCACTCTGTGAATGAGAATACAGAGATGAATGTCTGCTGTTCCTCCTAGGCTTCCATCCCTGTATTTGCAGCCATTTGCAAAAATGTAACACAAAGAATACTGCCTCATGCATATTAATGAAGAAGGTCTTTTTGCAAGTGCTTGGTGTTTTGCGCTGCAACAGATTTGTACATCTGTTACAGTGCAAAACTGAGGTTGGCTTGCAAAACACTCATGGTGCAAAATATGAAGATTGCTATGCGACTAGACAGCACTACATCGACCCTTAGATTGGAACAGGTCTAGAGAGATGACTTGCAATCACCAAGTCCTACCTGTCTTTGGAATGTCAATTGCGCAATAGCAGTAACTTGGGTGTCCAGATGGGGGTGCAATTATACCTGTGTCACTGGCATCCAGTGGTAACAAGAGTATTCTCCAAGGATCCTTCCCAGTGAATACATTGGGCTCTAACTGTAAGGAAGGTCTCTTGCTAGACTTGAATGCAGAGTTGGTCACCTTTGGTGAGACCTTGTATGCAGTGCATAAAACCCTCCAATATACCACAGTGATAGGTGTCAATACATTTAAATGGTAACCTGGAAAATTGAATTTTATAATATTGACTTGTTAATTAAAAGCACAGACAGTAATAATATTCTGTTACTAGATTCCAACCAAGGGAATCACAAAGGGGCCAACATATGAGTCAATTGCAAAGAGTGAAAAAATAATTCTGAGATGAAACTACCTATAATCCTAGAGCAGAGAAACTTCAGGAAGTCAACTCAAAGCCCTGCAAGAGCATCAGAACAATGGAGAGGATTCTGAGACAGGCTATTAGTCATAAAGCAATGGCCTCCATTCTTGTGGACGGAAGAGGACCTGATCTATCAAGCGATGCGGAAACCACTGCATGGTGTAACCAACCCTGAGTGCTGAACCCTGGTAAGCGATGTGCACAGTGTTGAGAAAGCAGCAGAAGAGAGTAGTTGGGTTCTGGATATAATAAAGTGGTGTATTCCTTGAGATGGCCATGCTGGGAATTGGAAGATATAGAGAGAGGAAAACAAGGGTCAGTGATTGGATATTACCAGAGCTCTCCTTTCAGATCGGAAGAGTATGCAGTACGGTCTGGAATCTGCATGCGGCCCTCCTGACGAACGACAGCACTAGGCTGCTATTTATGTGAGAGGGCACTGAGACGCAGAAAGATGTGAAATAAATGGGCAAGCATTTATTTACAGGGTAACTGAAGTAAAAGAAAAGAAGCAAATCAGGTGTCTTGAACCACTTAACTTTAGGAACAAATTCAATTTTTAAGTCATCTTGCAACAAATGTATAAATATATCTCTTCTAAATCCAAAAAAGTGAATTTCATTAACATGCAGATGTGTTTCACCTTAGTACAGCCGATTATCCCCATGTATTGAGAAGTATTTTTTTAAAGGCGATAGTTTTTCAAAATTGATGGACAGAATGCTGATCAATGTCAGACATTCACCCCAGGACTTAAATCCATCCTATGTTTGCTCCCCATGCCATTCCAGTTTAAACCCAGTCATATGCAAATCAGTCTTTCCCCTGCTCCCCATGGGAACAGTCCAGCCCGAACTGCCAGGCCAGGTCCTCCTTGGACTGGAAACAAGCATCCTAGGAACGGTTTCTGGGTTTTACCCCTCATCAGCCAGGCTAGATTGACTCCAGTGGCATGGAGAGCACGGGACACACATCTGGGCATACCCGTCCCGCTCGGGGTTAGAAATGCAAAAGGAACCATTCATGGACAGAATGCTGATCAATGTCAAACATTCACCAGAGATCTGGGCCTAAGGCCATCGTCCAAACTGGGGTGGCATAGTGAGCAAAAGAATGATGGATTTAACCTAGATCTCTTGACTAGAGTTAAATGTTGGATTCATTCAGCATTCTGTCCATCATTTGTTGCCGCAGCACTTTTCGCCCTAAGTGGGATAGGTATGCCCAGACGTGGGTCCCTTGCTCGCTGTGTCTAGATTAAAGCTAGCCTGGCTGATGAGGGGTGTTACCCAAAACCGGACCCAGGATGCTTGTTTCCGGTCCAGGGGGGACACGGCTTGGCAGTTCGGGCTGGACTGTTCCCATGAGGAACAGGGTCAAGACTGATTTGCACATGGCTGGGTCCAAACTGGGATGGCATAATGAGCAAAAGAATAAAGGATCTCTTGACTGGGGGTGAAGGTTTGATTCATTCAGCATTATGTCCATCATTTGTTGCCGCAGCACTACCCCTACCCTAACAACAATGCCAATAGTGAACTAAGAGGCAAGTGAGTTGTCACGTGGAACCATGTGGGTGCCCTTGGTTGCTATTATACATGGACAAAATTAAAGTTATAAATCAAGCACAGGAGAAGGTTCGGTACAGTACATATCCTTAACTCATGTATTTGAAGGTGCTCTCATACATGATCATGACAAAAATGGAGGCAAAGTGAAATAAAACAAATTCCCAGGATCACACAATTTGGTCAATTGGGGAAGCTGGGATTGATACCATGTTTTCTGGTTTCACATTGTGCAATTCTGTTTCCTTCCAATTCAATAATCAAGTTACTACTTTTTTGTACCTGACTCTCCCAAGATAGCAATAGCATGCAGAGAAGGCTGACTCCAAGGTGTGGTAGAGCAATAGCCACTCAGATACATAATAACACAGTATTGTCCAATCTATGACTCTTCTAGAGACTAGGGGCTTAATTTAGAGGGCAGTATGGAATGAAACCCTTAAAATAACTCCATGACTCACTGACCCACACCATGTACATGCTGTGCTTCCCCAATGCCCATCTAACTCCCATACCATCACAAAGTCCCACTCCCAATCTGCAGGCATCAATGCTTCCCTCGGACACGGCACATACCATACTTTGTGGCCCCTGGGAAAACATTTGTGAGTACCCAAGTATTAGGATGATAAGTAATCCAAACATGGAAGTAAGTTTAAGTAGATTTATAGGAGTAAGTTACACATAATAGCACCACACCAGGTGCATGTTGAAACAAAATAAGCCCTTCTGATCTTTTACAAGTGACTGATAGAATTCACTGCACACCGGGATCTACATTAATTCAAGGACAACATAGAGGCAGGGGGTCGTGCGGGGAGGGGGTCATGCAGGGAGGGGGGTGGTTAATTAAAAAAAAAAAGTTAAACTTACCTTCCACTCCGGTCCTGCTTTGTGTCTCCTCTCTCTGCTCCGAGTCCCAAGAAGCAGGCAGCCTCCCTCTCCTCCCCTAAGCCAATCACAACACTGCAATGGCAGCGTTGTGATTGTCTGGGACGCCGACCACACAGGCGTCTATGGTGAGGCCGTTTTCTCCATGCAGGCTGCATGCAGCCTACATGGAGAAAACGGTAGAGTGTGTATGACTGGTAAACAGTCAGCGCCCACAACAGTGGGCAAGCCACTCATTCCCTGCCCTGCAGCAGGACCACCCACCCGCTCGCCCCCAACCAAACCCTTCTGCTTTCTCGCAGTGCGAGAAGCAGAAACATAAAATGGTATTCATAATACCATTTTATATTTCTGCTTCTCGCACTGCGAGAAAGCAGTGGGGCGACGCTCCTCCGCCCACATGGAGGAGCTGCCCCTGCACCCCAGACAACTCCTTCTTGCGGCTAGTTGTTATGCATGTGCATAGCACTGCTTTAATGTGCAGCATTGCATCAGTTGAAAAGTTAAGCCTTCTTCAGCCACACACCAACAGTGTAGTGGCATAACGGCAACAATGTTTACAATGAGGAGGGATGTGTAATGGGAGTGACACAGTGAAAGCCCATCTACTAGCAAACGATTGACAACAATATAAACCAAATTTTGGGATAAAAAATTAAATCTCCCAATAAAGTAACCTATTAATTGATGATTAGAAGAGTACATTATCAAAGCTAAACATGACGTGTCTTGAGTAGTAGGGCGTGGTAATTGGACCAGTCAGGGTGCTCACTACAAGAAGGAGAAGAGTTCTTTGTAATTGCATCTTTTGTAACCTCTCCATGTGTGTTTCGGAAAATGTATTTATAAAGTCTGAACCAGTCCCTATAATTAGTAAGAGAACTGTATTGAGGGTGTAAACATATCAAATAAATACATTTAATACAAAATATCATTGTCAGGCGCTTTTACTGTGAGTTGTGCAACTTATAGCATAAAAGCAGATAGTCTTTGAAAACTATTGTCCTTGAAGATAATTACCGAATTTACCTATAGCCTCAGGGGCTCCTAAGCAGACCTGTGAAATGGCAGTCATAGCAGTGAAGTGGGACAGAAATATTTTGTTATTTCCATCACCAGCATAATTAAGGTAGTGTATTGTATTCAGTAAGTGTAATTCAAGATTGTGATATCGCTTGTTTGGCTGTACCATTTTAGCATTGGGACAGAGGTAGAGTTGCTAGACATGATGGTGAGGGACACTGAAAGGAAGCTGGGACAGCTTAGGGTGGGGGTTCTAAGAGTAACATGCATATGATATGACTTAGATCACATCTTGCAGACTGGAAAGATGACAGCATTTAGAGATGCATGGCAGGACCACTCCCCCAGACAAGGCAATAAGGCTAAAATAATAGTATTGAAAATTACAGCCCCCGCCCACAGCCCTCACCAAGCCTCTCTCTTACCAGCTGCCACTCCAGTAGAGGAACTTCCTTATCATTTTTCACAGAGACTAGCTTTGAATAGACCATTGACATTCTAAAATGCAGGAATCTTCCAAAAGACTCTCTAGACCCCTGCCCGTCTGCCATTGCAGTAATAAATGTTAAGATCTTAACCCCACCGATAACAGCCTTCATCACCAAACAGAAAAAGTACCTGCATTACTCAAACACTCGCTGATCACTACTATCCTGAGAAAAGCACCACACGCCTGGACTGCACTTAGAAACCACCACCCCATCACAGGGCTCACGTACATCTTCAAACTCCTGGAGAAGGTATTCACCATCCAACTCCAAGCCAACATAGAAACAACTAATATTCTAGTTGCAAAGCCTCAAAGACAGGACAGAAACAACAATAGTAAATGTCTGTGACAGCTTGCTAAAATTGGAACACCAAGATGTCACTATCGGGGCCAACTCCCTACCAAGGTATGGGCAGAGAAACGTCTGTTGGGTTTCCAGACCACCGTAGGCTTATGCTGTTGTCAGATTTGGTGTGCATGAGTAGAGGCAGTTGGCGGCCTGGGGAATTATAGTTCCAGGGATGGTTATGACATCAGCATTCATGTCAATCTCAGATGAATGGAACCACATCTCCTAGGAATGCATGCTTACCAAATTTAAGATGACAGGTTGATATCTCACACTTCACTTCTGTGTCACCACAAGAAGTTCCTTTATTTATGTAGCCTACACTCATTCGTCTATGCCTGGCAACTAGCATTGTTGGTGGGTGTCCCTTCTGCTGTTTGACACCTTTGCACTCTCCCATCCCCTCTATTTCACGCTTATTTTGTTCTTGTGCATCTCCCTCATGGCTCCCTCTCATTGAAGTCTTCTAGACCAATTTTGTGATATAGACTCTCTTGACCCTCCAGGTCTCGCAATTACCTGTCCTCACATGCTACTCTACCTGAGGCTTCTTAGGCATTGCCTACGTTTATAGACTCAAGGTGAGTACACTGGTAAACATTTCTACTAATAATCTATGATCTAACAGAATGTTGCAAATTAAGCCTTCCTTCCAATAACTTACTCAGCAGGTCATTTTCATCAGCATGGCAAGCAGACTTGTCCTTCAGTTGTGAGAGAAGATTATGTACTTCTCCCTTTCCTGCACTTTTTCTCTGTCTCCCAATAATCTACAAGCAGGATTTAGAGTTCTCATTGTGTCCTTGGCGGCTATGGATCATCATCTAGACTCACAGAGTTCTTGACAACCTGGCAGTCAGTTAGCATGCTGATCTACCTTGACCTCTCTGCCACCTTCAATATTATGGACACAACATTCTACTTACTGCCTCCATTCTGTAGCACACATCGCAGATAATTACCTTAAATGGTTAAAATCATCCCTTGAGAACATGCTCAAAAAGTCAAACCAGTGGCATGTCCTTTACCATCAAACCCAGTCACGTTCAAAGTTTTGCCCTTACCACCGACCTCCAGTGGATCTCCTCAGATCTCATAATCTCGCTTCTACCTCTATTCCGACAGCATTCAAATCTACTCACATGTCAGCACATAATGTATCAGAAGGCCTCATAGTATTAGAGACATGGATGGACCAAAATGAAAATGGCAATATTAGTACTAGCTCACAAAAACGATTCAGATTTTTCCATCCTCTCAATTTTCTGAGATACGGTCACAATGAAATCCAATGTCAGGAACAAGCATTAATGTAATATGGGATGCAGACCTCATTCAACACCTAGTTAGTAGTGGTGGTTGAAGCTACAATTAAATCCCCTCAAAACAATACTGCCTTTTATTCTAGCAGAACAATACCTAGTCAACGTGCACTTGGGCAATGGCAAAGCATTGTACACTGGCCTAACGGCACACCAAATAAATACACTACTAAAAGCATAAAATGTAGAAGACTACCTATACTTCTACTAGGGTCGAATTGGGACAGAAAAAAGGCCCAGGCACCAAAATGATAGTGGCCTCATTTAGTGAATGTTAAAGCTTAAACAATGGCCCATGTTTGTAAATTGGGGCAGGTATGAACTTGTAAAGACACAGGTCCTGATTCACAATGGTAAACTTAAAGCGTGTTGTGAACGAAAACAAGACGCTGCGAAGGATTCCACTCAACAGGAGTTTATTTGTCAGAGAAAACCCCACACGACAGCTTTGCCAGACACAGCTGAAGCCAACTGTCAACGGTCACCCCCCAGCCCATGACATCACATTGGAACCCTAGGTACATCATAGAGATGTGCAGTTCCAGCCTGGCCAGAAGAGTCTAAGCACAATATAACACATCTCCCCATCTTACACTAAAACAAAGTGAGAACCCAAATGAAAGGCAAAAAGAGAAAGAAGATAAGAAGGAAGAAAGAAAAGAAGAAAGAAGAAAGAAAAACCGAAAGAAGAGTGCATGTAAAAGTCAAACAACATAGTCACCCAAATATGCCGGAGCTCTTCTTTCCCTGGCCTCCCTCAAGACCCGAGATGAGCCCATCAACTCATCTCCCTCTCTGGCAGCCACAAATTCACCATCATTCCCAGCACCCTCACCAGATGGTAAACAAACATCAGACTGCCCCCCTGAAAATTCACCATCACTCATCAACAGCCACGGTGAACACACACCAGCTTCACTCTCCTGCTTTAAATTCTTTTCATGATTACAACCCTGCCTCTGATATAATGCAACACGCCTCAAATTCCATGTTTGGCCATTTACCAACTTGACCCAATTGCCTCCTACAGCCTTGACTTTGAAAGGTCCCTTAAATTTATTTAAAAACTTGCTGTGGCCTCCGGACCTAACTTTAACCCAATCTCCTACATCAATGAATCGCCTGTCCTGTTTAGTATTAGTACTCTTAGCCAAACCACCCAACACCGAGGTTCCTCGCGTCCATGACGGCACCAATTTAGTACCAGCTGCCCTTCCACACATCAACTCAAATGGACTCTTACCTAAGTTACCATTAGAAGTCGAGCGATAGGCCCAAAGCATTTCACTAACAGCAGCCTGCACAGACAAACCTGCACTATGTGCTAATTGCATCGTGCCTTTCACCATTCTGTTGATTCTCTCAACCAATCCATTTCCCTGCGGGTTATACAATGAGCAACAAGAGTGCTTGACTCCCACAGAATCCAAGAACCTTTTCATTTCACAAGAAGTCAATTGAGTTCCATTATCAGTAAGGAGTACAGATGGAAGGCCTTCCCTCTTAAACACCTCACGCAAGACACCAATGGTAGCGGCAGTGGTAATACAACTCATGAACGCAACCTCAACCCACTTGGACTTTGCATCAACCAACACAACTGCATACCTATCATTATCAGGTAGAAATGCAAATGGCCCAATAAAATCCAAACACACCTTCTCCCAAACCTCCTCCGCTAAGGATACATGCTGAGACTCCTTAGAGGATCCCAGACCAACCCTCAATCGTTTGTCTGAGTCCTTACAAGCTTCACACCTCTCTTCCCAATCCTTGACCTGTCGATCCATGCAAGGCCACCAATAGTTCTCCCTCAATCTCTTTATGGTCATGGTTTGCCCCAAATGCCCTTCATGCGCCAAACCAATCAGTCTTGCATGTAAACCAGAAGGTGGTACAAATCTGTCCTGCCGCATGATCATTCCATCATCAGTTATAGATAATTCATCCACCACCTTCAAAAACGGTCTCACCCCTTCCGGAAGACTGCTCTCTCTCCTCATACTACCTTTCATCAATCGCACAGCACCAGTCAAAGCTGCATCCTCTTCCATTTCCTTGAACCAAGTTTGTCTTGGAATGGCACTGGCAAACCCTTCCATGGCGTCATCAACATTTGCCACCACCTCCTCAGTAGGTAAGTCTGATACAACTGCTGCTTTGTCCGGAAGCCTTGACAAACAGTCTGCAACCCTGTTCCTCCACCCAGGGACATATTCGACCTTGCAGTCAAACTCTTGCAATCTGACAGCAAGCCTAGACAGCCTCCCCGAACAGTTTTTAATACCACCCGGGCCCAGTACTTTCAATAATGGCTTGTGGTCAGTACGCAAGTTAAATCCACTGCCCCACAAAATTACCCTGAAATGATTTGTAGCCCAAGCGGCCGCCAAGGCCTCCCTCTCAATTACGGAGTAGTTACGCTCCGCTTCACTCAAAGAGCGTGAGGCAAATGCAACCGTTTTCTCTTGCTTCCCATGCATCTGCGCTAGGACAGCACCAATGCCAACCGCACTGGCATCAACTGTAACTATGGTATTAACCCCATTTTGAAACGGAGTTAGCACACCTGCGTGTGCAATATCTTCCTTGATCATATTGAAAGCAGACTGTTGTAATTCATCCCACACAAATCTTTTGCCACGTCTTAGTAACACTCTTAAAGGTTCAGTTTTGTGAGCAAAATCATAAACAAATTTAGAATAATACTCAACAAGACCCATAAAGGATCTCAGAGTGTCTCTATTGTGTGGCACTTGTGCATTCACAATAGCACTAACTAAATTGGCTTTTGGTTTGACACCATCCCTTGTAACAAGATGCCCCAAATACTCCACCGCTTGCGTCATGAATTTGCATTTCTCTTTACGCAAGGTCAAACCTGCTTTAGCAATGCGAGTCAAAACTTTATCTAACGTTTGATTGTGCTCAAACACATCCTTTCCGAACACAAGGATGTCGTCTTGAAACACAACAGCCTTTTCCACATCTGAAAGGACAGACGACATTAAGCGCTGAAAAACACTTGCAGCAGAACATAACCCAAAAGGAAGTCTGCTGAACTGAAAAGTGCCTTCACCAGTAATAAAGGAAGTGAGATGTTTGGACTGTGCACTAAGTTTAACCTGGTGATATGCACTTCTCATATCCAATTTCGAGAAGACTTTCGCACCATCCAACATTAATATCAGTTCATTAATATTGGGCAAGGGAAATTTGTCCATTATTACATTTCCATTCAAACTTCTCAAGTCCACACAGAACCTGAGGGACCCATCAGCCTTCTTCGTTATCACGACCGGAGATAACCATTCGCTCGCCTCAACAGGTTCTATCACCTTGTCATCCAATAGTTGTTGAATGATCTCTTTCACCTTTGCCCTGGCTGCAATGGGAACCCTTCTTGCCACATGCTTAATCGGAATTGAGTTTTTTAAAAGTTTTATTTCATGCTCATAGTTCTTGAATTCACCCAGCCTTGTCTCGAACACGCAATGATGCTCCTCTAACAGTTACTTCAAGTTCAATGTATCTACAACCATGACAGGCACATCAGCCCTGGGATTTACCCTGATATATAAGTCATATTGGTGTGACCAACCTAGAATGGGTGGACCTTCCTTGGCCAACTGTGTGCCTTCCCTCAAATTCGATCTTGGCTGTCATGCACCCCACTACACTGATATTGCCTCCTTGATACCCCGTTAGGAGGACATCTGAACTAGTCAAAGTCTCTCCAGGCCAAGTTTTCTCAAATACGACCAAAGGAATAATCGTATAAAGCGAGCCAGTATCCACCATTAATGAGACTTGTCGACCATTGATTTCAAAGTCTGCTTTAGGTCGTATCCTTCTCTTGTCGTTCTCTTCCACTTCCGCAATTTCAGCATCATCATCTACAACTACTACTCGGTAGCTTGTCTGTTCATCCTCCACGCAACCCACTTTTTTCTCTTGTTGTTTGCACATGCGTGCCAGATGCCCCCTTTTACCACACTTAAGGCAGTCCTTAGCAACAGCGTAACACTGTTTAGAATCCGCCATGTGGTAGCTGCTACCACACCTGAGGCAATGGCGACCAGCAAACTTGCCTTGTGAGTTGCTTATCCCCTTTTGGTATTTGTTTCTGTTCCCACCACCTGCCGTAGACTGCACTTTATTTTTGACAACATTGACCCCCTCAGAGTCGTCATCAAGAAGTGCTACTTCACTCTCTTTATTGCAGCTTGCATTACTCTTCATTTCGCGCATGCACCTCTCCGATTCCTCCACTACCTTTGCGATAGCTATGGCATCTTTAAGAGTGGGGTTGCTTGACGCCCACAACCTCTCTTGAATCTTCTTGCTGCTACACTGCACAATCAATTGGTCTCTTATCATTTCCTCTTGCATGACGCCAAATTCACATTTTGCTGAAAGTTCCCTCAATCTTGCAACAAAGTCATCTATGCTCTCATTTGAGCGTTGAGGATGTGTATAGAATTTATGCCGCCTCATGACCACATTGACCTTCTTGGCAAACCTTATTTGAAGTTTCAGGACAGCCTCCTTATATACATCCTCCATCTCTCCACCTTGTGCATTCCCTACAGGTGGAAGATACTTGAAAATATGTTGTCCTTCCTTTCCTAATGAACCCAATAGCAATGCTTTCTTCCTAATCGCAGGAAACGATGCGCCATCCAAAGCTAAGAGATAATTCTCAAAGCAATCAATCCAGTCCTCCCACTCTATTGGAGGTTCCCCTGGTGACATAAGGAACGGAGGTGGTGTTACTATTGCAGTGCTTACATCCATGTTTTTTTTTTTTTATAGGCCGATATTAACTTTCTCCACAAGATGGCAGCAAACACAAGCAAGTCACACTGTCAATATGGAAGTCTTCTCTAAACGTATTACAACCAATGACAGGGCAACACACAGCTACGAATGATCTTCCTTGTTTTTGAAGCCCTGCCACACAGCCTATGTGACTACGAGACTGCTTTCCCACACAAAGATTGGAAATTCTGCTGCGCTCCTTACGCGGTAAAGTACTTGACTACTGCCTTCAGCTGCGCATGCCTTGCCTGTTTGATCCTCCCTGCAGCGCTCTCCTCACTGCGCTACTTACAACGGCAGTTCACTGCCCGCTGCGCCGTCCTCAACACCTCCGCTCTGCACCGCTTGCCGCCCCGCCGTTCTCTCCTTACCACTACGGCTTCTCTCTGTTTTTAAGGCACTGCACTCCGTCTCTTGCCTTACGCCTCTCACAGCTCTCTTCGCTTTGCTTAGGGTATGATCTCCCAAATCCCACGGCGTCTCTTACACGCCCGCAGCGCTCTCCTCACTGCGCTACTTACAACGGCAGTTCATTTCATGCTGCGCCGTCCTTAACGCCTCCGCTCTGCACCGCTTGCTGCCCCGCCGAACTCTCCTTACCACTGCGGCTTCCCTCTGTTTTGAAGGCAGTGCACTCCAAGCCAGTCATGCGTTCCCTCACTGCATGACTCCTCCGGCAGCTTTTCTCAACCTCTCACAGCCTGCAGGGTGTTCCGCGTGTCTCCTCCATCATTCCGGACATCGCGTTTCAACCTTTCCCTGCACGTCGCTTCTCACGTCCACTGCTTCACTCGACGAGTTGGGTTCCTCGTTGGGGTTTTTGTCTCTGACACAGCCTTGTGTCTGGCCGATCGTCGCCAAAATTGTTGTGAACGAAAACAAGACGCTGCGAAGGATTCCACTCAACAGGAGTTTATTTGTCAGAGAAAACCCCACACGACAGCTTTGCCAGACACAGCTGAAGCCAACTGTCAACGGTCACCCCCCAGCCCATGACATCACATTGGAACCATAGGTACATCATAGAGATGTGCAGTTCCAGCCTGGCCAGAAGAGTCTAAGCACAATATAACAAAGCTTTGTGTAAGTTTAGCATTTTGTTGCTATTCTCAAACTACAAGTTCAATTTTACTTCGGAAACTCTGCATCGGCTTTGAACTCCATACATACAAAGATAGGCCTGTCCTGTCGTTTTAAGTGCGGAGACTCCTTTCTTCTTATGTGCAGAGTCTCCGCGGTTGTACAATTGCTATTAGTAAAATTAACCCCTTCCGTGCGTGGGACAGCCGGGAGCCGTCCCATGTCACGGTGTGCGTGGGACGGCTCCCGGCCATCCTAGCACCCACCCACGGGGGTAGCGCTGGCGCTCCCCCCGTGGGCCGCCCTTTCAGGTGCCCCCACCAGGGAAGGCAGGGGAAGCCCTTCCCCTGCCTCCCCCCGACTCCCCCCTCCACGTGATCTAATGACGTCAGCGCGTGAGGCGCGCTCACGTCATTAGAGGATTCCGGATGCACTGGAAGCCATTTGCTTCTAGTGCATCCGGAGGAGAGCAGGTGAGTTTCTGCTCGCGGAGGGTGGGGGGTTTGTTAGAAAAGGCATTGGAGGAAAGGAAAGGGTTTTCCTTTCCTCCAATGTCTTTTTTAAAAGCATTCCTGCTGCACGATCGCACTGGGGCGCGATTGTGCAGCAGGAATGCCTGTTTTTTTTTGTTTTTAATTGCCTAATTTGTGTGGGGGAGCGGCCCTTTGGGCAAGGGTCACTCCCCTTGGGGGATAATTTGTTTAAGTTCTGTCCCCCTTGGGGGGGAGGGGCAGATCGGACGATCAGAAATTAAAAAAAAAGCATGTGTGTGCCACTGGGCCACCAGGGATTTTTTTTTTTTAAATTGCCTTTGTGTGTTTCGGGGAGCGGCCCCTTGGGCAAGGGTCGCTCCCCTTGGGGGATAAATGTTGATTTGGTTCTGCCCCCCTTGGGGGGGGAAAGATTGTAGCATTTTTTAACAAAAAAAAGCATATGTGTGCCACTGGGCCACCAGGGATTTTTTTTTTTTTTTTTTAAATGGCCTTTGTGTGTTGGGGAGCGGCCCCTTGGGCAAGGGTCGCTCCCCTTGGGGGATAATTTGTTTATTAAGTTCTGTCCCCCATGAGGCACAGGGTCAGACTGATTTGCATATGGCCATGTCTGAACTGGGGTGGTGGAGTGAGCTAAAGAATGATGATGGATTAAACCCAGATCAGTTGACTGGGGGTGAGTGTTTGATTGGCTCAAACGTTCCGTCCATCATCCCCTTTTGTATCCCCTTGGGGGGGGGGCAGATCGGACAATCAGAAATTTAAAAAAAAGCATGTGTGTGCCACTGGGCCAGCAGGGATTTTTTTTTTTAAATGGCTTTTGTGTGTTTTGGGGAGCGGCCCCTTGGGCAAGGGTCGCTCCCCTTGGGGGATAAATGTTGATTTGGTTCTGCCCCCCTTGGGGGGGGCAGATTGTAGCATTTTTTAACGAAAAAAAAGCATATGTGTGCCACTGGGCCACCAGGGATTTTTTTTTTAAATGCCCTTTGTGTGTTGGGGAGCGGCCCCTTGGGCAAGGGTCGCTCCCCTTTAGGGGGTGAATATTGTGGCCGTTTCTGCCCCTTTGGGGGCAGATCGGCCATATGTTTTCAGGCCCATCTGTCCCCTAGGGGGCAGAAGCCACTAGGCACCAGGGCTTTTTAAATGTTGGTGTTGAGGAGTGACCCCTTGGGCAAGGGTCGCTCCCCTTTATGAGGGTGAATTTTTTTGGCTGTTTCTGCTCCCCGCGGGGCTGGATCGGCCTTATGCTTTTAGGCCCACCTACCACCTTTGCTTGGCTGGTGGATAGTGTGTGGACTAGTGCATTATTTGCATACGTGATTGTAATGTTTTATTTCTCCTTTTTATGCTAGTGCAAAGCTTTTGATTCTTGTTTGCGGTTTCGGCAGTGGTTGATCTGCAGTTTTGCGTAGTTGCATTTTTTTGGTAAGAAAAACATTTTCATTGTGTTTACTCCAATTGAGTATTAAGGTCATGCATGAATGAAGTTTTTGTAAGTGGTGTCATAATAGCAGCATATTTAGTTAGTGTTTTGAGCATGAAATTCTTTGCGATGTGTTTTGCGTTGTCTTATGTGTAATTTTCTTTTCTTTTTCTTTTTTAGTGGGATACTGTTGGTCCTTACTGTATCTATGCAGAGCAGGAGGTGGTTAGTCTAGCTGCTTCTGGCAAGTGAGTGGTATAGTGTTGGAGTATATAGGTCTTTGTGATAAAGACGCATTTTGTTTATTACTTATTTTACAAAGTGTTTGTTGTTGTTGACTTGTTTGACAAGTTACCTTTATTAGTAAGGATTATGGCTAGCCGCAGGATTACTGCTCAGCAGGTTGTTGGTTTGCTTTTTGAATCTTCCTCTGACCATGATTATGACACTGACTCTGCATCTGAGGCAGAGGAGGGAGGGGAAGATTCTGGCAGTGAGTTTTCTCTCCAAATGGAAATCATCGGATGATGAAGCTACTCTCAGTGCAGATGAAACTACTGAAAGTGCGGATGAAGTGCCTGTTTTAGAGGAGGACACTGATGTGCCAATGGGGCAGCAAGAGACATCGGTATTGCAGCCTGAGGCTGCAAGGCTTCCTAATGGAAGTGCTGGACTCTGGGTTGATCCAAACATGGTGCAGCCGGTGTTGCCTGCCTTTAGTGGGGATGCAGGGTGTAGAGTGGATTGCGATTTTTTTTTGCCTATACAGTTATTTCAGTTGTTTATAGATGATGTATTTTTGGCTGAGATTGTTGAGCAGACTAATTTGTATGCTGAACAGTTTTTGAGGGACAACAGTGCCAGACTTAGGCCCCGCTCTAGAGCTACCCGGTGGACTCCCACAAATCTGGATGAGATGAAGAAGTTTTTGGGTTTGACTTTTTTGATGGGCTTGATAAGGAAGCCGTCCATGGCTTCATATTGGTATACCAGTCCCTTGATGGCAACGGCCATATTTCCTGCAATTATGAGTCGTGATCGGTATTTACTTTTGCTTCGGATGCTGCATTTTGTTGATAATACTTTGGCGTTGCCACAAGATCATCCTGACTGTGACCGTCTTTTTAAGATTCGGCCTGTTCTTGATCACTTTGTAGATCGATTTTCAGAGATCTATACTCCAGGCAAAGAAATATCTGTTGATGAGTCTTTGGTCCTGTTCAAGGGCCATTTGGTTTTTAGGCAGTACATTCCTAGCAAGAGGGCACGTTATGGAATTAAGCTGTATATGTTGTCTGAGAGTAGGACAGGATATGTCTTTAATTTCCGGGTGTACACTGGTAGGGATTCCACTATTGACCCCACTGGTTGTCCGTCCACTTTTGGTGTTTCTGAGAAAATTGTGTGGGATCTTGCTAGAGGACTGTTTAACAGAGGCCACCATTTGTACCTTGATAACTTCTACACTGCTGTGCAATTGTTTAAGGAATTGTTCAAAGTAGACACTTTTGCTTGTGGCACAATCCGCTCTAACCGTAAAGGTTATCCAAAAGAGCTTGTTTGCAAAAAACTTCAGAGGGGACAGTGCAGTTCCTTGCGTAGTGATGAACTACTAGCTGTGAAATTTGTGGACAGGAGGGATGTGTACATGCTGACTACCATCCATGATGAGAGTACTTCACCTGTGGCTGTTTGGGGTCAGATTGCTGAAGTGCGCAAACCTGTGTGCATTTTAGAGTACAATAAGCACATGGGTGGTGTTGATAGAGTAGATCAGAGGTTGGAACCTTACACTGCTATTCGTAAGGCTTACATTTGGTATAAGAAGTTGGCCATCCATATCTTCAATTTAGCAACTTTCAATGCTTTTGTTGTGTACAAGGAGTGTTCTCCTGCGTCAAAGTTGACTTTTGTTCAGTTTCAGGAGTCTGTGATAGGCAGCCTTGTTGTTGTGGAACAGGCAAGTGTTCCTAGAGTTGAAGTGGTGGAGGATGTGGCTAGATTGAAAGATCGCCACTTTCCTGATTTAATTCCTCCCACGCCCAAAAAAACCAATCACTGTAAGAGATGTAGAGTCTGCTTGCGAAGAGGTGTGCGGAAGGAGAGTCGTATGCACTGTGCCGATTGTCCTTCTAATCCTGGGCTGTGTGTGCCCACATGTTTCAGATTGTATCACACTCAAAAGAGATTTTGGGAGCAACCGTGAGTCTAATAGTGTACCACCTGGTCTGTATGGTTTTAAATAGTTGTTCAGTTATCACATTTGGCAATAGAATGATGTCTTTAGTTACTGCTGTTTTTTTTGTAGTTATAGTTTTGTATCTAGTTGCAATTGGTTTGTGTTTTCTTTCTTGTTTAAAAAAATTTATGACGGCATGCGTGGACTGGCGCTTGGCTGGCGGTGTGCGTGGACTGGTGCTTGGCTGGCTGTGAGTGGACTGGCGCTTGGCTGGCGGTGTGCGTGGATTGGCGCTTGGCTGGCGATGTGCGTGGATTGGCGCTTGGCTGGCGGTGTGCGTGGACTGGTGTTGGTTGGCGGTGTGCGTGGACTGGCGCTTGGCTGGCGGTGTGCGTGGATTGGCGATTTGCTGGTGGTGTGCGTGGACTGGTGCTTGGCTGGTGGTGAGTGGACTTGCGCTTGGCTGGCGGTGTGCGTGGATTGGCGCTTGGCTGGTGGTGTGCGTGGACTGGTGCTTGGCTGGCGGTGAGTGGACTGGCGCTTGGCTGGCGGTGTGCGTGGATTGGCGCTTGGCTGGCGGTGTGCGTGGACTGGTGCTTGGCTGGCGGTGAGTGGACTGGCACTTGGCTGGTGGTGTGCGTGGATTGGCGCTTGGCTGGCGGTGTGCGTGGACTGGTGCTTGGCTGGCGGTGAGTGGACTGGCGCTTGGCTGGCGGTGTGCGTGGATTGGCTCTTGGCTGGCGGTGTGCATAGACTGGTGTTTGGCTGGTGGTATGTGAGTAGTGACTTGCTGCTGGTTCTACACACACTGCTAGCTAAACGCCACTCCACGCAATCCGTGAGCTGGTGTGGTTGCTGTGTCAGGAATGTGGGCGTGTGAAAGTGATGGGCCCTTGAATGGCGCTGTCTGCGGGTGTGGGTGTTGTAATGTGCTGGGCCCGTGGCTGGCGGTGTGAATGGTTATGTATGTGTCACACGTATGAAAGGTGTATGAGTGGCCTGTAAAGCGGTTGGTGCCTTGTCGTGGCTTTACAGCTCACGAGCTGTGAGTCAATGGTTCAGTTTCTCGTCCTTTCAATTATTAACAGTGCATTTCATTTTTGTGAAATCTCTGGTTAATACAACTGTATATACTGAACCATCACTCACCCTCGTGCCAAATCCAACCAGTATGTCTGTGTGCTTGAAGAATAGGTGGTTGTGCAGAAATATTTGTCTTTTCTGTCTTTCTCAAGCAGGGTGTACCTTGTCCTTTTTTGTGAATGTTGTAATGTGTTGGTTTCGTGCCTGGTGATGTGAATGGTCTTGTGTTTATCACGTATAAAAGGTGTGTGAATGGCCTGTAAAGCGGTTGGGGCCTTGCCGTGGCTTTACAGCTCACGAGCTGCGAGTCACTGGTTCAGTTTTTGTCCTTTCAATTATTGACAGTGCATTTCATTTTTGTGAAATCTCTTGTTAATAAAATTTTATATACTGAACCATCACTCGCCCTCGTGCCAAATCCAACCAGTATGTGTGTGTGCTTGAGGAATAGATGGCTGTGCAGTAATCTTTGTCTTTTTAGTCTCTCTGCCAAGGTGTACATTCCATCTAAGAATAACGTACCAACTGTAGATATTGTCGTAAACTAAATACCCATGGGAGTACATGGTGATGTCTCTCTTGTGGATCCCAACAAGTTATCTTACCCACAATGTCCTGCAAACCTCAAAATGTCTGTCACATTTTCCTTGCATTATTGTGCCAACATTTTCACGCCGCAGAAAGAAACAACAAATTTCCTATCCCCCGCCTTTCTCCAAGCATCCCTATAGAAATGGTACCTCACTCGCGTGGGTGAGTCAAGGACCCGTGACAGGCAAGGGCCCAAAACGTATTGAGGCGACATCAAAATTACCTATCACAAAACAACCTGGTTTTGCAAGGGGGGTCACCTGGGTTTTTGGCCCCGTGCTCGGCGGCCAGCTAGGAAACCTACCAAACCCACACATTTCTGAAAACTAGACACCGGGGGATTCCAGGGAGGTGTGGCTTGCGTGGATCCCCGAACGTTTTCTTACCCAGAATCCCCTGCAAACCTCAAATTTAGCTGAAAAAATCACTTTTCTACACTTTTTGTGTGGGAAAGTTGTGGCATCACCGGGCTGACACAAATTTCCTACCACCCAGTGTTCCCCGGGTCTCCCGATAAAAATGGTGCCTCACTCGTGTGGGAGGCCCAAGTACCCGCGACAGGCAAGGGCCCAAAACGTAGTGAGGCGACATCAAAATTGCCTATCACAAAACAACCTGGTTTTGCAAGGGGGGTCACCTGGGTTTTTGGCCCCTTGCTCTGTGGCCAGTTAGGGAAACCTACCAAACCCACACATTTCTGAAAACTAGACACTCGGGGGATCCTAGGGAGGTATGGCTTGCGTGGATCCCCCAACGTTTTCTTACCCAGAATCCCCTGCAAACCTCAAATGTAGCTGAAAAAAATCACTTTTTCCACACATTTTTGTGTGGGAAAGTTGTGGCATCACCGGGCTGACACAAATTTCCTACCACCCAGTGTTCCCCCGGGTCTCTCGATAAAAATGGTGCCTCACTCGTGTGGGAGGCCCAAGTACCCGCGACAGGCAAGGGCCCAAAACGGGCGGTAAATTCCATTCCGCTCGCGGACGTTGGGTAATTTCGCGTTCCGCAGAGAGCGCGGAATTGGCAAAAATTCCGTGATCCGCGGCTTCGCGGAATTTTTTGCTTGTTCGCGCTTTCAAAATGCGTGTTCGCAAGATATTTCTCCCCGAGCACGCAAACAGCGTTCGTGAACAGGAAAAAGCATCGCGAGCAGGCGGAACAAGCAATTCCGCGTGTTCGCGGAACTTTGTGTGCTCGCGGAGATTTTTACCGTTTCGCGGAGCTTTGCGTAGCACGACTATGCAAATTCCGCCCACCCCTAGTTTTGGGCCCTTGCCTAAATTTGAGGTTTGCAGGGTATTCTCGGTAAGAACGTTGGGGGATCCACGCAAGCCATACCTGCATGGAATCCCCCGGGTGTCTAGTTTTCAGAAATGTGTGGGTTTGGTAGGTTTCCCTAGCTGGCCGCCGAGCACGGGGCCAAAAACCCAGGTGACCCCCCCTTGCAAAACCAGGTTGTTTTGTGATAGGCAATTTTGATGTCGCCTCACTACGTTTTGGGCCCTTGCCTGTCGCGGGTACTTGGGCCTCCCACACGAGTGAGGCACCGTTTTTATCGGGATACCCAGGGGAACACTGGGTGGTAGGAAATTTGTGTCAGCCCGGTGATGCCACAACTTTCCCACACAACAATGTGTGGAAAAAGTGATTTTATCAGCTAAATTTGAGGTTTGCAGGGGATTCTGGGTAAGAAAACGTTGGGGGATCCACGCAAGCCATACCTCCCTGGAATCCCCGGGTGTCTAGTTTTCAGAAATGTGTGGGTTTGGTAGGTTTCCCTAGCTGGCCGCTGAGCACGGGGCCAAAACCCAGGTGACCCCCTTGCAAAACCAGGTTGTTTTGTGATAGGCAATTTTGATGTCGCCTCACTACGTTTTGGGCCCTTGCCTGTCGCGGGTACTTGGGCCTCCCACACGAGTGAGGCACCATTTTTATCCGGGAGACCCGGGGAACACTGGGTGGTAGGAAATTTGTGTCAGCCCGGTGATGCCACAACTTTCCCACACAAAAATGTGTGGAAAAAGTGATTTTTCATCTAAATGTGAGGTTTGCAGGGGATTCTGGGTAAGAAAACGTTGGGGGATCCACGCAAGCCATACCTCCCTGGAATCCCATGGGTGTCTAGTTTTCAGAAATGTGTGGGTTTGGTAGGTTTCCCTAGCTGGCCGCCAAGCACGGGGCCAAAAACCCAGGTGACCCCCCTTGCAAAACCAGGTAGTTTTGTGATAGGCAATTTTGATGTCGCCTCAATAAGTTTTGGGCCCTTGCCTGTTGCGGGCACTAGGCCTACCCACACAAGTGAGGTACCATTTTTCTCGGAAGACTTTGGGGGACGCGGGGTGGGTGGAATTTTGTGGATCCACGCAGATTCCAGAACTTTGCACAACAGAAATGTGAGGAAAATGTGTTTGTTTGGACCATTTTTTAGGTTTGCAAGGGATTCTAGGTAACAGAACCTGGTGAGAGCCAGTCAAGTCACCCCATCCTGGATTCCCCTGGGTGTCTAGTTTTCAAAAATGTATAGGTTTGCTAGGTTTCCCTAGGTGCCGGCAGAGCTAGGGTTCAAAAACTACAGCTAGGCACTTTGCAAAAAAAGGGTAATTTTTCACTGTGAAAATGTGGTGTGTCCACCTTGCGTTTTGTGCCGTTTCCTCTCGCGGGCACTAGGCCTACCCACACAAGTGAGGTACCATTTTTCTCGGAAGACTTTGGGGAACGCGGGGTGGGTGGAATTTTGTGGATCCACGCAGATTCCAGAACTTTGCACCACAGAAATCTGAGGAAAATGTGGTTTTTTTGACAATTCTTTAGGTTTGCAAGGGATTCTGGGTAACAGAACCTGGTGAGAGCCAGTCAAGTCAGCCCATACTGGATTCCCCTGGGTGTCTAGTTTTCAAAAATGTATAGGTTTGCTAGGTTTCCCTAGGTGCTGGCAGAGCTAGGGTTCAAAAACTACAGCTAGGCACTTTGCAAAAAAAGGGTAATTTTTCACTGTGAAAATGTGGTGTGTCCACCTTGCGTTTTGGGCCGTTTCCTGTCGCGGGCACTAGGCCTACCCACACAAGTGAGATACCATTTTTCTCGGAAGACTTTAGGGAACGCGGGGTGGTTAGAATTTTGTGGATCCACCCAGATTCCAGAACTTTGCACCACAGAAATGTGAGGAAAATGTGGGTTTTTTGACATTTTTTAGGTTTGCAAGGGATTCTGGGTAACAGAACCTGGTGAGAGCCAGTCAGGTCACCCCATCCTGGATTTCCCTGGGTGTCTAGTTTTCAAAAATGTATAGGTTTGCTAGGTTTCCCTAGCTGCCGGCAGAGCTAGGGTTCAAAAACTACAGCTAGGCACTTTGCAAAAAAAGGGTCATTTTTCACTGTGAAAATGTGGTGTGTCCACCTTGCGTTTTGGGCCATTTCCTGTCGCGGGCACTAGGCCTACCCACACAAGTGAGGTACCATTTTTCTCGGAAGACTTTGGGGAACGCGGGGTGGGTGGAATTTTGTGGATCCACGTAGATTCCAGAACTTTGCACCACAGAAATGTGAGGAAAATGTGGTTTGTTTGACAATTTTTAGGTTTGCAAGGGATTCTGGGTAACAGAACCTGGTGAGAGCCAGTCAAGTCACCCCATCCTGGATTCCCCTGGGTGTCTAGTTTTTAAAAATGTATAGGTTTGCTAGGTTTCCCTAGGTGCCGGCAGAGCTAGGAGTTCAAAAACTACAGCTAGGCACTTTGCAAAAAAGGGTCATTTTTCACTGTGAAAATGTGGTGTGTCCACCTTGTGTTTTGGGCCGTTTCCTGTCGCGGGCACTAGGCCTACCCACACAAGTGAGGTACCATTTTTCTCGGAAGACTTTGGGGAACGCGGGGTGGGTGGAATTTTGTGGGTCCACGCAGATTCCAGAACTTTGCACCACAGAAATGTGAGGAAAATGTGTTTTTTTTTACAATTATTTAGGTTTGCAAGGGATTCTGGGTAACAGAACCTGGTGAGAGCCAGTCAAGTCACCCCATCCTGAATTCCCCTGGGTGTCTAGTTTTCAAAAATGTATAGGTTTGCTAGGTTTCCCTAGGTGCCGGCAGAGCTAGGGTTCAAAAACTACAGCTAAGCACTTTGCAAAAAAGGGGTAATTTTTCATTGTGAAAATGTGGTGTGTTCACATTCCTTTTTGAGCCGTTTCCTGTCGTGGGCGCTAAGCCTACCCACACAAGTGAGGTACCATTTTTATCGGGAGACTTAGGGTAACACAGAATTGTAGAGCAACTGTTATTACCTATTGACTTTCGATGCATTTCTGCCTTCCAAATGAAAGACAATGTGTAAAAAAGAAGTCATTTTGAAAAATGTCCTATAATTCTCATGCTAGTATGGGCATTCCCAATTTCGGAAATGTGCAAATATCTACTGTTTCTAAACTCTATATTTTGTTCCCATTTCAGAAATACATAGGTGTCTTTCATACCGATTTTTCCATGTATACATTTTCCCAGATTAATTGCTATATACCCGGTATATAATAAAAAATCATTGCAAGTCGCTGCTCAGTTATTGGCTCTGGGTTCGTCGGGTTCTTAGTGAACCTACAAGTCCTATATATCCCCACAACCAGAAAGGTCCAGCGGATGTAACGGTATATTGCTTTGAAACAGCTGTCATAATTAGAAAAAGTTACAGGTGAAAACGTTGACACAAACTGCTGTTTTTTCCAACTAATTTTCAATTTTTCCTATATTTAACTGTTAGTTTCTATAAAGAAACCTTGAAGGATCTACACAAATGACCCCTTGCTGAATTCAGAATTTTGTCTACTTTTCTAAAATGTATAGCTTTCCAGGATCCATTATTGCTTTCATACCCATTTCTACCTTTAACTGGAAGGAGGTTGAAAGCACAAAATATAGCAAAAATAGACTATGTCCCAGAAAAATGCCAAAACTGTGTAAAAAATGTTGGTTTTCTGACAAAAGTCTGCTTGTTCCTGAAAGCTGGGAAGATGGTGATTTCAGCACCATAACCCCTTTTTTTATACCATTTGCAGGGAAAAAACCAGACGCTTTCATCTGGAGCCCTTTTTTCCCACTTTACAAAAAAAAAAATTCTGGGTCCCCTCCAGGGGAATTCACAAACCCTGGGTACCTTTAGAATCCTCATGATGTTGGAAAAAAATGACGCAAATTTGGCGTGGATACCTTATGTGGTCAAAAAGTTACAGGGGCCTAAGCGCAAACTACCCCAAATAGCCAAAAAAAGGCTTAGCACAGGGGGGGGAAAAGGCCTGGCAGCGAAGGGGTTAAACTCGCAGTTTGTGAATACCAAATAATAGTAAACGTACACAGAAGTGTAAGTTTACCTTTGTGAATCAGGCCTACACTGTAAAAGTGTCTTGCAAGATATGGAAGACTGCATGGATTTGAGCTTGCTGCATTCAATGTTTGTTTTAATGTTAGGGAAATCAATAGTAAAAACTGGCCCACCAGACTATAAAACAGGCCCACAAACAACCAAGATTCCGGCCCATACGCTGACATGCCAGGCCAGCCCACTGGGCACTGCCTGATTGGCCTATAAGCCAGTAAGACCCTGTCTTCTACCTCTATACCCAGCAATTAGTCACACCATAACTCAAAAGCCTTTGTTGGCTCCATGTGCTATCCAGGATTATCCTTAAATCTTTTACAGAATGCTAACCTCAACCAGTAGGAGTAGTAGTGGCAGTAATAGTAGTAATAGCAGTAGCAATAGTAGCAGTAGTAGCCTAGTCTCAATCCGGGCTCACGTACCCAATCCAACTGAGTATGAATACAGAATGATAACTGCAACCAGTAGGAGTAGCAGTGGCAGTAATACTAGCACTAGCAGTAATATTAGCAGCAGAAATTGGAGTAGCAGTAGTAGTAGTAGCAGCAGCCTAGCCTCATTCCAGGCTCACCTACCCAATCCAATTAGGGTTGAATACACAATGCTAATCTCAACCAGCAGATGTAGTAGTAGTGACAGTAATAGTAGCAGTAGCCTAACTTATATCAAATCAAACACAAACTGAGGAGATACCAGACACTCAAAAGTGTAAAACTTGTAGACAAAAATGCTTACACAAGTGTTTTCACTACGACTGCTGGATCTGAGGTCACCCGATTGGAGCTCAACCTGGGCTCTGCAAACTCTGCTCTATCAGAGCTGACCGAGATAAGACATGAAACTGGGCTCCCATGCTTCAGACAAAGCTGGAAAAGTGAAATATGAATCTGTGATTGACAGTCAATGAACCTTTGGAGCCTAGATGGGAAACAACCTAAAATGAGCAATGGGAAAAAGGCATCAACTTCTTGCAGTCAGGATAGAGAAGAAGGCAAGCACCGGAAATGGACCCATAGACCCTCAGGGAGCCGAGGGCTCTTTGTGAAAATGTCTTTTAGTATCAGTACTGATAAATACACCCTGAGGGATGCAAGGTTTGAACGCCGGAATGAGGCTAGGGTAAAGCAGGATTCACCGCCTGGAACATATCAGGAAACTGGTGTTACAGAAAACCCCGAGGTCACAGGTGAGAGCACATCAGTTACAGCCAGTTCTGCAACATTAGGCCAAGATGTTCGGCAGAACAGGAAAGAGGGAACACGCTGTTACACCTGGCAGGAAGTGAAATGGGAACAAGTGGTAACCGCCCAAGGGTTAGGAATCAAATTGCACCTGACGGCTGGAGCACCTGTTCGCAGATTACTCTAATAAACTGGAAAAGGTCACATTTATTCATAACAGGCCAGAGCCATGTGGAACTCAAACAGTCACGTGCCAGCAGCACAGGGTGGGGGCAAGAGAGAGCAAAATACAGCGATAAACTAATCAGCTGTGAAGATAACAACTGTGAGCAGAAGACAATAATGTAATTTTAGAGGCTTTTTTAGTATTTTAAAATACCACATGGGCAGCCATGCCCGGGGAAGGTTGACAATTCATAGCAGGGTGAAGCGGACCTAAGTGCACAAGCTGGCAAAAGATTCTTAGAACCGGGCAACAAGAGCGTCTGATCATTAATCAATGGATGATGTAAAAGGGAATTTAAATGTTTTAATCCAACTTCCTTCCTGTCATTTGTAAACCAGTTAAAAGAAATGGATTGCCTGCTCTGCCGAGATTACTAGTGATACTTTAACGAGTGAGTGAAACTCCATCGTCTGCATACCTAGAACCTTGGGTTGACACTGCAGGTTCAAGTAGACAGACCTGGTTGGAACATACCTATCAAAATCTGTGAGAAATGATTTGGATTCTACATCGGGAAATTTCTCCCTTCTGCTAGCTATGGCTTGTACCCACACACTGAATCTAATGCTGCCTTGAACTTTATTCGCTAATAAAATGCTTACATTAATAATGTTAATATTGAAAAAGTTGATGATACATGTGTGCATAAAAACGAAATTGAATCATTGTTGTCGAAATCACCCAATATGACCTCTCCATCAATCCCGAGTCAGAAATACGTGGCCAGGCAAGCCATGCGACTTAGGCATGAGGCAACTAATTGATAGATCACAGGTGGGGTAGAATGTATCCAGCAGAACAAACGTGCGAACAGGAAAAACCCAGATTAATCCCACAGATAGGTAGCGACACCACAATGGTCCGGGAGATTGGCCCCAATAAAGCGCACATTGCCGGAGGGGCGCGCGTTCCCAAAACACAATAAAGTTAGCTGCCACATGAAATTAGTAATACTCAATCAGGATGCAACACACAGCACACGCAGTGATCACGCGGTCCCCATGCCGGACATCTGGACACGTTACCCACTGGCCCTTATTGTGTCCACGTATGGTCAAGACCCACCTGCATTTGTTATCAGGTGGGGTTCATTTATAACTCCATGACTAGGCCCATATTCCTTTTCCTAAAAAGGATCTATGAATTGTTTTATGATGCTCCAAGAAATGTATATAATGGCACTCAAATCAATTGTACTTCGAGACAAAGCAGGGGAGCTGAGACAGTCCTCAGACCCCGACTCTGTAACTGTTCTCCCGGCCGAAGTGTTTGATTAAATCAACTTTTCCTGTTTTGCCAAAAGCCTCTTGTCTTTGTTTTTTCAAGGTAAATTCACATTCGAGCAACATTTTGGCTAGCCGGCCAGCAGAGATTGGTGCTTCAAACCCGACTGCAGCCGAAGGAAATGACCCGGCCCGGACGGCTTCACATCTGCGCAGCAAGGAAGGTGAGCAGACACCACAATTGATTGAAAGATCTGCTGAATCCACGGGACAGAGTTTTCCATCCAGAAGCTGCTGTCAAGTGGGTAAGAGACTGTATCTGATTCTTAGTCCCAGCATTTGGCATATGGCAAACAAGGAGAAGTGCAAAAATCCAACCTGCGCGCCCTGCCACTGACAGAAATATGACATATTGCCCATTTTATGTGTCCGAACTGAGTAGTCACAAGGCGGCCTCGGAGACGATCCTGCGTAGGTCTTTTGATAGGTAGGTTTTTCGATAGTCAGCACGCTAGGAAAGGTGAAGGCTGTTAGTCGCTTGGACTGCTGGGCGTATCACACTCGGTACGCTTGTCCCCTGGGTGTGATACAGTGGTGAGGCCTCACCCCTTGGACTGCTTGGCATGATACAGACTGTATGCATGGGTCATGGTGTGATATAGGGCCAGCTCCTCAATCTTTTTTTTAGTCTAAAATGGTTTTGTCAGTGCTACCGCTTTCTTAACACTGTTGGTATCTGAAAGAAGTGAGAGGTATTGTTCGCTTGGACCGCTGGGTGTGATACAGATGGTGCACATGACCCCTGTGTGTGATAAAGGGTGTAATTCGGACATTAGGGAACATTTGGACCTTGGAGATTAGGTGTAGCTTGTGCTTGGCCAAGAAGGGCCTATGGTTGTCAAGCTGTTCTTCTTTTCCGGGTAAATTGTTATCTTTGTCCCGGAGCCGATATTGACAGACTACGGGCCTCACTCAATCCCTTGTCCCTCACAGCGCCTCCCCTTGTAATCGGGTAGTATGCACTAAGGAGCGGGCTAAGGTATTTTTTGACAACGTCAGTTTGATCTCTCTTCTTCTTCAGAGGGGTTATTAATTGATGCATTCTTGATGCTGTGGTATTGGTAAATTGTTGCTATTGCATGTTTGTCTTGAGTGTCATGTTTAATGTACGTATGAAGACGCTACTATTTTCCCCAGTCGTTATTACATGTCTGATATTTTTCTGCCGAATTTACGTTTTGAACTAACGATTGCACATTCTTTCAGGTTGTGACCCTTCATATGCATTTTTTGTTTGTGTTTGTGAAACGTTTGTTCTGATGCATCTGTGTATAGAATTGAGCTTGTAGAAGTAGTTGTAACCAGTAATCCCCAGGTATTTTTTTCACCCACGATCAGAGTAGAATCTAAGATTATTTCAATCCTGAGAATCTATAGTGTATCGGTCCCTTAAAAACTCCTCAACTATCATGGTGTCTCCACTAAAGCACATGCAAACTAAGTTCTCCACACAGGTTAAAAAACGTAACAAGTATTGCCACGAATGGCATGCACTCACTAAGGAGAGCAGGGGTAGATATAGAGCACCGCTTGGAGAAGAGACCAAAGCAGAACTAGAGGGGAGACTTCTTCCTGGGGCCTGAGCCTCACCAGATCGTCAGCGTAGGAGAGGGGCCGATCAGGTGATAAGGGATCAAGGTAGCCTGGTAAAGGCTCAATTAAGACGCAGGAAAAGCAACATGGCACTCTTGCATGTGCACGAGGAGAGTAGCAACAAAGATGTCAGCTACTCCCCCCCTGAACACGCGGGATAGACAAACTAACCACAAGGGAGATTGTGACCAGAGAGAAATGCGAGATCTTCACTCAACCATTTAGCCACCTGCTAGCCCACTGGACCGAAAGGGAGGGTGTTAGACCTGGCATCATTAGTGTGGTTCCCTCTGACTTTTTGCCTCTACTCCCTGTAGTTTTGACTGTGTGCTGGACTTCTGTTTTTGCTGGTTTAGGCACTCTGGGCACTTTGCCACTGCTGATCAGTGCCAAAGTGCAAGTGCTCCCTGTGTAAATTGTAATTCTGATTAGCATATTTTATTTACTGGTAAGTATCTAGTAAAGTGCACTGTGTGTGCCCAGGGCCTGTAAATCAAATGCCACTAGTGGGCCTGCAACACTGATTGTGCCACCCACACAAGTAGCCTGTCAAATGTGTCTCAGACCTGCCCCTGCAGTGTCTGCACGCGCAGTTTTTAACTGCCATGTCAACCTGGCAAGTGCACCCACTTGATACGAACTATAAAAAGTTTCAGTGGTGCACACCGAAAAGATCCTTCAAATAATAATCGGTGATTTCAGCTCACCTAACTGAACTGTTTTAGCGTGCTACTCAGTATTTGCGGGCTGCCCGTCCCACATACAGAATTAATACAGTAATTAATCAGGTCATCACACAGCGAGAACACTGAATAGAACTGAGACTCCGTCTTTTATCTGGTGCAGCTGTATGTGGCTGTTTTCGGTTAAGCTGAAGGATTGCACGGTCTGACTTTATTCGTATATTGTTTGATAGGAACTTTATGTACTCTGCGTGTTGCATAGCCCCTGAAGAAGGGACTATCCGTCCCGAAATGCATAGGGCACTACACGAATAAGTGGAACTCCATTCAAGAAGAATGCTTTATCATTTAGCCATAAGTTTAAGCTTATATGTGTTCACTTGTATTAGACGTATGGACACAATTGTAACTATCACTAAACATTTGTATCGATGTGATATATTTGTTTTGTAAAAAAATGAAAATGTTGATGGACACATATCTTTTACAAGGTGATTTTGTTTGATGATGCGATTGATTTATTTCGTGATATATACGGCATAAAATTGTTTAGAAATGTAAAAATTATTGATGCAGCTGTGCACCCAGTTTCTTCAGGCAATTTTTTACCTGATTAATTACTGTATTAAGTGCATCCACTTGCCAGGCCCTAACCTTCCATTTTCTTACATGTAAGGAACCCCTCTAATGTAGTCCCAAGGAACCCCCATGGGCAGGGTGCAGTGTATGTGAAAGGTAGGGCATGTACTGGTGTGTTTTACATGTCCTGATAGTGAAATACTCTGTATTTCCTTTTTCAGTATTGCAAGGATTAGCTCTCCCACAGGCTATAAAATGGAGCTGCCTTGTAACATTTTACAAAGCAAACACAAGGAGATGATGGACGGACCGCTGAAACTTTTCAGACACTCACCCGAGTCACAGATCTGGGTTGAATCCATCATCGTTCTTTAGCTCACTTCGCCACCCCAGTTCAGACACAGCTATATGCAAATCAGTCTTGACCCTGTGCCTCATGGGAACAGTCCAGACCGAACTGCCAAGCCATGTCTTCCCTGGACCGGAAACAAGCATCCTGGGACCGGTTTCAGGCTAAAAGCCCTCATCAGCCAGGCTAGCTTGAATCCAGTGGCAAAGTGAGCAAGGGACCCACGTCTGGGCATGCCCTGCCAACTTAGGGCGAACAAAGCAAACACAAGGAGATGATGGACGGAGCGCTGAAACTTTTCAGACACTCACCCCCAGTCGCAGATCTGTGTTGAATCCATCATCGTTATTTAGCTCACTTCGCCACCCCAGTTCAGACACAGCTATATGCAAATCAGTCTTGACCCTGTGCCTCATGGGAACAGTCCAGCCCGAACTGTCAAGCCATGTCTTCCCTGGACTGGAAACAAGCATCCTGGGACCGGTTTCGGGCTAAAAGCCCTCATCAGCCAGGCTAGCTTGAATCCAGTGGCAAAGTGAGCAAGGGACCCACGTCTGGGCATACCCTGCCAACTTAGGGCGAACAAAGCAAACACAAGGAGAGGATGGACGGAGCGCTGAAACTTTTCAGACACTCACCCCAGTCACAGATGTGGGTTGAATCCATCATCGTTCTTTAGCTCACTTCGCCACCCCAGTTCAGACACAGCTATATGCAAATCAGTCTTGACCCTGTGCCTCATGGGAACAGTCCAGCTCGAACTGCCAAGCTATGTCTTCCCTGGACCGGAAACAAGCATCCTGGGACCGGTTTCGGGCTAAAAGCCCTCATCAGCCAGGCTAGCTTGAATCCAGTGGCAAAGTGAGAAAGGGACCCACATCTGTGCATTCTGCATTCTGTCCATCAATTGTTCTTTTTGCATTTGTCACCCCGAGTGGGACGGGTATGCCCAGACATGGGTCCCGTGCTCGCCATGCCTCTGGAGTCAAGCTATCCTGGCTGTTGAGGGGTGAATCCCCGAAAGGGGTCCTAGGATGCTTGGTTCCAGTCCAGGGAGGACCTGGCCTGGCAGTTCGGGCTGGACTGTTCCCATAGGGCACAGGGTCAAGACTGATTTGCATATGGCTGGGTTCAAACTGGAATGGCATGGTGAGCGAAAAAAGATGGATTTAGGCCCAGATCTCTGTACTGGGGTGAATGTATGACATTGTTCTGCATTCTGTCCATCAATTGTTCTTTTTGCATTTGTCACCCCGAGTGGGATGGGTATGCCCAGACATGGGTCCCGTGCTCTCCATGGCACTGGAGTCAATCTATCCTGGCTGATGAGGGGTGAAACCCCGAAAGGGGTCCTAGGATGCTTGGTTCCAGTCCAGGGAGGACCTGGCCTTGGCAGTTCGGGCTGGACTGTTCCCATAGGGCACAGGGTCAAGACTGATTTGCATATGGCTGGGTTCAAACTGGAATGGCATGGTGAGCAAAAAAACGATGGATTTAGGCCCAGATCTCTGTACTGGGGTGAATGTATGACTATGTTCTGCATTCTGTCCATCAATTGTTCTTTTTGCATTTGTCACCCCGAGTGGGACGGGTATGCCCAGACGTGGGTCCCGTGCTCTCCATGTCACTGGAGTCAAGCTATCCTGGCTGATGAGGGGTGAAACCCCGAAACCGGTCCTAGGATGCTTGGTTCCAGTCCAGGGAGGAGCTGGCCTGGCAGTTCGGGCTGGACTGTTCCCATAGGGCACAGGCTCAAGACTGATTTGCATATGGCTGGGTTCAAACTGGAATGGCATGGTGAGCAAAAAAAGATGGATTTAGGCCCAGATCTCTGTACTGGGCTGAATGTATGACATTGTTCTGCATTCTGTCCATCAATTGTTCTTTTTGCATTTGTCACCCCGAGTGGGACGGGTATGCCCAGACGTGGGTCCCGTGCTCTCCATGCCACTGGAGTCAAGCTATCCTGGCTGATGAGTGGTGAAACACCGAAATCAGTCCTAGGATGCTTGGTTCCAGTCCAGGGAGGACCTGGCCTGGCAGTTCGGGCTGGACTGTTCCCATAGGGCACAGGGTCAAGACTGATTTGCATATGGCTGGGTTCAAACTGGAATGGCATGGTGAGCAAAAGAACGATGGATTTAGGCCCAGATCTCTGTACTGGGGTGAATGTATGACATTGTTCTGCATTCTGTCCATCAATTGTTCTTTTTGCATTTGTCACCCCGAGTGGGACGGGTATGCCCAGACGTGGGTCCCGTGCTCTCCATGCCACTGGAGTCAAGCTATCCTGGCTGATGAGGGTGAAACCCCGAAACCGGTCCTAGGATGCTTGGTTCCAGTCCAGGGAGGACCTGGCCTGGCAGTTCGGGCTGGACTGTTCCCATAGGGCACAGGGTCAAGACTGATTTGCATATGGCTGGGTTCAAACTGGAATGGCATGGTGAGCAAAAAAACGATGGATTTAGGCCCAGATCTCTGCACTGGGGTGAATGTATGACTTTGTTCTGCATTCTATCCATCAATTGTTCTTTTTGCATTTGTCACCCCGAGTGGGACGGGTATGCCCAGATGTGGGTCCCGTGCTCTCCATGCCACTGGAGTCAAGCTATCCTGGCTGATGAGGGGTGAAACCCCGAAACCGGTCCTAGGATGCTTGGTTCCAGTCCAGGGAGGACCTGGCCTGGCAGTTCGGGCTGGACTGTTCCCATAGGGCACAGGCTCAAGACTGATTTGCATATGGCTGAGTACAAACTGGAATGGCATGGTGAGCAAAAAACGATGGATTTAGGCCCAGATCTCTGTACTGGGGTGAATGTATGACATTGTTCTGCATTCTGTCCATCAATTGTTCTTTTTCATTTGTCACCCGAGTGGGACGCGTATGCCCAGACGTGGGTCCCGTGCTCTCCATGCCACTGGAGTCAAGCTATCCTGGCTGATGAGGGGTGAAACCCCGAAACCGGTCCTAGGATGCTTGGTTCCAGTCCAGGGAGGACCTGGCCTGGCAGTTTGGGCTGGACTGTTCCCATAGGGCACAGGGTCAAGACTGATTTGCATATGGCTGGGTTCAAACTGGAATGGCATGGTGAGCAAAAGAACGATGGATTTAGGCCCAGATCTCTGTACTGGGGTGAATGTATGACATTGTTCTTCATTCTGTCCATCTATTGTTCTTTTTGCATTTGTAACATTTTACAAGTGTAACTTTCAATTCAGAACAGTTAGAGATTTGGAGTTTGGGCTCTCTGGACTCTGGAATTTAATAACACATCTTTTAGTAAAGATAATTTTTAAATTGTCTGTTTGAAAATGCCACTTTTAGAAACTGGGCATTTTCTTGTCTAACCATCATGTGCCCCTGCCTGTGGAATCAACGTCTGGTTTTAGAATAACAGGGCTGATTTGTGCATTCACTCTAGACACTCACACAAAAGGAGCTGAGGTGTGCACTGCATATGCTGACGAGCCATCCTGGGCTAGAGTGGTAGGAGGAGTTGTCACTAGCACCTGAATAGGCTGTGGCTACCCTGCACAATGCTGTCTCCACCCTGTAGTGTGGCTGGAGTAGGGAGGGCAGAACTGGTTTTACTGAGCAAGAGAGACTTTCTGAAAAAAGTCTTCAAAGGGAAAAAGGGGTATAAGTATTAGACCTAAAACCCCAGACTTTTAGTTTGCTTTTGGATTAAGAGGACCCTACCAAGAAGAAGAGCTATCAATAGGAGTACTGCCCTTTTGCTGTGTGTTGTTTGTTCGGTTGGCCTGCAGTTGCTGGTTCTGTCTGTGGGCAGTGGAAAGGACTGGACTTTTGCCTTGCTGTGGTATCCTGCTTAGGAAGATGCTCCAAAAGCTTGATGTAGAGCTTGCCACCTGTTAAGAATCTCAGGAACATAAATACTTCACCTGCAGCTTCCTTGAACTCCACTGCTGGGAGGTCTGACCTGCCTTGTGGTGCCAAATCCAGTTCTGGGCCCTTGGAGGTTGTTCCTGCTGCACAGAACTACACAGAACTGAAGAAACCTGGAAAATTGACGCTTCGCTCTCCTTGCGGCCGTATTTTTCGACGCAGCACCACCGTGCAGAGGAGAAAATCCCGACGCATAGCCTCGTGCAGCTGAATAAACTGATGCAGCGCCTGTCAGCGGCCTGAAGAACCGCCGCAGCCGAGTCCAATGCACTGGTCCTCAAAGTCCGAAACCCAGCACCAACTCCGACGCAGTTCCTGCTGTGCAGCTACAAGAAACGACGCATCGTGGGACAGCAACTGAAGAAATCGAGGCAGCGCCTGTTGTCTGCTGCCAAATCGGCCTTCCAGCGCGTCCTGGATTTCCAGGCATCATGCCTGTGCGCCAAGTTTTCCTGACGCAGACCAGAACTGTCTTGGAATCGACGCATCACTTCCCAATACAGCCCAGATTTGACGTATTACTTCTCCTGCGTGCAGCAGAACTGTTGTGCCACCTCAGGACTCAGGAACTGACCCATCGCTTTGTTTTCTGACGCTTCCCTCCTCTGCGGCTGTTTTACCTGGTGGATTTTGATGTATTTGAGGTACTTTGTGTAAAAATCACGTATTCATAGTTTTCTATGGACAGAATTGCTTGAAACCTTTTAAAAGTCATATTTTTAGTTGTGTATGTTGGATTTGTGACATTTTGGTCTTGTTTGGTTTAGATAAAGATACTTTATTTTTCTAAACAGGTGTGGTGTCCATTTGTAGTGTTTTCACTGTGTTACTGTGTGTGTTATGTGCAAATGCGTTACACATTGCCTCTGATATAAGCCTGTCTGCTTGTGCCAAGCTACCAAGGGGGTGAACATGGGTTATCTAGGTGTGTATCTCCCTTATCCTGACTAGAAGGAAGGGTCCCTACTTGGACAGGGTGCATACCACTGCCAACTTGAGACCCCCATTTCTAACAGAGGGCCAGTATGATAGGTCTTGTCCGAACCAGAGGACATGGCCGTTGCGGGAGACTGTATCTGGCACGGATGGGGAGATCCCAAGTGGAACTTCCCCTACATGCAGGATTGCCTAAGAAGATGGAAGCACTACGTTAGAGAGAAAACAGTGGCGCTACCCGAAGCCAAAATGTGCCCGCTACTGCAGAAGGGCACGTCAGAGACCATCTCTGTGCCAGATGGACAAAGAAGGGCTCAGAACCAAACTGCTGCAATGGATATATCAGCCAGGGAAATGGATCTCATGTTTTGAGAAGAACACCGCTGGAATAAACCTAGCGATAGGTGATGTGAAAAGTCTGCTAAGCAGTCTCATCGTAGAGCAGACTAACACAGTGCTCGCCTTGGCCCGCATCCCAGCAGTCACGCTGACAAGCACAGAGCATGATGGGACCGCATTCAATTCGTACAGGCACCCAATATGGACGGCTCTGAGAGAAAGATTCCCTGACTGCCCAGATGTAGGGGGATTGATGGCAGAAAGTTTGAAGCCTGGGGAGACCATAACTGACTTTCTAGACAGAATGAGGGAACGATGGAGACAAGAGACAGGACAGCCATAGACCAATACGGGTCAACAGGCCGCATTCTTCTATATCATCCTGTAAAAGGGGCTGCCCACCGAAATGCAAAGTGGATTGGACAGCATAGTAGGGTTAGACACGAAACCCTGGTGGGAGATACAGGCCCACATATTACATTATTACAGAAAGAAACAGGAAAAGGACAGGGAAAAACAGGAACAAGCCCATAGAGACACCACCAAGTTGGTCCAACACAAGTTGGAAAAAAAACGCCCTTGAGGGGGCGGCATTGGCCGCAAAAGTACAGATGACACCAGTCTTGAAGGGGCTCCACTGCAGAGCCCCAGAGCGTTTCAATTCAGTTATAGTGGCAGAGGTCAGGGAGGATGACAGCAGCCGAGCCTCAGACAATATTATTTTTGCCACCGACTGGGCCACATGGCCGACCAATGCTGCTTAAAAGCATATCACGACCAGAGATCAATAAATCTGGGCCAGTCCCCGCAAAATCCCCATCCTCAAAACCAAGCCCAAGGTAACACAAATGCACCTTACGCACAGCCACAGGGAGGTCGGACAGCCACTGCACCACTGCATCAGTGATCAGTTGGTTGGTCAAATACGTGGCAACAGCAGCAACGGAAAGGGACCCTGGCCCAACAAGGACCACAACAGGGAGGGGTAACTGTCTGGGGAGGCAATGCCTACAATCGCAAAACCCACCTACGCGGTAAGTTCAAACCCTCAAGGCAAAACATCCACTTCACGCACACTTCAAAACTCATTTGAAAAATAAAGACTAGTAAGACAACATTAGGAATACAAACCTTTACTTGCGTTGGGAAACTCAGGGTGGCTGTACGTTTTGTCGACAGAGAGTCCGAACTAGGGTCTGCCATTTGGGTGCCTGCAGGAGCCTAGGCCCCACTCTGCTGCTGATCCCCCAGAGCGGGGTTGGCTGGCTACGCCCCATGGGGGGGCAGACTGACAAGGGGGCAGGGCGCCGCCCCATCTAGTGCATAAAATCAGGCACCCAGGTACCTTCACCCAAGTCCAATTGGGACGGGTTCCAAAAACCAGATCAAACGGACCCCACTCTCGGTCATCCAGCTCGGGGCCAAAATTCCTTCATGTCATGACTCATGTGGTCCCAACCACAACAGCGCCCCAAAATCCAGCAGCCTCAGGCCAATGGAGGCCCCCTTTTCAGTTCCAAAACGAAGCAATGTAGCAGTGTCTGGAGCAGGTTTCCCACACACTTGGGCTGACAAAGACCCCATAACGCCCATAGCACATGCACAAACTCTAACCGATCACAAAGCACAGCATGGCGCAGAGTCAGTAAGGAAGTTCACAAGAACAATCGCTTGTCCCAGGCCATTACCCGTATCGGGCAAATTTCAACTGATTCTGGCCTCGCACCAGACTCTCCATTCAGCAACATTCTACCTCCTCCTGTCCCTCAAAGTTTAAAAAAAAACATCCAAATTCTGCTTGCCGGTACATGTCTCTCCAAAACAAACTAAAGTAGCGTGTCACTGGCTAGATGTCCCTGGCCACAGCAGGCCCAAATATCCTGGATAAGATGTAGTTGGAGGGAGAGCAGGTGCCAGAAGGAGAGAGTCCCCAAAAATCCATCGCAGCTCTGAATGCTCACCACAATATCCGGCATAGCGATCAGCTGACACACACAAGCCCAATTTCGGACACCGCCACATCAGAAACACATGGGGGCCACGGGACAGCTCTCCGACCCCGTCCGGTACACGACAATAGAAACAAGTAAATCACATGAAAACCTAGGGAAACGCCAAAAAGACAAGTAAAAAGAAGTCCAAAGCTAGCCCAACAAGAACCCGCTAGTAAAAAGGTATAGTCAAGACA
This sequence comes from Calotriton arnoldi, assembly GCA_963921515.1. Lineage (NCBI taxonomy): Eukaryota > Metazoa > Chordata > Amphibia > Caudata > Salamandridae > Calotriton > Calotriton arnoldi. Next base: position 3,056,833 of record CAWUFW010001047.1, read on the forward strand.
GCTGGCGCCGTTAGGGAGGGTCCCACAGCATGCTGCATTCTGTGACTGGAGGAGTATTCACGTCACCCCAAAGCACGTTGCAATCGCCAATAACACCTAATTACAGGAGGCCCCCTCCTTACACATTGCCCTGCACACGTGTAGGTCAAAAGGCACCCCCCCACACACACAATAGGGAAGGTAGGATATTGGAGGTCTAGCGACACCCATAAAATATTAGTTAAATAACCTAGATCATATACACGCTCATGAAGACCACCCCTTAACTAATCTCCCCCTTCACCATGACAGTAGCAAGAATTAAGGCGACCCATGAATAAACACACATTGTTTTAGAACCCAGAGAAAATAGACACCCCGATTGGGGCCACCTTCCGGTGCCCCACTAAAAATAGCACTTATGAATGTAACAGCACACCCCTAAAAAGAAAGGCACAGGAATCCCCAAGAGTGATTGATGATGATATAAGTAAGGATTCAGATGTTTTCTGATCTTAACCAATGAACAACAGCTCTTATCCAACAGGTCTGCAGTAGAGCCACCAAAGTGCACTACCCTTATAGCGGCCCACCATCTCTTTGGCGACCACTTCCATAATCCTAACAAGACCCAAGTGTGCAAGTCAAAGACCACAAACTTTTCCACAAACTTTTTGAACTCTTCCAAAAGTGAAGAAACCCCCACTGGAGGAGTACAGACATCACCCTTGTACCCATTCCCAAGACCTGCAATGTTCAATAAGTTATGTATTGTTGTACAATTGAATACCCCCTGTTTACTGTGGGTGTGGCCGAATCCCTACATTGCCAAAGATCTGCCTAGTCAAATAGAGTCCACCCCTACATTTGCACAGCGCTTGCATAGGGACCTCTATCATGTCACTTATAATTACACTGAACCCTACACCAGCATCCCACATGCACTACACAGCGCACTCTTACACAACACATGGTATCAGCACATGACCCCCGTGGGCACCCAGACATCAGGCAGGTCATGTTACGTCTGTTCACTAATAACGCATACAGTAGGTGCAGACAGGCTTTACTTGTCCCAGGAGATAGAGCCTGAAAAAGAGAAATGCCTTCTCCTTTGTACCTATGTAATATCAGGGCCAAGATACAACCCAACAGAGTAGAACCCCATAGAGTAATAGTGAACGTGACCCAGTATGAGGCCCCTCCCACAGCACTGTACCTTTTAATCGAGCCTAGAGACATTCAAACAGAGAAAGATAGGATGCACAGGAGGGGCACCATAGGGGAGGATGCTGTTTGGCCCGAGACTTTCCAGAAAGGAGATTCTTGGAGGTAGCAAACCCAGCGCACCAATGCACAAACATGTCTGCTCCTGCTTCTTTCTGTGGTCCCAGGGTGGCCCTTAGCGTGTGTGGGGCAGCCTTCTTTAATAACAAATGGACTCCAGACATGGAGTTCCAATGTAGGGCCATCCACCTCAATGATATGAAGGGAAATAAGTCTCATAGGGGAGGGTTAGACACCAGCATCGAAAACCCATGTCAGGAAATATTGGAGACTGAGATAGATAGGTACACATAGTTGGAAGGGATGGGGCAACCCCTATTTGGACAGAAACCTACACTGTATTCCTTGTGTTTCAGAGGTAAAGGAACGATTCCACTGGGTACAAATGAGAACTGTGGTGCAATACTACACATACCAGGCATGCAATGGGGCACCTCCACGCTGATGGATAGCTACTGGCAGTGTGGTGAATTTGCCTACACCCAGCTCATCCCCAGATGGTGGAGTCTATGCTCCCTCACCACCATACACACCCCAACCCTGGTCATTCCTAGAGAAGATCTGTCAGAGTTGTATCAACATCCGTTACAGAAAAAGATAACTCTGTTGCATCAGGCTTGAGAGGAAAGAACTGCTGAGTATTTTGCCTGGGCTAAGTTCAAGTACATTCTGGAAGAATTCAGACTGTTTTCTGGCACACAATTAAATGCTGGAGGGTCCATACCCTTCTTCACCGTGCAGATGAAAGCAAACGCCCGCTGGTTACAAATAACCAGATGGAAAATGTTGCAAATGATGAACAGTACTGAGCTCGGCCTTAATGCAATCAAGGAAGAACCACGAGCAATCTGCTTCATGGTGATGCAGCATCGATATGTGTTGGACTTGATGACCGCAATGGAGAGAGGGGTATGTGCCGAAATTGAGGTGTCCTGTTGCACGTTTAGCCCAGGGAATGACATGGAAAACCGGACTTTGACTCTTGCCATCCAAGCACTGCATCATTTACCAAGAGACATTTGTGAGGAGGGAGGTGCCCCTGAGCAAGAATGATATGCCAATTAGTTTTCCTGGTTTTACTTGGCTGGTCTGTGTACCTCATTGCTGCCCTTTCTCATCTTCATATTGTTTTTATATGGTTTCCTACACGTTTCCTACACGTGCTGTAAAAACGCAGTCCTCAAATTGGGTAGAATGCAAGTAACTAGGGAAGTAGTAACAGTTCAAACTGAATGTTAGACCTGGCACCATTGGCGTGGGTCTCCCCTCCATTTTTCGCTTTTTGTCTTCTCTGTGTTTGCTGGTGTTAGATGCTCTGGGCGCTGTGCCATGGCCATTCCGTGCCACAGCGCGAATGCTCCCTATTGTAAATTGACTGTATGAATTGATGTTCCCATAATTGGCTCATTTGGTTTACCAGTTAGTCTCTAGTATAGTGCACCGTGCGTGCCCAGGGCTGGTAGACCGAATGCTGCTGGTGGGCCTGCAGCGCTGATTGCGCCACCCACAGAAGCAGCTTGTAAAGTGGAAAGTCGAATTTAGTATGCCTGAGCTCAGAATATTAAAGTACATCGTTTAGTGAGGGTTATTTCTATATTCTGTGTCTGAAAATACCACTTTGGGAAAGTGGGAATTTTCTTACCTAAGTCTTCCAGTGTGCTCTGCTGTTATGTGTATTGGCTGTCTGGTTTTGGAGGGACAGGGTAGGTTGAACCCGACCTGGGTGGAGTAGAGAGATCTGCAGCTGGAGTATGGGGAGGGGTGACCCTTTGATCTGAGCAGGGCTTCGCCTGGCAAGGTGAATGATGGCTCCCCCTCCCACAGTGCGTCTGATGGCAGACCCCCTCTCCTAAAGGGCAGGATGCCGCCTCGTAAACAACGTGCCCCCAGGACCTCCCCGAACTGGTTCTGACTGGGTTCAGTGATTTGTGACTTTCGAGAGAACAAAGGCGAGGGGGGTATAAAGATGTACGCGAAAACCCCCACGAGTGTGTTACTTCTGGGTTCCAAGATGAACCTCTGTCCGTGTAACTAGAGGGAAAGGACTTGGAAACTTTCATCCATCTTGCTGAAGCAACTACCCAAGGGCCTGATTTGAGCTCGCCTCCTGCTGAAGTCTCAGGGACAATAGACTTCACCCATCAGCCGTCAGGATTCCTATTTGAGGGGGATTCTACCCGCAGGTGAGGCCTCTGTTGAGAATTCCAGAGCCTCTGGTTCTACTGCGGGGAACGCGGGCTGAAAGTCGCTATCGCTATTGTGGGCCGCTGCAGCTGAGGAGCTGTGCTGCTGAGTGCCCGCATTTGCCATCCTACGGAAATCATCGCTATCGCTATTGTGGGCCGCTGCAGCTGAGGAGCTGTGCCGCTGAGTGCCCGCATTTGCCATTCTACGGAATCATCGCTATCGCTATTGTGGGCCGCTGCAGATGAGGAGCTGTGCCGCTGAGTGCCCGCATTTGCCATCCTACGGAAATCATCGCTATCGCGGGCCGCTGCAGCTGAGGAGCTGTGCCGCTGAGTGCCCCCATTTGCCATCCTACGGAAATCATCGCTATCGCTATTGTGGGCCGCTGCAGCTGAGGAGCTGTGCCGCTGAGTGCCCGCATTTGCCGTCCTACGAGAATCATCGCTATCGCTATTGTGGGCCGCTGCAGCTGAGGAGCTGTGCCGCTGAGTGCCCGCACTAGTCACCACTTCCAGGATCTTGTTACCCCCTGCGGGTGCCGCTGGGTGCCCGCCTTTAAGCCCCGTCCCAGGAGTATCGTGAGTACTCGCCGCGGACCGCTACAGCCGGGAGCTGTGGCCGCTGCGAGTCCGCCTGTCATCACTGCGGCTTCCTTGTGAGGCTGCGTGCCGTGCCCCTTTACATCTCAGGTACATTGTGCATCACCGGGTCGCGTGGACCCCGGCCCCGAACTAAGTCCGTTCCACCCCGTTTCGAGTGCCTTTTTTTTGCTTTTGAAGTGAATCTGTAATTGTGTGCATTGTGGCTCCTTGAGTGCTTTTAGCCTCGTGTTCAGTCTGTATAAAGATAACTATTTTTCTATAACTACTTGTGGTGTCCGTTTGTAGCGTCTCTCCTGTGTTATTGTGTATGGTCATAAATGCTTCACACACTGCCTCGGAGATAGGCCTGTCTGCTCGTGCTACGTTACCACAGGGTTGAGCAGGGGTTATCAAAGGGTGTAGCCCCCTTACTCTGACTTAGGAAGAAGGATCCCTATTTGGACCTCGGCGCCAGCCGCGGCCAACTAGAGATCCCCATTTCTAACACTGAAGCACGACAAGTCTCTAATAATATGACTGTCATGAAGTATGGGGTAAATTATGTAGTTGAAAATTCAACTAGAGGGGGGAATGTTGAAAAAGTCGATGTCAATGTATGCAATGATACATGTGTGCATAAAAATGAGATAGAATCACTGTTGCAAAGTCATCCTGTGCCCTGGACACCCCCCAACTTTTTGCTGATTGATACTGGTGGTAACTGACTCTGACTGACCCTGGGCTCTGCCTAACCAGGCCCAGGGCCAGTGCAATGCTGAAAGAGACACATTAGAATACAGTTAAAACACCTACATACACTAGTGTACACAATGGTATGGTGGGGTACCCCTGTGAATGGCATGACCTACCCCATAAGCCCCTAGTATATAATAGGGCAGGGGGATTGAAACTACCTAGAAGTCCCTGGTACCCTAGGGCATGGCAGTTTAGAGGCCAGCAGCTCTTTTTGCACTTGCATGTATGCACTGCTGAAGCCTGAGGTCAGTTTAAAAGCAGCCCTGGGTGCCAGGACTGCTTTTAAAAAGTAAATTGTGCCCAAACTCGACTTTGGGGTTTGGGGCACTTAAAAATGGATAACCTACAATGGTTTGGCATATTAGGGACCCCCAGGGTCTCCCTAGGTATCCCAGGGGTGGGGGTCAGGTATTTATAAGGTACACCCTTATAAAATGAGTTTTTATATGCCTGGGTAAAGTGAAATTTCACATTTCACTCCCCCATTGTGGTAAAGTGCTGCTCAAATTCGACTTTGATGCTAGGAGCACTGTGGAGGGAGGATCTGCAATATTTCTACAGATTCAGAACCCCTAAAGTCTCACCTAGTTGTCCTATGGGGTGGGGGTCCTGTAGTTATAAGCAAAGTACTTATAAAATATGTTTTTGTAAGTCCTGGTGCTGGAAAAATGGCCCAAGTCATTTTTCCCATTGCAAATCCCCTGTTACATAGGTTAACATGGTAGGAAGCTATTAATTAATAACTCTTGATAGGAGAGGGCTAGAAGTGCCATTCAAAGATTTCCCCGAATGGTATTAATAAATCCAACAATATGATATTGTTGAATTTCTCCAAAAGTGTACCTACAAGAAGTTATAAGACTTTCTTGTTTGTAAGTCCAGATTCAGCTTTCCAGTGGTCTGCCCTGATTGGTCAGAGTTAAGTGGATTAGCCAGCCTGCCTGGAGAGGTGATAAAGAGCCCCTGGGGTTATGCAGCTGGGCTGGGCTAGGAGGGCAGTGTGCTGGTCCACAGGAATGCCAGGCCAGGGGGAGGGGTTGTAAACCATGGGCTTCAAAGAGAAAAGCAGAACCCAGTGACATTTACAACTCTGAACTTTCTACCTCAGGCAGATGAGGGGATTAAGGAAGGTATGAGCAGATGCAGGGGGGAGAGTCTAAGTAAATTAGCCATCCTAGGGGTGTGTTTAGCCAGCTCTTGCCTCCTTGCTGGAAAATCTGCCATTATGGATTTGTAAGATTTGATGCACTCTGGGACAAAATAATGCCACACTCTACAGGAAGTGGTCATATGTTTGAGGAGTTACCCTGCTCCCATTGGTCAGGAGTGACCTGTCTGACCCAGAGAACATGGAATAAGTATCTGAGAGGGGCAGAGCCCTCCAGATCTGCTGCTTGAAACTTACTGAAGCAAGACATTGCCAAGCTGAGAAGTTTTGCTGTGCAAAGATTTCTAAGCAAACACAAGGAGATGATGGACGAAGTGCTGAAACTTTTCAAACACTCACCCCCAGTCACAGATCTGGGTTGAATCCATCATCATTCTTTAGCTCACCTTGCCACCCCAGTTCAGACACAGCTATATGCAAAACAGTCTTGACCCTGTGCCTCATGGGTAAGCCTGGGCGTAGTTCGCAAAGTAGCGCTACGCGAAGCTACGCAAAGTGCAGTTCGCACTACGCGAGCTACGCGTAGCACTACGCGAACTGCATAGTGCACTGTTCGCAATGATTGCACAGTGCCGGATGCTTGTCCGCACTGTGCAATCATTGAAAACGGCATCTTGCACAGTGCGAGCTGTCTTTTACTGCCGCTCGAGTAGATTTTTACTCGAGCGGCAGCTTCTCAACGCGGACTGGTAGTTTCTCATCGCGAGCGGTCGCGAGCATACGCGACCACTCGCAATGAGAAACCTGACCTCCCCGCGTTGAAAATCTCACCGGGAGGTTTATTTTCCACGCTCGCGATCGGCAACTTGATGTTGCTGATCGCGAACGAGGAAAAAGTCTCGCCGGGATGTCATTTTGCTTGCTCGCGGTCGCCAACTTGACGTTGACGACCGCGAGCAAGCAAAAAATGACCGCTGCACTACGCTACGCTACGCGTGTTTGCACTGTGCTACGTGCAATTCGCGTTGTGCGAAGTTGCGCAAACTTCGCAAACTACGCGAGCATAGCGTAGTGCTTTGCCCAGGGTTACTCATGGGAACAGTCCAGACCGAACTGCCAAGCCATGTCTTCCCTGGACCGGAATCAAGCATCCTGGGACCTTTTTCGGGCTAACAGCCCTCATCAGCCAGGCTAGCTTGAATCCAGTGGCAAAGTGAGCAAGGGACCCACGTCTGGGCATACCCTGCCAACTTAGGGCGAACAAAGCAAACACAAGGAGATGATGGACGGAGTGCTGAAACTTTTCAAACACTCACCCCCAGTCACAGATCTGGGTTGAATCCATCATCATTCTTTAGCTCACCTTGCCACCCCAGTTCAGACACAGCTATATGCAAATCAGTCTTGACCCTGTGCCTCATGGGAACAGTCCAGACCGAACTGCCAAGCCATGTCTTCCCTGGACCGGAATCAAGCATCCTGGGACCGGTTTCGGGCTAACAGCCCTCATCAGCCAGGCTAGCTTGAATCCAGTGGCAAAGTGAGCAAGGGACCCACGTCTGGGCATACCCTGCCAACTAAGGGCGAACAAAGCAAACACAAGGAGATGATGGACGGAGTGCTGAAACTTTTCAAACACTCACCCCCAGTCACAGATCTGGGTTGAATCCATCATCATTCTTTAGCTCACCTTGCCACCGCAGTTCAGACACAGCTATATGCAAATCAGTCTTGACCCTGTGCCTCATGGGAACAGTCCAGACCGAACTGCCAAGCCATGTCTTCCCTGGACCGGAATCAAGCATCCTGGGACCGGTTTCGGGCTAACAGCCCCCATCAGCCAGGCTAGCTTGAATCCAGTGGCAAAGTGAGCAAGGGACCCACGTCTGGGCATACCCTGCCAACTGAGAAGTTTTGCTGTGCAAAGATTTCTAAGGCCTGACCTCTGCAGACTGCACCATCTGAAACTACAGCCCTGTGGATTATCTTGCTGAAAAGGAACTAAAGAGTGAACTCCCTGAAAGCTACAGGTTAAAAGAGCTCATCTGGAACATCACCAACTAAATCTGCACCTTGGAGAACTACCAGTGGATTTGTAAGGGTGACGTCCAAGTGGATTGTGGGAACTGAAGTCCTCAACTTTCAAGGACCATCTTGGAGCTTCCAGACCCTTGGAGTGAGTTTGAGACACTTTGGGGCCCTTTGAGGAACTTCAGGAAGAAGTTCAATAAGTTTGGAGAACTTTGGAGGAACTTTGAAAAAAAGCTCCATAGAGAGACCGACTCAACCTGGTCAGCCAAGCCGCCTGCCTTCAACCGCGAGTCGGCCAAGCCACCCAGGTTTGTCCCGCTAAAAGCTCCGTCGGTCCAACTTCCAGAGTTTGACCGGGACTAGAAGAAATCTGAAGCCGGCGAACCCTCACCGGATCCGGCTACATGAAGAGCATCGAGAGACCCCGCGAGAAAAAGCTCCAGAAAAGTTTCTAAGTCCGCTCGTAGAAAAGGTGACCGGGAGCAACCGCGAACGCCAAGCCGCCTGCCTTCCATCGCGTGTCGGCCTGGGCTCCTGGATTGCCCGCTGAAGTGCTAAAGAAAAGTTTCTAAGTCCGCTCCAGGGAAGTTGACCGGGAGCTCGTCGAAAGGCAATCCGGCAAACCCTCACCGGATCCGGACTGGCTGGGAGCTTTGAGGGGCCTCGAGGAGAAAAGCTCCAGAAAAGTTTCTAAGTGTGAAGGTAGAAACTGAGACCGGGACCTGCCGAAAGCTGTAGCCGCCCAGGGCTCCATTGCGTTCGGCCTGAAACTTTGGCTTTGCCCCGGTCTATCGCGAGCAGGTATCCCAATATGGTGCTATAAACTTCTAAGTGCTATATTTTATTAAATCTTTGAAAATTCATATCTCCGGTTCCCTACATTGGATTTGTGTCGTTTTGGTGTCATTTTAAAGATAAAACTATTTCCTATTTTTATAAATTGGTGTTGGATTTTTATTATGTGTTGTGTCTTAATTATTTACTGAATTGGTGTTTTTAAATGCTTTACATACCTGTCTTTGAAATTAAGCCTGTCTGCTTGCAGCCACGTTACCAAGGGTTGAGCATGGGAATAATTTTCTAAGACCTATGCTGAGTCCTACCAATGATTAGTGGCCTTATTGCCAGTGGCAGACCTACATTTGCCCCTACCAATAATCCACTTTCCAACATTTGGTGCTCAGCGGTGTGGATGAGGACTTGTGTTTAAAAAGTACACCTTTCAGTGAATGAATTCAGATTATAAAAATCCTCTAAATTGCCTTAGAACAAAACTTTTGAGTTTGATTTTTGGAATTTGGACTAAACTGTTTTTAATCCATTGTTTTGATTTTTCCAAATTGTTCTAAGTCTGTTGTGCCTAGTTGTTGTGACCCAAAACTAGGGAACCATGGAGCTGGACCTGGCTAAACTGTCCCAGTTCAAGCTTGCTGAGCTTAGGGAACAGTGTAGGCTTAGGGGGCTGCCTGCTGCCAAGAAGATGAGGAAGGCAGGGTTACTTAAGTCCCTACAGGCCTGGGCCGGGGCAGCTGAGGAGAACCCAGGGGGGTGGGGGGATGTTCCCCCCAACCTCACCCAAGAGGGGGGTGAGGATGAGACCTCTTCCATTGTGACTAGTGTTAGCCAGGTGAATCAAGGTGGTGGTGGGAATGGGGAAGGGTCCCTTACTCAGGAACCACTACCGTCCCTTGCAGAGAGACAGCTTCAGGCTCAATTACCTTTGATAGCTTTAGAGCAGGAGAAATTGGAATTGGCTAGGAAGAGATGGGAGAAGGAGGAGTTGAGAAGAAATGGTGGCAGTGAAAATGATGAAGATTTTGAGATGTCCAGGGGTGGTGAATTTGAACCTAAACTTCCCAAGGGTATAGTGCCCAAGTACAGAGAGGGGGATGACATTGACAAGTGGCTAGCAGCTTTTGAGAGGGCCCTTAAAATGAGTAGGGTCCACTCTAGGTATTGGGGTACACTCCTGTGGGAGTTGATTCCAGTAGCTGGGAGGGATAGGCTCCTGACCCTGAAGGGAGAGGATGCAGAATCATACCAGCAGATGAAGGCATGCTTAGTCAAGAGGTTTGGTCTGACTCCAGAGCAGTACAGGGTGAAGTTTAGAGGCACCCAGAAATTGAGTTCAAAGTCTTGGGTAGACTTTGTGGACGTTTCAGTGAAGGCACTGGAAGGCTGGATTGTTGGTAACAAAGTTGACACATATGAGGGATTGTATCATTTGTTTTTGAAAGAACATATTTTGACTCATTGTGCAGAAGAGAAGTTACGCCAGTATCTAGTGAACTCTAAGCTGACAGACCCCAGAGAGCTGGATGAAGCAGCTGATGAGTGGGTGAGACCCCGGGTTTCCATACAGCACCAGGGGGGTGACCAGAAGAAAGGAAGACAGGTCCCTCCCCAGGGGAAAGCCCAAGGGAAAGAAGGTCAAAACCAAAAGGAGTCCTCCAAAGACCCACAAAAACCTGCACAAGGAGGGGGGCCCCGAGCCAACCCAAACCCAAAGGGAGGTGGAATCAGGGAAAGAATGGTAGGTTCTTTGATCCCTCAAAAGTGGGTAAGTGCTTTGACTGTAACCAGCCAGGGCACAAGCAGGGAGATGCTGTCTGCGCCAAGAAGCTCCCCCCTAAGGGGCCATCCACAGGGATTGCCAGTGTCAATGTACGGGTGGAGAGTGGTGCCCCAGAGAGGGGTAGTCAGGTGGTGGAAGCAACCTTAGTGTCCCTGGGTGGGGTGAATATTGCAACCCTTGCTGCCTTACCTCCAAACATGGACAAGTACAGGCAGAGGCCTAAAGTGAATTGGACTGAGGTTGAGGCTATCAGAGACACTGGGGCTAGTGTAACTATGGTCCTGGATGAGCTGGTGCCTCCAGAGAGGTTGTTACCTGGTGAGTTTTACCAGGTGACTTATGCAGACAGCACTACCAAACTCCATCCTATGGCTGTGGTGGATTTGGAATGGGGAGGTGTGACAGGCCCTATGAAGGTAGCTGTGTCAAGGGTGCTCCCAGTCCAGTGTTTACTGGGCAATGATCTTGAAGCCTCTGTGTGGTCAGAGGTGGAGAGAGGACTCCATATGAAAATATTGGAGCTCCCTGAGTGGGTATGTGCAGTGACTAGGTCACAGACTAGCCAGAAGGGAGGGGCTGACACTTGGACCCTGGAACAAAGGGCCAAGCATCCAAGGACAAGGGTACTGGGCCTGGTGAGCCAGCCCAGGGAACTCCAGAGGTGCAGGAGGAATCTAACCCTGATGGGGAGGATCTGGCCTCTGAGGGAGGGACTCCATCCCTGCCAGAGCTGTCAGATTTGGCAGAACTGACAGGAGCAGGTGGACCCTCCAGAGAGGAGTTCAGTAAGGGACAGCATGACTGTCCCACCCTTGAGAGCTTGAGGCGGATTGCTTCTAAGCAAGAGGAGGGGATGACAGTGGATTTCACAAACTCTACTGGGAAGATGGACTGCTTTATACTGAGGCCAGAAACCTCAAGGAGGGGGACACCAGGAGGTTGGTGGTGCCCCAGAGGTACAGAGAGTTCATCCTGACTTTGGGTCATGATATCCCCTTGGCAGGACATTTGGAACAGACAAAGACATGGAACCGGTTGGTGAATCATTTCTACTGGCCCCATATGTCTGAAAAGGTAAAGGAGTTTTGCAGCTCCTGTCTCACCTGTCAGGCCAGTGACAAGGCAGGGGGCAAGACAAAGGCTCCCCTAATACCACTGCCAGTGGTGGGGGTTCCTTTTGAAAGGGTGGGGATAGACATTGTTGGTCCCCTGGACCCACCTACTGCATAAGGGAATAGGTATATCTTAGTGGTAGTTGACCATGCCACTAGGTACCCTGAAGCCATACCTCTTAGAACCATTGATGCTCCTGCAGTGGCTAGAGCACTGCTTGGTGTGTTCACCAGAGTGGGTTTTCCAAAAGAGGTGTTGTCAGATAGGGGCACAAACTTTCTGTCCTGCTATCTGACTGCTATGTGGGATGAGTGTGGTGTCAACTACAAGTTCACCACCCCCTATCACCCACAAGCAAATGGTCTTGTTGAGAGATTCAACAAAACCCTGAAGGGCATGATAAATGGGTTGTCAGAGAAACTCAGGAGGAGATGGGATGTTCTCCTCCCATGCTTACTGTTTGCCTACAGGGAGGTGCCACAGAAAGGGGTTGGTTTCAGTCCCTTTGAGTTGTTGTTTGGACACCCTGTGAGGGGCCATTGAGCCTGCTGAGAGAGTCTTTAGAGAAGCCTCTTAAAGAAGCAAAGGACAATGTGCTTGACTATGTGCTAGGCCCGAGATCTAGAATGGCAGAGTACATGTACAAGGCAAACAGGAAACTGGAGGCCAGCCAGGAGCTCATGAAGCACTGGTATATGATCAAAAGGCTACTATGCCTGAGTATACTCCAGGACAATTGGTGTGGGTGTTGGAGCCTGTGGCTCCCAGGGCCCTACATGACAAGTGGAGTGGGCCCTATCCAATCTTAGAAAAGAAGGGTGAGGTTACCTATTTGGTGGACCTTGGCACCCCCAGGAACCCTCATAGGGTCCTGCATGTGAATAGATTGAAACCCCACCATGCCAGGGCAGACATGACCATGTTACTGGTCACTGATGAGGGTGTGGCGGAGGAAACTGAGCCTGTGCCCGACCTCCTCTCCACTAATGTGCAAGATGGGTCAGTGGAGGGGGTGATACTCTCTCCCAAGTTGACAAACCAGCAGCACAGAGACTGTAAGCAAGTGTTGGAGCAGTTTGCTGGCCTGTTCTCTTTGACCCCAGGCATCACTGAGTGGTGTGTGCACCACATTGACACTGGTGACAGCCTACCTGTCAAAAATAAACTGTACAGGTTGTCTGACCATGTCAGAGCCAGCATTAAAGCTGAGGTTGCTAAGATGCTGGAACTGGGGGTAATTGAACCGTCAGAGTCCATGGGCCAGTCCAGTGGTGCTGGTACCTATCTAATCCTCAGGGGGGACCCAAGGAGTTAAGGTTCTGTGTGGACTACAGAGGATTGAATGCAGTCACAAAGACTGACGCTCACCCTATACCTAGAGCTGATGAGCTCATTGACAGGTTAGGGGCTGCTAAGTACCTGAGTACTTTTGATTTGACTTCAGGTTACTGGCAGATTGCCCTCACTGATGGAGCAAAGGAGAAGTCAGCATTCTCCACACCAGAGGGACATTATCAGTTCAAGCTAATGCCCTTTGGCTTAAAGAATGCACCTGCCACCTTCCAAAGGTTGGTGAACAGGGTCTTGTCTGGGTTGGAACAGTTCAGTGCAGCTTACCTGGATGATATAGCTGTATACAGTTCTACCTGGGGGGATCACTTAAGCCACCTAGGGGAAGTGCTTCAGGCCATGCAGCAGGCAGGCCTGACTATTAAGGCAAGCAAGTGCCAAATAGGGCAGAATTCTGTGGTGTACCTGGGCCACCTGGTAGGTGGGGGCCATGTACAGCCTCTCCAAGCTAAAATCCAAACTATTTTGGATTGGACAGCTCCTGTTACCCAGACTCAGGTCAGGGCATTCCTTGGACTGACAGGGTACTATAGAAGGTTTGTTCAAAATTATGGGACCATTGTGGGGCCCCTAACAGAACTCACTTCTAAAAAGAGGCCCAAGAAGGTGATTTGGACCCCAGAGTGTCAGAAGGCTTTTGACACTCTGAAAGCTGCCATGTGTTCAGCACCAGTGCTACTGGCCCCTGACTACACAAAAGAATTTGTGGTTCAGACAGATGCTTCAGAGCAAGGGATTGGGGCAGTGTTGTCACAGCTAAATGAAGGGGGCCTTGATCAGCCAGTTGCCTTTATTAGCAGGAGACTTCTTCCCAGAGAGCAGAGGTGGAGTGCCATTGAGACAGAGACTTTTGCTGTGGTTTGGTCCCTGAAAAAGTTGAGACCATATTTGTTTGGGACTCACTTTCGTGTTCAAACTGACCACAGGCCTCTCAGATGGCTCATGCAGATGAGAGGGGAGGGTCCATTTCCCTACAGGGGATGGACTTTACAGTGGAACACAGACCTGGGGTTGCCCATGCAAATGCAGATGGACTTTCCAGGTTTTTCCACTTAGCTGATGAGGACTACCAGGGTGTAGGTTAGTAACCCATCACCTTTCCTTGGGGGGGGGGCTATGTTGCAAAGTCATCCTGTGCCCTGGGCACCCCCCAACTTTTTTTTTTTTTTTTAAAGTTTTAAAACGCTTTATTGCATAGATGCTTTAAAGGGTACACAGCTTCGGCCTACAACCCTGGGGCCGGCCGCGTTGAAACAAAGAAAGTATAACACAGCTGAAAGGCCAACATCCCAAGGGGCAGGCAGCGTTATAGTAGGCCAATTCACCAAGCAAAATCTGCAACAAAAACAACATGCCCAAAATCCCCAAAATAAGAAGACAGACAATCGCATAACGAAAAGAAAAAAGGTCATCAATACAAATTCACACTCCCACTCCATGTATCCGAGCATTTGGATAAATGTTGTACCAAGCACGGGGGGGCCTCAGCAACAGACCAGGGTCGCCCTTACAAGGGAGAGAAAGGGGGCCAGAACTTTAAAATGCAACACCCACACCGAGGGCGGTGCAGCTCAGCAGCCTCACAGCAATAGTACATGCAGAGATTAAGAGCTTCCAATTAAACGGAGCGTTAAGCATCTGGAGTAACATTCGCCGCCATTGAGGTAGCACGGTATTGAGCATAAAGGCCCCAGAAGCTCGCAGGGCGGGTCGATGGTGGCAATAGCTCGCTATACACCTCCGACTGGGTGTTACAGTACAACATGTCAGTGTGCCAGTCCGACACCTTGGGGAGAGGGCCCCTCATCCATCTCATAGCCAGTCTTCGTTTAGCGAGGAGCAAACCCATGGCAACCAACTTGCGGAGTGGCACGGCCAAGGACCTCACACAGCCCAGCAGTGCCATGAGTGGGTCAGGTGGGATAGGGACATCAACTATATTGGATAGAGCCGCAAATATCTGTACCCAGTAGTCATATACGGGGGGGCATTCCCACGCCAAATGATAAAAACCCACCCCCGAGACGCCGCAGCGCTCGCAGCAATCCGAATCCCGCAACCCGTACCGGCATAGGCGCTCCGGGGTGTAGTATACCCTGTTTATAAACTTAAAATGGGCCAATCTGTGCCTGCCATTTAGGGAGACCTTGCGGGACATTTCGCAGCAACAGCGCCACACATCGTCTGAAAGTTGTTGCCCAAGATCAGTCTGCCATGCCAATCGAGCTTTAGAATGAGAAGACACCCTGGTGCGCAAGGTGGAGCTGTAAAGCCTAGATACTAACTTGACAGGGGAGGGGGAGGCAAGAAGAATGGAAAAAGGAGGAATGTCCATGGGCTCTTCCAACCCATCCCCTAGGACAGCTCGCAAGGCGTGTCTGAGTCTAAAAATTGAAATTGAGTAAGAGCAGGAGGTGACTCTTTACCCGTAGAGACTTCCTCCCAGGTCAACATTGCACCATTGTGAAAAAGGTCCCCCATCTCCGAGAGGCCTATCCCATGCAAGGAGCGAGTGACTCCAGGATCTGAGGTACAGGCAGCCCAGCCACACCAACCGATCCGCATCCGGGGCGAATATAGCTGCGCGCCGTCAAACATACCAAGAAGAGCGTGCCACGCATGCACCACAGCATTTACCGAATCCAGAATCCCACAGAGCCTATCCGGATTCTTGGACAAAAGCCGGGGCAAGGGCACCGGGGTAGCAACGCCGCCCTCCATGGCAAGATGGGGTAGTGAATAAGGGCCATGGACCCAAGCGTGGGCATGAGACGCCTGCGCCACCCGGTAATACATCTCAAAATCTGGGGCACCCAAACCACCCGCCGAACAGGGCAACGTTAAAATATTCATAGCAACACGGGGGGACTTCCCAGCCCAGGCCAGCCGCAACAAGAGCCCCGGGAGCTCCTTGAACAAGTGCCGCGGGACTACAATAGGGATGTTCAGAAACAAAAAGAGAAACCAAGGTAACACGATCATCTTTATCAAGGAGATTCTCCCCACAAGAGAGATCGGAAGACAGATCCAACGCTCCACATCCTCACTGAGCTTAGTAATCGCCGTCCCATAGTTCGCACGCAGCACCAACTCCGCATCAGAATGGACTCTTATACCCAAGTAGCGGACCAGTTCCTCTGTCCACTGCAACGGATATTCCAATTGTATCGGGGTGGTACACGGAGTCAATGGGAAGACCAAAGAATTATCCCAATTAATTTTCAAACCTGAGAGCCCACCAAAGCGCAACACTTCTCGGATAATCGGGGATAGGTTGTTGCCCGGATCCCTCACGTACAGGAGCGTGTCATCTGCATAGGCCGACACTATCAACCTATAAGCAGGAAAATGAAGCCCTCTATGGCTATGATATTCCCGCAGGGCGCGCAAGAGAGGCTCAGCGGCAAGGGCGTATAGGAGAGGGGAGAGGGGGCAACCCTGTCGAGTGCCCCTAGAAATAGCAATCGAAGCCGAAACCGTGTTGCCAACTCGTACACGTGCCATAGGAGAGTTATAAAGCACTTGGACCAACTGTAAAAAGACCTCACCTACACCGATCCGACGCAGTACGGCATAGAGAAATGGCCATTCTATAGAATCGAAAGCCTTTTCGGCATCTAGAAAAACCGCCACAGCAGGGACATCCGAGCGGGTATGCTGCAGTGTGCCAAATACCGTACGGAGATGGTGCGTAAGCGTGCGGCCCGGGATAAATCCAGCCTGCTCCACCCCAACTAACTGGGGAAGCAGTGGAGATAGCCGATTGGCAAGGATTTTAGCGTAGATCTTCGTATCCACATTCAATAGGGATAAAGGCCGATATGAGGAACACCTCTGGGGGTCTTTGTCAGGCTTCAACAATGTGACGATCAGAGCCTCTCTCATAGATGAGGGCAAGATCCCCTCAGCGGCAATAGTCTGAAACAGAGCAGCTAAATGGGGGACCAGAAGGTCGCTGAAGGCCTTATAGAAGCCCACAGTGAGCCCATCCTGGCCCGGAGCGCTACCTTCCCGCATAGTATGCAAGGCTAGCCTAATCTCCTGGAGCTCCACGGGCCGCATTAAGAATTCCCGGTGCCAGTTCTGAAGCCAAGGCATTTCTAACTCTTCAAGGTAATGTAAAATAGCGTCCTCGCCAGGAGAAAGTCGTGAACTATAAAGCTCCTGGTAATAACACCGGAACTGCTCCGCGACTTGAACCGGGTCTGTCCAGGATCTACCGTCGGCATCAGTTAAAATGGGGACTCCTCGTGACTCGAATCGCCGCCTCGCGAGCGCCGCCAGGACCGAGCCCGGGCGGTCCGACTCGCCGTAGCACCTAGCCGTGGCATATTTCCCCATATATTTAATTTCGCTATCGGCCTCCGCATTGTATTCCGCCAGCGTGGATTCCAGGAGTTCGCGGAGCTGCGGAGTGGGATCTCGTGCCAACGAGGCCTCCAAGTCCGCAAGACGGGACTCCAGAAGTTGAAGCCTATCTCGGATGGACCGCAGGACCCCCGCATGTTTACTTATCATTATACCCCTAATATACACCTTGAACGATTCCCACACAGTGGCGAAGGAGTCCACTGTGCCAATATTAAGCGCAAAGAATTCCACGATCGCCTCCTGCAGTTCCGCTTTAAAGACCGCATCCAATAAAGAGTAGGGCGGGAACCGCCACAAAAATGGAGGAGGTCCACGCGGGGGAATGGCTAAGGAAAGCAAGATGGAGGAGTGATCCGATAAGTTATGGGGCAGAACCTCACAGCTCTGGACCTCCGGCAGCAAAGCCAACGAGATGAACCAATAATCAATGCACGTGTACACATCATGCGGCGCCGAGTAGTGCGTGAAGCCATCGCTGGCCGAGGAGCGAGAGCGCCAAACATCCACCAGCTGCAGTTGCGCTGAGATATCAACAATCGCCCTAGCTGCGGCAGAGGGGGCTCTAGGGAGGCCCCTGGACCGATCCCGGAGGGGATCAAGCACACAATTGAAATCTCCACCCCACACCACAGTCGCCGGGGAGTACTGCTTAATTACTTGGAACAGATTCAAGTAAAACTGCGGATCATCGTAATTCGGGCCATAGGAGTTCACCACCAACAGATTGATATGAGGGCCATAGCAGCGAGTGATAACATAGCGACCAGAGGGGTCTGCAGCGCATTTGTCTAGTTGAAGCTTAGCTTTGGGATTGACCCAGGTGAGGACCCCTCTAGAATGAGATGTGAAGCAGGCCGCATGAAAATCCCCCAACACACGGCCACTCGTCAACAAACGATTGCTAGGGTGCAAATGCGTCTCCTGTAGTAGCGCCACATCTACCTCGCGCCGCTTTAAGTGTGCTAGGACCTTACGCACTTTTCTACGGTCATTTAGACCCCGCACATTCCATGTCATAAAATGCAAACAGTTTCTATGACCCATCAGTAGAGGTTGGTAGTATGCATAGAAGGTGAATACCCGGCCGGGGCTCCAGCCGCCGGGGCCCCACACCACCCATCAGTGAAGGTACAAAACAATTAGGCGATGACCTGAAAAGGAAAAAGATTAAAAACACAAACACACCAATATTGAGCCATAGGAACCCCTCCCCCACCCACTCCTTGCTGTCCCCAACTTTGCAAAGAGAAGCACCCGCCCGCACAACCCACCCCATACAGAAAAACAATCCTAAAACAACCCCCCCCACCCACCCATCCTCCCCAAAAAGAGAGAGCTGCAATGCATGCAGAGGGGCGGATGTTGTCCAGCGAACCAAACTGAGCAGGGCTACCGCCAAAACACCGCATGTAAAATGCCAATCCACCGCAGTCCCCATCGCCCGCTATGCGGGAAAGTAGGGATCTATAACAATCCGCCCAGTGGGGTGAGCATAGCACAGGACAGCTGAGCCGCCAAGAGGAGACGCCTCAGTCCCGTGGAACAACTGGGGAGCGGTGAGGTACAAAAACATACTGCCTACTTGAATGAAGAGAGAGCTCCAGGGGCAACCAGGAACCAGAAGGAGCACCATGTGTCCAGATGAACAGAAATAGGCCTACAGGCCTCAACATTATTGAACACACCGTTAAGAGAACAGGAGTGGTAGACTGAGAATATCCACCTATTCCAAACTGCCAGATATTCAGTCGTTATCCTCTAAAGAGCTGGCAGCAACAGGCTGAGAGGAAGAGGCGCGCTGATTATTCAGGTGCTGACCAGTTTTTTCCCAGTCACGAAAGGCACGCTGTAAAGACTGGGGGTCGGGATAAATCCTGGGCTTTCCATCGAAGAGGACCTTGAGGTGTGCAGGGTAGAGCATAGCATATTCGATGTTGTGTTCACGCAGCTTATGTTTCAGAGTGCCAAACTGACGACGTGCCTCCTGTACTTTGATGGTAAAATCGGGGAACAGGGAGATATCCGAGCCCTCATACCGCAGAGGACCTAGCTCACGAGCCTTACGTAGAGCAGCATCCCTGTCCCGGTAGTTCAATAGCTTGGCAATAATAGGGCGAGGTGGAGCGCCCGGTGGCGGGCGAGGCCCGAGGGAACGGTGGGCCCGCTCCACCACAAAGAGAGGGGAAAAGGTATCAGCGCCAAGGAGGGATGACAGCAAGCGTTCCACAAACTGCTCCATGTTCCCGGTCGCCGTCGTCTCCGCCAGACCAGTGATACACAGATTACTGCGGCGCGAGCGGGCCTCAAGATCGTCTGCCTTATCCTGCAAGGTGGAAATGGCACGCTCCATCATCTTCTGAACAGCACCTGTATCAGCGTTAGCCTCCTCCATCTCAGTAACGCGACGCTCCACCATGTCTAGGCGCTCAGAGTGTTTGTCCGCCCTCTCAGTAACCCTGTCCATCCGGTAGACCAGAGTATCGATTTTGGAGTCTATTGCTGTGAGGCCCTTTTGCATAGACGCTATGATCTGCTTTAGGATCATCAGTGGGGGCATCCGGATCGGGGGTAGCCCCCTCCGCCACATCCTCATTACGTCGGGACTTGCGCTGTTCAAAATGTAACTTGGGCTGAGATTTATCAGGTTTGCCCATGACTAAAATCTGCAGGGAGGGACAATGCAGGGGGCGAGGTACAGGCCGGGAAGAGGGAACCCTCCACCCTCCCGCCCCAGCACCCACCAGCCGTTGATGATGAGGCAGGGGCCATGCAGATCGAAGGACGCAGGGCAGCAGGCACCCAGTACCCGCCGACAGCAGACGGAAGGGCTCACCTCCAGCGTGGGTCGAGCGGTCCGCAGGCACCCCCCCAGTCCGGGGTCCCTTGCAGCGGCGCCAGGTAGGTAGAACAGGCAGCAGACGGGAGGCGAGGCTCAGGCCAGGGAGAGGAAGCTATCCACACTCCCACCTAAGCACCCACCAGTCGATGATGATGAAGCAGGGGCCCCGCAGAACCAAGGGCGCAGGGCAACAGGCATCTAGCACTCGCCAGCAGCAGGAGGAAGGCCTCACCTCCAGGCAATCCAGCGCAGGCCGAGCGATCTGCAGGCACCCTCCCAGTCCGGGGTCCCACGCAGCGGCGCCAGGTAGGTGGAACAGGCAGCAAGACGGGGCGAAGAGTGTGCTGAGGGAAGAGGGGGGCCAAGCCACCAGACTCGCAAAAGGCCGCACCTCACCTCTACCCAGTCAAGGGCGCTGAGAAGATGGCCGCCCCAGCAGCGCCGACGCCCCCTGGGCCGCGCCGCACCACCACCGCAGCAGCAGCTCACTCAAGAGGATCCGGAGATCGTGCACCGTTCCGGACAGCGAGGCCCCCGCCGGGCACCCACAGGAACACTGCGGCAACAGGGCCGGCGGACAAGGTCACTCCCCCAAGGCAAAGCGGCAGGCACAGCGGGACCCACGTCACACCCGCGTCCCCGGGCCAGGCAGCAAGGGATCCGGCCTCCGTGAAACTCAAGGGCGCGGATCAGAGGCCGAGCCGCACCGCAGCCGACGAGCCCAGCAGCACACCAGCAGAAGGAGGGCGGCGGCGCGTAACCGACACCCCGCCAGGAGGTAAACAATCCAGAGAGCTTAGTAGGGCATTTGTTAAGTGCGCAATACATCGAGCGCACAGATAATGGGTTACGAGCGTTCCTCGACTGACGTCACCGTACCGCTATGCTGGAAACCACAACTCCCATGAGGCCTTGCGCGTCACGCACGACCTCGCTAGAGACGGCTCATAAGAGGAGACAGAATACAAGTCAGTGTCGGAAATTCTTCGTCCCCGCCAGTTGTGATCGCTGCGGTTCCTGGTTCCCGTAAGAAGAGGTCGGGTAAGGGTGCTTCGCTTCACCTCTTGATTCCTTGTTCACCATCCTCCGTTGGAGAGCGCTCGGCTCGTGCGGAGGCTGGCTCAGTTACCCTTGGGTTCTCGGCTGGCATTGACGGCCGGCGGTGTTTCCATCCTCCGTTGGTGAGCGTCCTGCTCATGCGGAGGACGGTTCTTGAGTCCTTGTTCCCTCTTTACGCCCAGCAGACCCTGCCGGGCTATGGCTGTGCTATGGCTATCCTGATGGCTTAACAGACACATTGCGCTGAGGGCTGGAGCCTTTTTACAGGTCCTATACTTCCTTCCTGGTAACCCCTATTACACAGGGAGTACTAAAGCTTTTTGTTTTGCATTTAATGCAATACTGTGTGGATCATACTCAACGGTGAAGTAACCGTATCTGTGGATAATACGCAGGAGTATTTGTTATTACTTGGATGTTTCGAAGGTTTTATAATCATGATATTCTGGCTCTGTTTTAACAGGGGTATTATGAGTGGTAGAGGACTACGCTCTATCCCTGTGATGTACAATGGAGTATAGAAAAGGGTAGGTTCATAGTGATAGTATTACTGTGCCTTCGTACTGTCGTAGTCAAGTTATGTATGAAAGGGATTTATGCTCATGGTGTATTTCTTTCTCTATGTTCTTTTCCAATGCAGCTATAAACACAGCAAGTAGTGTTCCACACAGAAGGCACCCCTTTTATAGAAGTGCCATCTTCTACAAGTGTTATTCTTTTTTGTTACAGGTATAAGAGGGGACACTATTCAGTACCGTTGTTGCATGCATGTTCTGTGTTTGTAGTAAGAAGAGTTGGAAGGTACTTACAATTGTGCTTTTCTTTCAGATCTCCCTCCCGGCTGTTCCCTTCCTTTCCTTCCCCCACTTGATCCTTCCATTGACCTGTGCCATTACGGCTATAAGGCTGGGATAGATCGAGAGGTGGACCATTCCTAGCAACAAACCGATCCTGAGGACCGACCGATGTAACAGCATTATAGCGGCAATCGACAAAGGATTAATGCAGGATAATGTCGGATTTTGGCGGTGTGCAGCGGAGCGCTACAGACTTGCAGCCATCTTCCTGCCGGGCAAGCTCCGCCCCCCCAGCACCCCCCAACTTTTTGCTGATTGATACTGGTGGTAACTGACTCTGACTGACCCTGGGCTCTGCCTAACCAGGCCCAGGGCCAGTGCAATGCTGAAAGAGACACATTACAATGCAGTTAAAACACCTACATACACTAGGGTACACAATGGTATGGTTGGGTACCCCTGTGATTGGCATGACCTACCCCATAAGCCCCTATTATATAATAGGGCAGGGGGATTGAAACTCCCTAGAAGTCCCTAGTACCCTAGGGCATGGCAGTTTAGAGGCCAGCAGCTCTTTTTGCAATTGCATGTGTGCCCTGCTGAAGCCTGAGGTCAGTTTAAAAGCAGCCCTGGGTGCCAGGACTGCTTTTAAAAAGTAAATTGTGCCCAAACACGACTTTGGGGTTTGGGGCACTTAAAAATGGATAACCTACAATGGCTTGGCATATTAGGGACCCCCAGGGTCTCCCCTAGGTATCCCAGGGGTGGGGGGTCAGGTATTTATAAGGTACACCCTTATAAAATGAGTTTTTATATGCCTGGGTAAAGTGAAATTTCACATTTCACTCCCCCCATTGTGGTAAAGTGCTGCTCAAATTCGACTTTGATGCTAGGAGCACTGTGGAGGGAGGATCTGCAATATTTCTACAGATTCAGAACCCCTAAAGTCTCCCCTAGTTGTCCTATGGGGTGGGAGTCCTGTAGATATAAGCAAAGTACTTATAAAATATGTTTTTGTAAGTCCTGGTGCTGGAAAAATGGCCCAAGTCATTTTTCCCATTGCAAATCCCCTGTTACATAGGTTAACATGGTAGGAAGTTATTAATTAATAACTCCTGATAGGAGAAGGCTAGAAGTGCCATTCAAAGATTTCCCCGAATGGTATTAATAAATCCAACAATATGATATTGTTGAATTTCTCCTAAAGTGTACCTTCAAGAAGTTATAAGACTTTCTTGTTTGTAAGTCCAGATCCAGCCTTCCAGTGGTCTGCCCTGATTGGTCAGAGTTAAGTGGATTAGCCAGCCTGCCTGGAGAGGTGATAAAGAGCCCCTGGGGTTATGCAGCTGGGCTGGGAGGGCAGTGTGCTGGTCCACAGGAATGCCAGGCCAGGGGGAGGGGTTGTAAACCATGGGCTTCAAAGAGAAAAGCAGAACCCAGTGACATTTACAACTCTGAACTTTCTACCTCAGGCAGATGGGGGGATTAAGGAAGGTATGAGCAGATGCAGGGGGGAGAGTCTAAGTAAATTAACCATCCTAGGGGTGTGTTTAGCCAGCTCTTGCCTCCTTGCTGGAAAATCTGCCATTATGGATTTGTAAGATTTGATGCACTCTGGGACAAAATAATGCCACACTCTACAGGAAGTGGTCATATGTTTGAGGAGTTACCCTTTTCCCATTGGTAAGGGTCTATCGCGAGCAGGTATCCCAATATGGTGCTATAAACTTCTAAGTGCTATATTTTATTAAATCTTTGAAAATTCATATCTCCGGTTCCCTACATTGGATATGTGTCGTTTTGGTGTCATTTTTAAGATAAAAATATTTCCTATTTGTATAAATTGGTGTTGGATTTTATTATGTGTTGTGTCTTAATTATTTACTGAATTGGTGTTTTTAAATGCTTTACATACCTTTCTTTGAAGTTAAGCCTGTCTGCTCGCAGCCACGTTACCAAGGGTTGAGCATGGGAATAATTTTCTAAGACCTATGCTGAGTCCTACCAATGATTAGTGGCCTTATTGCCAGTGGCAGACCTACATTTGCCCCTACCAGTAATCCACTTTCCAACAATCACTGTTGTCGAAATCATCCGATATGACCTCGCCATTAACCCAGAGTCAGAAATACGTGGTCAGGCAACACTGCAACCTATGCCTGAGGTAACTGATTGACAGATCACAGGTGGGGCGGCACGTAACCAGCAGAACAAACGTGCGAACAGGAAAAACACAGATTAATCCCACAGATAGGCAGCAACACCACAGTGGTACCGGGAGATTGGCCCCTATAAAACACACATGGCTGGAAGGGCGCGCTTTCCCAAACACCATAAAGTTAACTGCCACATGAAGTTAGGAACACTTAGCCAATCAGCACGCAGCACACACGGCACACCCAGTGAGCAAGCACTCCCCATGCCGGACATCTGGACACGTTACCCGCTGGCCCTCATTGTGTCCATGCAAGGTCGAGACCTACCTGCATTTGCTATCAGGTGGGAGTAATATATGACTCCATGACTAAGCCCACATTTCTCTTCCTAAAAAGGATCTATGAATTGATTTATGATGCTCCAAGAAATGTATATAATGGCACTCAAATCAATTGTACTTTGAGACAGTCCTCAGACCCAACTCTGTAACTGTTCTCCCGGCCGAAGTGTTCGATTAAACCAACTGTTCCCGTTTTGCCAAACGCCTCTTGTGTTTGTTTTTTTGCAAGGGAAATTCACATTCGAGCAACAATGTGCAAAGCTTACATGTAAGTAACACATCTGCTAAATGCAAAATTTGTTATAGGCCTGAAAATAAATGAAGGTGCTGATTTAAGTTAGTCTAACTGTCGATGCCATGTTAACTGAAAAATAATGCATTAGTACTGTAAGGCCTGTTTTTCACATTGAATATTTGTTTACGCACAATGTTTTTCTTTGTTTCAGATGTATTTTTTCAGAAGCCTTCTGTTACTAGTAAATGGACACTTGTTTTGTATTAGACAACCAATAGTGAGTTCTCACCCGCAGGAGAGGAGGCAACCGGAAGGATGATTCAATGGAAGAACCGTCTGGACCACAAAATATCAACAATGTAACCTTTCAAGGTCTAATGTCTGAAAGTCTATTGTGCCTGTATGGGAAAATGAGGAGTTTGCCTATTCCCAGGAGTTTACTCAAATTCTATTGGAGGATGAAGAAGACGGAAGAAATAATGTTGCAACGTAGAATATTTTGTCTTTATATTAGTGCATGTTTCTAGAGTAGCAGCTAGATTTCAAGATTCTTTCCCTGACTCTTTGATTGGAGACTCGCTTTTGAGTTTCTGATGCCCTTCTTCATGAGAGGTTGCCTCACTTACTTTTGTTGAATTGTCTCTGATAACTTGAGCTGAGAATACTTTCCAGCTTATTATGGAAAGGCCTAATGCTTGCGCATTGATTCTCTTATAAGAGTTCTTCATTGGGTTTCTGAACTGACAGCTTTTCTTTTTCTCTCATTATTCCAACTAAATTTAGAATATGGAATTTTACCTTATGGAACATGCTTGGTGTATTATTACTATATAAAGTGTGATTCTAACGAGCATTTTTTAATTTTATAATCAAATATCGATTAATGGATTATATTAACTTTTAATGCTGAAATCTAAAGATGAATTCTTAATGAATAAAAAGATGAAAGACTAAAAGAATTGAAAATAAAACCCTTTAACTCACACAAAATTATCTTTATTGACTGAACTAAAAGCCTTTGGTGGTTTATTGCTATGTAGATGATTGCTCCTTACTTCTCCTTGTCGACGAACAAAGGTCCATACATCCAGTGGCATGAGTTATTTCATTATTGCACTCGTAGAGTGAGATATAGAACCCCCCCCTCTTTCGTTAAACATGAAGATTTTGTCTTGCTTTGTTAAATAAACTAGATCCTGTGTCAGCAAACACTGTGCCACTTAGCTTTTTGACTCCACCTCAAAAGTCCTAAAAGAAAAGCCCTTATGGTTCCCTGGCACATGCAGCACTCTTCTAAATGTTAGTATGCATTGTAGCCCCTTTTGCATGCTAGCATAGTTTGTGTTCTTGCATTAAAACATTAAAAGGTGCTCAGTTAGCATAAGTGCACTAAGCCTGAAAATCAGGTTTCCTGAGTTTTGTTGCTTTATTTTGTGCAAGCGCTGATGGAATGTTTTATGTGTGCAAAATTTCAACATTTTCTGAACTACATTTCTTTATTTAAAAGTTTTCAATTTTTTGTTGCATTTTAGCTGTGGGTATGACATAAGGTTTTCTATACAGTGTGAGCTTGCAGCAGGCTTCAGCATCTGTGCTAATGGAGGTCAAAAAATGAATTCTTCCACACTTCCAAAATGCATCAAAGAAATACTTCTTTTCAGTATGGTGTTGCAAACAAGGGGTTAAGAGCGAGTAACCCATCAACTGCTCCATTGAAGTACTAAGGAGGAAAAGCTAAAAGAAAACTTGTAATTGGGGCTGGGCAGAGAGAGTAACCGTTGGTTGCTGGGAAATGTGCTGTTGATCAGGCCGTCTAGTCTGCAGGTATGTGGGTGTATTATATAGATCTACAGCAAGCTGATTAATAAGAAAACTGTGATGTTCCAAGGTAAACAGTGAGAGTTATCTTAACTGGTTCAAGATGTGCGATGAACAGTGTTTGGAGTCTATAATGTTTTTACTCTCATAATATTGGTTATTGTTAGGTTTTTGATTATTATCATGATAATTCTTACTCACATGATTCATAAAGATTAACAGATAATAAATACTCATTTTTATATAATACCACAATTTCTGTGTGCATTACGTCTGGAGATTCAAGGCAAGGGCCCTACTCTTTGTCCTTTGAGAGATAGAGATTCTTTGACAGGTGAGGGAGGGAGTGAAAAATACTTGTCTGTTTTCCTTTTCTCCACAAAGGCCAAAGTGGCAGTATTGCAGTATCAGATCACTTCAAAATGGTCACCTTTCAGTAACTACTGCGCATAGGTAGTAAACAAGTACTAATGCGATGAAACTTTTCCCAGACACTATTAATGTCCTGAGTTAATGGACTTAGACTAGGATTTATCATTGGCATAAAACGTTCTTTCATGATTAAACGCCGGACTATTTCCTAGTCCTGCATCTGACTGTTTAATGCCTCCAATTATGGCTCAAAGAAACCCTATTTTTGGAACTCAGCAATCGAGCACATTAGGGGAGGCTACCTTGCTGAGCTGGAATATAGTGGGGCTAAAAAACCAATTGAGGAATGGTGAATGGGGAGAATTAGTGGACAAAGTTGACTTCTGTATGATGCAAGAACCTTGGGCCACCTAATCTATTCTAGACCAGGCTACATCAATTTTTAGATATTGGCCACAGAATTTAATTCAGGTAGAAACTCTCGTAGCCTTTGCATTTGGGTAAAAGCAGCCCTAAGTTGCTCTATAAAACAAATTTAAAAAACTCTGTAGATATCCTAGGGTTAAAACTCTCCTTGCATGACAAAATATATAGTGTAGTGTATATACTAAACACTACACTAGGTCAGTTAGATGCTATCCTAAGTGCTATGGGAAGGATCATGCCTTAATAATCGAGGTGATTTTAATACTACCTTTGAACCATCCGGGTTGATAAGGAAGACAGCAGGAGATGAAGACGCCCAATGTGGTTTCTCAGACCTTGTGGCCTCCAACTTGTACCCAGATGGCGAGAGCAGCCCTGCAGTTAGTCAATATTTCATTAACCCACAGCTTGCGTGTATGCAACGGCCAAACTGTTTCTGATGCCCGGGCCACACCTACATTTTAAAGAAGCAGCTATAGAAGCTGTCTTGATTACATATTAATAAATGCTAGTCTATTGTAGTGTAGCTCCTATTTCCCTAATAGGCTCTGCGCATTGGAATAATATATCCTATAGGTTTGACATAGGACTAAGGTCAGTATGTCCCTATCGAGTATATTAAACTTAATTACTTGTGCCAGCTAGCTCAGAGGCCACTAGAAACTCCTTGACAACAAGAAGGGAGTAGTTTCTGGCAGCCGCAAAACATGACCACTGTGTTTCCCTTTACAATCAGAACGTGTCCCAGAGTCGTGGAAACAATAGATAACTATTTCACTCAGCTCAATCGTGCATGCTTAGTTTTCTCCAAGTTACACAGAAAGAACAGACGGGCGTTTTCAATAAAAGATTTATTGAACAGTCTTGTTTCTGATGTAAGTAAAATGTGCTGTTACGATCACAAGACAGTATGCGAGATAAATAATGTACAGTGTGAGCAGTAGAAATAAATAATACTGCGATAGCATTATCTTTTAGTACATATGCTGTTACATAAATAACACAGACTAAAAATGCGAGTACTCATACGATGCGTTGCTAAGCTATTTCTACCCCAATGTGCCTAACCTAACTTAGGTGTAGGGAGAGGTATGAAGTAGGTGAAGTATTCCTTACTATGGTATACTAAGAGTATGTTAAGCCTCGTATGCCTAGTATGCCTAGTATGCCAAGAGTCCCTCTAGGTTCTTATCAGCTCCATACCTGAAGAATGAGAGAGGTTGGAATCTCTTTGCCAGACTCGAACTCCAACACCCCGCAAGGGAAGTCAGATCACTGGAAGCTGGATTCTCTGCGTGCAGGGATGACAGCGTCTTCTCAGTGCGTCAGGCCGGGAAACGGGCTCCTCTGAAGTCGAGGTCTCCTCTACTTTACAAGGGCTAGGGAAGGTATATTTATACCTGAGAGTACCTAGGAATGTTTAGTATTGACGTGAGTCGGACAGCGAAAGACGTGATGAATGAACCCCTAAGGAATAACGGTTCATGCATAATATATGAGTCCTTGAAGAAATCAATAGTCCTGGACTAGGGAAACTCCCGCAGCCTAAGGGTCTGTTCTTCAAGAACTCGTTGTAGACGTTAGGGTGGACGGATGTCAGAGACCATGCCTGTATTTGGAGTGCACGGTTTAATGCCTAAATAAGGGCTGGGATTTTATGCCTATATAAGGGCAGGGCGAATTGTGCCTATATAAGGACATGATACTGGAAAGCCCGTTTATGGACACCCTAAGAGGAATACAACACCCACTCCATTTTCGTGTATACGATAATACTAAAATGCTAAACATTTAAAATGCTAAACATAAAAATGGAGCACCGCATATATAAAAAATATTTCTTAAAAATATTAAAAAACATAGTATAAAATGCAAAAGGTACTGTACATTTGAAGCAAATGCTTTTCATTTCAGGCATATAATTTTGAATATAGATGCAATTGGAATGAAATAAGCATTAATATTTACATGTGACACAAAAAAAAATGATCGATAAGTTGTTCAAAAATCAAAGTCATTTCATGTCATGAAAATCAATGAACTGTTTTTAGACACATAAGATGACTAAATGTCTGTGGAAGGACCGCCAAGTCTGTACTATAAGGCTAGTTCTACTTTAAGCAGATTGAAGTGCCATTTTTCGTTCGAAAAAATGGGGAAAAGTTCAATTTTGGTAGAGTTCCAAGTTTTTGTAGAATGAAGGCCAAATTGTTACTGCATCTCTGGAACACTGTATGCTGAATCAGAGTCGGTTTACGGGTCTGGCGTAAACATGAGATCATCTATTTCTATAGACAAAACATCGTCCACTGTAGTTGGTGTCAGTTGGAACACCTCGTGAAGTAGATTAATTGCACAGAGATGGGAAGCATCGCTTTCAGCATTGGTCGCAGCAGCAATGTTCGCGTCCGTTGTTACCTGTGTGCCTGTAGATCTTTCTCGTACCTCAGCAGCAGCCGGAAGCGTCTGTGAGATCTCAATGAATGCTGACATCAGGATAGGAAGCCTCTGGGGACAACACATAGCATGGGCCGTTATCTGGTCCAGCAGAGTATCGACATCCGTTGGCGTATCCGATGGAAATGTTAGACAGGTGTCCAACACGCATTCTACACCGCATAGCAGGCATCGTAGAACAGGTAAGATGCAATCTTGCCAGATTGGTCTGAATGACAGGAACCAAGTTGTATTAAGGTCCCGTAGACGATTTATGCCCAATAGCTGTACTATTTGCTCACAGCACTTTCGTTCAAGGAGAGCTTTTTCCATTTCGCTCGGAGTGATGTCTGCGAATAGGCTGGCCATAGTGCAATAGCAGGAAGAGAAATAGAATTCCGGCAACAAGTGCTAGAATTAATGGTATGCCACCAAGCACCGAATGTGCAAAGTTCGGGATGATTCCGAGTATTGCCTGGAAAGGTGCTAACAGACCGGAGCAGATGCTCTTAAATACATGTACAATTCCAGTTGTATCAGACATGTTGAAGATACGTGATATCATTTCTACGAAATGTATAGGGCAGTTTGTACGTATTAAAGTCTGTATCTCAGCCGAAGTCCTTGCTATTTGTAGATCATAGGTTTCTTTGGCTGAGGTCAAAGGCACTGTTTGCTGTAAAAGCATGGCTTTCATTCTGCTCAAAGTATCAAATCTTATAAAAGAGACATTCAGCGAAGGCCATAGAGGCGACTCCCTGACTGTGTCTAATGGGGCAAACAATACTTGCATACAGCAAGTGACCCTGGAGTTGACCGTTACTAGATATGGGATGCCTGGCAGCATGCCACAGCAACTCTGATCATTCAACATGAGGTAACTCCCATTAGAAAGATGTCCAAACGTTGGATTAATCACAGCAGCTGGTGTACCCTGCTGATGGCAAGACAAATTTGCCACAGAACCATTACAAGCCCCGTGCAAAGAAATGTCCTGACATATTAGTGAACCGCTTAGTGCACGTTTACAGTTTGTACCGCTCAAAAACACTTCACGATCCCCACTCCAACATCTATATGTATATGGTAAAACCCAAGATGTCTTAATGTATTCCTTACCCAACCTTTCATATTTGCCTGCTTGCATTTGTCTGAGGCAATACTGAAACTGAAAAGTACTCACAGGTAATGTTATTTTGCCATGAATAAGCCATTCTGTAGCTGGTTTTTCTGCCACTGTGAATGGTAACTTTTCCAGTTTTTCAATGCTCAGCACTGTATACCTTGCTCCTCTTTGTGCCAATTCAATCTGTTTATCAGTGAGATTGTATTCTGCAAACAGAGCCGTTGTGTTGATAAAACGCCAAGGCACATAGCCAGCTCGCAAAGATTGCAGCGTCCAGCTTAATAACATAATAGAACGTAATTGAGATTGGCCTTGTTGTAACATCACCAAATCTTGTTCTAGTATGTCGATAGCAGAGGATACAATGCCATCCAATGAATATATTCTGGAGGACAAAGTTGTTAACCCATTGTCGATCACAGAGAGTGTTTTCTCTAAATTAATACGATCAAGTTCAGGTATTCGTTCTGCAGCCTTCATCTGTGATACTTTCCATGCTTCATTGTAGGCAGCATAAATGCTGGCATATATGAAACGTTTTTGCCGCGGTGTTCTTGGTCCAAGCAAGAAATCCCTAAGGTCTGCGTCTTTTGCAAGTAAGGTTAAGTGTTGTTTCACATCCTGTAGTGTAGACTTATGCAGCCAATTGAGGCATAATTTTCCTACACTGTATGTTGTTACTACCCCCGGATGTTGTCTTTGGACGTATCTTGGGTCTGGCCTATTAATAGTAAAGCCCTGAGTTTTATTCAGGAATCTTTCCTGACAGTTATTCGTGTCTGTGGGCCAGATCAACCATTTTTTCCAATCAGGATTAGATCTGTTGAGTTGTAGTATATTGTCAACTGTCACCACTGCCTGTGTTTCGTTATTTCTTGCAGGTGCTGGTACAGAAGGTGTGTTCATCTCTTTGATCTTGGCTAATCCAAGACAAGATGTTTGTTGGATGGTTTCATTCAGAAACATTATTTGTTCAGGGATGATACAGGCTCTAAATAAAGCTTCTATCCCCTGCACTTGCCAATCTTTAGTACCCCAGACTGTTTTGGTGTCTATTGTGTCTTTCCAAAAGTCGAAACCCTGTCTAGACAGTTGGGCATTAAAAAATGCAGAGTAAATCTGTTTTGTATTTGTTAACATAATTTTCAGTCCTGTCTTGTTTACATTTTTATAGTAAAACATTTCTGGATCAGATGTATTGTAACCTGAAAAATATGGAAATTTACTAGCAAATGTTTTTGAACTACCTTTAGGTGGTGTAGGACAATGTTCCCATTGGTTAAACATAAACACATTTCTTGGATATGCAGTTTTATGCAAATAATGATGACCATAGTGGTTATAACAATACATTTGTTCATAGTCTGATGAACCCTCTAAATATTATTTTTTAGAAAATGCAGCAGATTTTTCTAGGTCAAACATAATGTCATTTACAGTCTCAAAGTCCCAATCATCTGAATAGGTACTGGACGTAATTAGATCACTTAGCGAAATTTTAAACAAATATGGAATGTTCAATTGTTCCGTCGGACCGAATATTTCAAAATCTGTTTTGTCCCACACTATACCATCATGTATAGGAACAGCTGTGATGTTCACTGATGACAAGTCTCTTGCTTCACGATGAGAAGATTTATGAGGTTTCAAAAGTACGTTCACGCCTTTTCCTTCAGTGTTCACATGGATGTATCTGCCACTTATAAGCACGCTCACAGTTGTAACCAAAGCTAGCCAGAGCAGGAAAACAAAAAGTCCAGATATAATCCAGAGTTCAATCCATGGAGAAACCAAATATGTCTTTTTCAGAAAGTGAAGAAAGTCTTGTACTTGCTGCTTGAATTCGAATGATGCTGGCGTCGTTTCAGGTTCACTCGGATCTTCTGAGAACGTATCAAAGTCAATGAAATAGCCAGAAGCAGACCTATCAATTGTTGGAATTGCATCAGGATTTGTAGAAATCACTGGAACCAGTCGATCACGTGCTACGTTGGTGTAGACAGGTGTATTTGGACGAACTGTTACTTGGTGTTCAAGAGGGATGAGTTCCATAGCGTTGTTGCTTAGTCCTTCATCAGTTGCAGCTGAATTCTCGATGGTTATCAGTCTTTCAGTCTGAACCTCTTGGATAGTAGCGAGAGGAGTGCGACTGCTACTAGGTCGGAGTCCACGAGGCCTACTATTTAGTATTGGCCACATACTGTGGTTTGATCAGGTCGATGGACACAAATCTTTTCTCCTTTCTTCCAGCAAGGGGCGGCAGAAGTACTGTTCTTGTTCCTTGAACTGCTAGGACAGGTACTGGTTGTCTGTAAGAAGGTCCAAATTCCTTCTTGTCCGCAATTTTTTCTCTGACTAGATCCCCAACTTTTGGAATCCAGACAGGCCTTGCTGGGACAGCCGGTTGATCCCCAGTGGTGGTTGGCTGTAGGAATACGTTGCTTTGTTTCGTTCTTAATTTGTTTAAGTCCTGTAAAACAGCCAAACGATCTTTGATATCAAAAGGTTTATTTTCCACCACTGTGCCTACGTGTTCAAGGTCCGGTACCCACATTCTTGTCCCAAATAGGACCTCCTATGGAGTGACCCCCCCTAGAGAACTTCTTGGCAGATTATTCAAAGAGCGTTGTACCCCACTAAGGTGTTTGACCCACCCGTCACCCGAACCTAATACCCTAGCTGTTATAGACTGCTTTATGTCCCGGTTTTTCCTTTCCACAACAGAATTTCCCTCAGGATGGAATGGAGAGGAGTACCGCAATGCAACGCCCAGACTGGCCATGGCTTCTTTGTAAGCCCTAGAGCTAAACGCAGGACCCTGGTCAGAATGTAGCGTGCCTATTGCGTATATGCCGATAAAGACTCGCAAATCTTTTATAACAGTTCGAGCGTCAGCTGAGCGCTGAGGCCATAACCATAGGAACCTAGATTCAGTATTTGTGGGAATGCCTTTGTCCAGTAGGATACAGCCCTGAAGAAGTCGTTTGGGATATCACCCACGACGAAACACGTGTTGGCTGGGCGATCTTACTAAGCAATAAAGGACAAAGGAATATCAAACAAAGTTTAACTTTCACATGAATGTTGTGTTTAATTAATGTGCACCGAATATATTAATAACAATATAATGGGATTATAATACTACACAGAGTGTGCATAGGATCATAGTATCCCAATATAATGGTGCTCACCCTGTTCAAGTGTTTTTCCAGGTCATCGTCTGTTAGATAGATGTCATCGACATAGGACAATGCCTCATTGTCATAAATTTGTAGTAACTCCATTACCCTCGCGGAGAATAAACCTGGGCTGTTCTTGAACCCTTGTGGGAGTCGACAAAAGTGACGCTGGGTCCCCATTATGGAGAATGCTGTTAAGTACCTGCTTCCAGGTGCTATGTTTTGACAAAAGAAACCATTTGAGATGTCTAATGTTGTTTTATATTTTTTACGCACAATGTTATTCATTAATGCTGTGCTATGTGCATTTTGCACTGCAAAAGTTTTAGAACAAGTGTTTAGGTGTCTGTAGTCCAAAACTAGACGATATGTTTTGTCTGGTTTGGAGACAGGAAACAAAGGATTGTTCATTGAGGAGGTGCATGTTTCAATCACCCCTTGGTATTCAAGTTGATCTAAGATCTCCCTGACCTGTTTTTTAGCTTCTTGCTTTATTGGGTACTGCCTTTGTGCAGTTGGTTCATGTTTCAGATGTATTTTATGGTGAGGTGAGTCCTCATCCCATTCTACATGATTTTTATATAATGCTGGGGCCTGGGCCACTGCCCATTTCCTGGCATATGTATATTTTAGGTGAATTGGAATATGGTTGGAGAAGGCAGGCATAATAATGTCCTCGCCATGTGGGCACTCCCTGACAAATTGTGGTGGCCAGTCCTTTTCTGCTAGAAGTATGTCATAGCCCTTTGATAGTCTTTCCCCAAAAAGTGCTTTCACCTGTCTAGGTTTGTCTCCCTCCATCCGGAGTGTTATTTCATATAACTTTTGTGGAGTACTAACCCTGGTGTCTACAGTTTCTACTGTGATGTACTCATTCAAGTCCACTATCTCCAGAAGTTCCCTCAGGTTCTGGCGAACTATTGTGACTTCTGCTGCACTGTCCAGCATGGTCTGAGCCCATTCTCCGTTCTTGAGTTGTGTTCTCAGTATTCTCGGCATGTCTGATCTTTAGACCTGCTACTTTCTTTTTGGAGAATTGAGGTTTTACTTTAGTTTTTGGAGCGTGTTTGTCGTCTTTCGATTTCACGCGTTCTTCTCTGTGTTCCGTTCGTCCTCTTCTTTCCAAAGTCTGTGATGAGATCTGAAAGGGACGAGAGGAACGTGTATCAGTATCTTGATACCTATCTGGTTTTCTCAAATTATCCCTATTCCTGAGGTTATACCTCCTTTCAGAGGGCTCCTTTTGAGGAGACCTACCTCGGAATTTGTTTATTAGTTTCCCACTTCTTTTTAGAAGATGTAGGAGTTTGTTTAATTGAGTCCTTCTCAGGACTTTCAGATAGCTTCGGCTTCACTGGTCTTCCACCCAAAGTATCTCTGCCTAATTCTGCATAAGATTGTTCTATTATTCTGGGTAGCTCAGTTTGATGTTCTGTAACATCGAATTCCCTTAATTTGAGGCGGATCGCCACTGCTGCTGCCTCCCCTTTAATATTAGATAATATTATTGTTGAGACCTGGTCGAAATTTTTCAGTAATTTTATACCTAAATTTAGAGCAGGCTCTGCCCCGTATTCATTTTGAATTTGTTTCAGGACATCAGGTATTACCGCAATTGACGGAATGCCATGTGTTTTAGTATAGATGGCAGCAAAGACTGAGCCCCAAGTGCTACAGTCTTCCAGTTGTGGTGTGATCCCCATTGGTAAACTGATTGTTAGGATTCAGTGTTTCTCATACGGGCTAGTATTTGGAAATACTGCTTCGATTTGAGTAATTTTTTTAGCTATCCAGAACGGAATTTGCTCACGTTTTGTGGGCATTTTACCCATGACTGCGTATAGAGTCTGTGGTGTAATTTTTAGTGTATTCCCCTGTTGGGGAGTTTGATTTGGAATTGTTAATGGTTGCTGGACTGTAAAAGTCCGCTTGACATATTGGACCAATTGTCTGTAAATTTTTATTAACTCTGTGAGTTGAGTAAGTAATTCCTCGTCTGACATCTCTTCAATGTTAGGATGAGGTGTGTAGCCGGCTAGAATCGGCCATGTTGCTCCTGGTCTACCTAGTGGACCAAGCCTAGTAATGTTTTTGTGATGTTTTAGGGCGCCTTTAAACGAGAGCTGATGCTCCTGGTATGTTAATGGAATTTCAATATCCTCGAAAGGAATGTATTCCTCTGGTAGATCATCTTCTTTGTAGAAGTGAAATGTGTGTGATATTGGATTGCATTCAGGAAATATTACCCATGAATAGAATACCTCTGTCTGAAAGGATTCATGTGCCTCTATCACGAAAACTGCTCTACCTCCTCTTGGCGGTAGGCCATGTTTTATAAGTTTTAGAGTGATGGCTCTTCTTAAGTTTTGAGGGATGTCTATAACACCCTCCTCGGTTTCATTTAAACCTGTAAAGTTAAAGACTGCTGCTTGGGCTTGATCAGCCGCAGCTCCACCGTTTCCAGTGTTATTTTCATTTTCAGGCATTTTGTTGTTTGAAAAATGTAGAACAAGTTTCAAGGAAACAAAGATAAGGTGCACAATATTTTGGAACACTGTATCCTTCAACGTTGAGCAAACCAAACAGCTAATATATAGGGTGTTTCCCTATGTAGCCGTGGTGGATACTTAACCCTGCCCACTCCAGACGTCTTTTGGAGTATATGGGTAGGGGTCTTGAGAGAGAAAAGCACGGCTGAGATACTCAGTATCTAACGTTGAATTACCGCCTTACCAAACCGTTGGGCGCCATGTAGTGTAGCTCCTATTTCCCTAATAGGCTCTGCGCATTGGAATAATATATCCTATAGGTTTGACATAGGACTAAGGTCAGTATGTCCCTATCGAGTATATTAAACTTAATTACTTGTGCCAGCTAGCTCAGAGGCCACTAGAAACTCCTTGACAACAAGAAGGGAGTAGTTTCTGGCAGCCGCAAAACATGACCACTGTGTTTCCCTTTACAATCAGAACGTGTCCCAGAGTCGTGGAAACAATAGATAACTATTTCACTCAGCTCAATCGTGCATGCTTAGTTTTCTCCAAGTTACACAGAAAGAACAGACGGGCGTTTTCAATAAAAGATTTATTGAACTGTCTTGTTTCTGATGTAAGTAAAATGTGCTGTTACGATCACAAGACAGTATGCGAGATAAATAATGTACAGTGTGAGCAGTAAAAATAAATAATACTGCGATAGCATTATCTTTTAGTACATATGCTGTTACATAAATAACACAGACTAAAAATGCGAGTACTCATACGATGCGTTGCTAAGCTATTTCTACCCCAATGTGCCTAACCTAACTTAGGTGTAGGGAGAGGTATGAAGTAGGTGAAGTATTCCTTACTATGGTATACTAAGAGTATGTTAAGCCTAGTATGCCTAGTATGCCAAGAGTCCCTCTAGGTTCTTATCAGCTCCATACCTGAAGAATGAGAGAGGTTGGAATCGCTTTGCCAGACTCGAACTCCAACACCCCGCAAGGGAAGTCAGATCACTGGAAGCTGGATTCTCTGCGTGCAGGGATGACAACGTCTTCTCAGTGCGTCAGGCCGGGAAACGGGCTCCTCTGAAGTCGAGGTCTCCACTAATTTACAAGGGCTAGGGAAGGTATATTTATACCTGAGAGTACCTAGGAATGTTTAGTATTGACGTGAGTCGGACAGTGAAAGACGTCATGAATGAACCCCTAAGGAATAACGTTTCATGCATAATATATGAGTCCTTGAAGAAATCAATAGTCCTGGACTAGGGAAACTCCCGCAGCCTAAGGGTCTGTTCTTCAAGAACTCGTTGTGACGTTAGGGTGGACGGATGTCAGAGACCATGCCTATATTTGGAGTGCACGGTTTAATGCCTAAATAAGGGCTGGGATTTTATGCCTATATAAGGGCAGGGCGAATTGTGCCTATATAAGGACATGATACTGGAAAGCCCGTTTATGGACACCCTAAGAGGAATACAACACTATGGAGTGACCAAATTAATATGGAAACTTCACCAAGGTTTGAAAGTGACCACAATCCATTGGTCCTCCATCTCAAAAGATAACTCTTCACGGGAAAATTTGACTGCTTCTCCTTTAAAAACAGTGGTGTTGTTATCTAAAGTAACAGAAGGAATGTAACATGGAACAAAATTATTAAGTCCCCTCAAATCTTAGAGTCTGTTTACAAAAAACTGCCTTTACCTGGGACGTCTTTTGGATCATCTATCTAATCACCTTCTAATTTGGGAAGAACAAATTTTATTATTTGATCAGCTCAGGAATCTCTTTACAAGGAACCTTTCACAGGCTCAACACAGTCCAGAGGTAAAGAGTGGTTTAATAGAGACTGTAGGTTTAGTAAAGCAATATTAGTCCTGGCTATAAAATGGGGCAACAGCCAGGCAACACAACGGTCCATGGCCGAATACAGGGAGTGCATTAAGAAAGCGAAACTTAACTTGGGAAGATCTCCTTGAGGCTTCTAGGCTCAAAGATGTAAAAACCGCCTGGCAAATAGTGGCACATGGCGTACGGAACTCCTTTTTAACAACGGAGGTGCATGTTCCATCATCTGAATGGGTGAGACAGCTTGAGGCCTTGGATAATGATGAAGTGTCACCTGAGAACATTTAACCTGCTAATGACGTTCCCCTGGCTGAGTGTGCTGTAAAGCTGGGAAAGGTGTGCTTTTTTCATTACAAGATCCATTGTTGGCTATTATAGCTCAAAAGAAGGTGAAAGCACCGGGCTTGGATAAAATACTCTCAGATCTTTTTTTGTCTGAAACAATGTCTGGGCTCCAAATGTAAACATAATTTCTAATGCAATTTTTTCCAGAGACCCAATACCCGAATTCTGGAGGGGGGCTGAGATTCTGACAATCTTTAAAAAAGGTAGCCATACTGACCCCAGCAATTACCGCCCAAGGTGGAAATCTATAGACTTCATAAGAGTTAGCCTATATGTTGCTTTTGTGGAACTAAGGGCAGCCTTTGACAAGGTTCCGGGAAAGAAATTGTTGGAGGTCAAGGCTTCTTTGGATGTCCCAAGTGACTTATTGGGTGTAATTAGATGTTTATATGCCAATAATTATGCCCAAGTGAAGTGGAGCTGTAATGGAGAGGTGACTGAAAAGATTAAAGTCAGCAAGGGCGTGCACCAGGGGTGTGTGCTGGCACCGACACTTTTCTTTCTCTTTTTAAGTGGGTGCATTGATCACTTTTGGGGGTGACTCACCTGTTCTGGCAAGCAGTGTGCTAATCCTATGCTTAAAAACACTGATAGGGGCGTGGCCAAGATGGCGGAGTGAGCGGACGTGTTTCGCTCGAGCTATGTTCCCGCCGGGCCTGCAGCAGTGCCATAGCACCCACAGCTCCTTGTTTCCATCCCGGAGGCTGGGGTCCGGTGCTGCGATCCCGGCGCTGCATTGGGTGGGACTCGCCTGATCCCCTGAGAGTGAGGATTCGATCCCCGACTTCCCCCTGGACTCTGCGGCCCGGAATGGTGAGGAGCGGAGGACGCCCCGGGGCCCGGCCGAACTCTGACACGGCCCACCGTTGGCATCGCACGGGGCTTATCTGGGTCCGGGGGCCCCCGCGGAGTGCTGACGTCGTGTGGAGTGGTGCCCCCCCGGCCCGCCGCGGCGAGACGACCTGCTCCCGGGCCGGGGTGGTGAATTGCAGCGTGGTGCGCCACGGCGGAGAGGGCGTCCGACGGCCCGGGAGGATTGCAGCTTGGCCCCCACCCATTGCTTGCTGGGCTGGGTCTCCGGGCGCGTTCCTGACTGCCGTGTGCCCTAGGGCCCGGGGGACTACACACAATTCTGCGCTGGACCTGGTCGCGCTGGACCTGGCCGCTGTGGAGCGGGTCCGGAGTAGGCGTGGCCTACCAGCCACGAGGATCACACAGCAAGGCCTGGCCTGAAGGGGAGCTGACTGGGTCTGGGACCAGTGAGGGCCTCACAACAGAGGAGCGACCCCGGGAGAGACACAGCCTAGTGGAACACATCCCCCCCAGCAGAGAACAGGCGAACCCTCCGACACCAGCCTGAAGTGGCCTGCCAGGGTGAGTGCTGCTAGTCGCCCCCCTGGGGCCTGAAGAAAAGCTGTTTCAGAGGTACTTTGGAAGCTGCGCGTGGGGGGCAGTAGCTCCGGGACACTCCTCCTATTGATGGGTCGCAATGGTGGCACGCGCAGGCATGGAAGGCCCAATTTAAAGGGGCAAACTCACCTACCCTAGCGCTCTCGGGCGGCAGCTGAGTCACTCGGCGGGGCCCCCGGATACGTGTGGGTGCTTAGGATCATGCCCGATTGGTGGCGAGGTGGGCCTACAGAGAGTGGAGACACCCTAAAGGGTCAGCGCACGCCAGCATTGGACTGTGGACCATCATTGATGACAATACAGGGCGCCCAGATCGGCGCCAGCATGGAGGGAGCGGGTGCTCCTGGGGCCCAGTCCTGCATCAGTGCGGCAGAGAGGGAGGCCTGCAGAGCGACCGGCAGTGGGAGTTAGCGCCTGGGGTGACGGGCGGCGGGGGGCGCCGCTTTCCTGTTCCGGGGCCGTTGGGCGCCCTTTACACCTTACCATCTCCGCGCAATTTCTTATCACGAGTGAGGCGACCCCGGGTCTCAATCATGGCGACCGCCAAAAGTAAAAAAGACCGATCGGTGCGGGACCTTCTTACGAAGTCAACCGGGGACTCACAGAGCGCCGGCCCCGTTGCGGGTGGAGATGGCACTGAGGGGGCGGTCACGCGGGAGTTCCTGAATTCCCTGTTTGCCTCCCAACATGAAGACATCCTGGCCATCAAAACGGACTTACAGGCAGACCTCCGGGAAGTTAGGAGGGACACAGATGCAGTCGGGGAGAGGGTAGCGCTCTGGAGGATTCGACGACAGCCAGGGACGAAGAAATCGCCGCTCTCCAACAAGAAGTTCTCTGTTTGAATGACCAGCAACTGGATCCCCAAGCGCACTCGGAAGACTTGGAAAACAGGTCTTGGCGGAATAATGTTCGTGTCCGCGCGGTCCTTACGGGACAGAAGGTGAAGATCTAGAGGGGTATATCCAGGCGCTCTTTCGGGCTGTCCTGAACGCTCCTGAGGAATCCACAGTCAAAATTGACTGGTGCCACCGAGTGGGTCCCCCCGTTAACCTACTCGCCCTCCTGCAGACGTTCTTGTGTAGGTGCACGATTTTAAAGTGAAGGAGGAGATCCTCAGGGCAGCCCGCACCCTTCAACCCTTTCATTTTCGGGAGCACACACCACAGCTTTTCCAGGACCTAGCGGCTAGCACCCTTCAAAAGAGGAGAGACTTCCGCCCAGTGACCAACCACCTCAGATCGGCAGGAATATCCTACTCCTGGGGCCACCCGCTCCGCCTCATTTTCCGATATGAAGGGAAACTTCATCAACTTCGCTCGTTGACTGAGGCTTCTAAGTTGCTGAACTTAGATCTTGATAATTTACCCTCCCAGCCAACTACCTCGGGGTCGGGGACCACCAAGCACCCCAGGCGCGGCCCTCGTGATGGCCTGAAGCTGGATCGCCTTTGCCCTGACCCCACCACGATGATCAAAGAACGCTCTGCAGTGCTCCGGACCCTTGCTGGAACAGAAGGGGATTCCCTGGACTCTAACAACTGAGGTAGCGTTTGGTTGGGTACGTGCTTCTCATGTTTGGGCCTGGCGGGAACGGGGGAGTTCCACACGGCTGATTGGTATAGTCCCTTGCTCTCTGGGCAGCCCCCAGTATTACAGGCCCCCTTTCGGGATGGACTCTACGTGCTCTTCACTAATGTTTGCTTATTGTTTTATGTTTTGTTCACATTGTTGTTGGGAAGGGTGGGTCCCCTCTCCCCTTAAGCTTTCCAATGGAGGACCTTCCGAGTCGGTTGTCCAGGCACATACAATCATTTTGTACCTCCCATGATTTGTCCTGTCACTGTGGCTACATAGCTTACGATATATGGATTCGCTGCCTTCTCAGGGCTGATGGAGATCAAGGTGGTTAGCTTTAATGTCCGTGGCCTTAACAACCTTACCAAGCGCAAGACGATACTTTCCCTTCTTGAGCAATCAGAAGGGGATATATGCTTACTTCAAGAAACCCACTTGCTTTCTAAGGACACACACCGGCTACAGTCCAGGGCGTTTCCCCTTCAATTCTGGTCTTCTGGGAAGAGTAAGAGAGGTGGGGTGGCTATTTTGCTCTCCAGGCACTTTAGGGGCTCCATATTGGGTTCCGTGGCAGAGATCAAGGGGCGTCTTTTAGCCTTGAGAATGCAATTTGGCACTACTATTTTCACAGTAGCCTCAATCTATTCCCCAAATGAGCACCAGGAGAAGTTTTTGACCGAGGCCATGGCCGAGGTTCTCCATACACCCGACTCCATGGTAGTGGTGGGTGGAGATTTAAACCTAGTTATGGATGCGGGGAAAGATCGTTCTAGCCTGAAGACGGGGGGAGCGGGGGCCCTGTCTAGGTCGGGTAAGGATTGGCTGGAGGAATGTGGGATCAAGGACGCTTGGCGTGGCCTTCACCCCAACAAAAGGGACTACACGCATTACTCGGCAGCCCATGGGTCTTATGCCCGCTTGGATCATTTCCTAGTCACCCGCGCCGCCTGGGAAAGCTCCCTGGCCTCAACTATCAAAGCCTGTTCTCTCTCAGACCACGCACACATCACCTTGACTTTACATTTGCCCTCCTCGACTCCTCCCTCTCCGCAGTGGCGTCTGAGGGACTCCATGTTGTCGTCCCCATCGGTAGTAGATGACCTACGGCGTACATTGACTGATTACATTACACTTAATGATGATGGTTCCAAAGCGTTGGCCTCAGTCTGGGAGGCTCTTAAACTGGTTTCTCGGGGGGCCTTGATCGCCAAAGCTGCTCATGACAATCAGATCCAAAAGACCAAAAGAGAGGAGTTAGAGTCAAAGGTGAGGGAACTCGAGGCTATTCACAAACGCACGGGTGCTCCTCGCGTCTGGCGGTAGTTGGAGAGGGAGCGGTTTCATCTGAAGCGCTTGGACCTAGATAGGGCCGAGCTCGCGGTGCTCCACCTGAAGCATAAGTATTTTGTGGGAACTAACAGGGGGGGTCGTATGCTAGCACACTGTCTACGCAGTAAACGGCACAGTCAGGCGGTGAAATCGGTGCGCGGAGATCAGGGACTTGAGATCACTGACGGCTCGGGCATTGCTGCCGCTTTCCGGGCCTTTTACTTGGATCTCTACTCTGCTGAGCCCTTGCTCCAAGCAGACCCCCATGATTATGTTAATGGGGCTGCGATTACCCCCCTTCCGTCCGGCGAGGCGGAGGGCTTGGAAGCACCTATACGGATAGAAGAGGTGATATCCGCCATCGCCCGCTTGAAGCCCAGGAAGGCGCCGGGTCCAGATGGATTCAGTGCGCTCTTTTACAAGACCTTCTGCGCAGAGTTATCCCCTCTACTCACCTAGCTGTTTAATTCGTTCGCGGAATCTGGCACCCTCACGGCCTCGATGCTGCAAGCCTCGATCACGGTCATACCCAAGCCTGGGAAGGACCCCTTGTCCTGCAGCTCGTATCGTCCGATTTCATTATTAAACGTCGATGCCAAGCTATTCTCTAGCATCCTGGCCCACAGATTGAACCCCCTGATGCCCGGCCTGGTGGATCCATACCAGGCAGGCTTCATCCCAAGCCGACAATGCGGGGACAACACGAAGCGGATCTGCCATTTAATCAATAAAGTGCAGCACTCCAAGGAAGAGGCGTTGCTTTTGGCGGTAGAAGCTGAAAAGGCATTCGACCGAGTGCATTGGCCATACCTGTTTGCCAACTTGGAGCGCTTTGGCCTGGGCGTACGGTCTTGCAGATGGATAGCGAGTATATACAGCTCTCCCGTGGCAGCAGTCAAGGTAAACGGTACTCTCGGGTGGTTTTGCGGTTGGGAGAGGTACCATGCAGGGTTGCCCCCTCTCCCCCTTGCTTTTCGCTCTTTATATGGAGCCTCTAGCCCAAAGGCTTCGGGACAATCCCAACGCGCAGGGTATTTCATTCAGAGCGGATCGCCATCTGATCAGCCTCTATGCCGCTTACTGTAAGTCACTTGGAAGCACTTTAGGACTTGGTTTGTATGTATCCTATGTATTTTAATCCATTTTTAAGAAGTTTGAAAGGGTTGAATGTTTGGGCAAATTTTGCTTTATTGAACTGATGGGTTGATTTGTGTGTATCTATCACCGCCACGGCTGCGTGTCTCTCTGCGAGATGCGTGGCAGAGAACCCGGAAGTGTTGGCGGGGGCTGAGACAGCGGGCGTGGTCTAGTCTTGCCGCGCTCCCCTGCATCAGCGCCCCTCCCTGAAGTCTGCACTAGTCGCGGCAGTGTTTCTCAGATGCAGCAGCATAAAGCTGCACTCAGGATGCATTAAGGTGCCTGCAATTACTGTGCCAAGTGCACATTTACTTACCTGACTTCCTGGAAGGTTGTCTGACAGCAGCCACGGTGACTACTCTGGTTTCTTTGTTTCCTGCACCATGTGTTGCTGGCTTCTTGGGCATACGTATCATGGATTTCTTTTCCTCTGGAAACCTGCAAATAAAAAATGGGTACAGAAGGAATTACCAACAGCTGACTGTTCTTTTATGTT
This sequence comes from Calotriton arnoldi, assembly GCA_963921515.1. Lineage (NCBI taxonomy): Eukaryota > Metazoa > Chordata > Amphibia > Caudata > Salamandridae > Calotriton > Calotriton arnoldi. Next base: position 3,101,585 of record CAWUFW010001047.1, read on the forward strand.
GGTAGGGTGCACGTGTGTGTATATATATATATATATATATTTTTTTTTTAAACAAATGACGCGGCACTCACAGCTTGGATTACACTTGATTTAATCTCAAGTTAGCCCTCAACCAACACGTTTCAGCCCTCTCACGGCTTTGCTTACGGTTAGTGAGTCCTTCTTTGTTTCTACTATTTAAACCCACATTTGCCTTAATGCAGCATTATGGGAATTGTAGTATATCACAATGGTTATTACGACATATTTACATTTTTCAAGAAGAATTTTGCATTTCGTTAGGCTTATACATTTGCTTTTGGCAACATGTCATTGTACTTTGGTTTTGCATAAAATCAATACATTTGACCAATAAATCAATGGTATAGTACCCATAATGTCGAGATACAAACTATTATGTCAGTTGCATGTTGTTCTTTTTCTTTTGAGTGTTATTTTAAATAAATCGGGTATAGTACCCCACTCCGGAAAATGAGAATTCATTATGTGCACATAAATATTTCATTAATGTCCATTTATCTTGGGCAGTTTTGATGATTACTTAGGTATTTTCAACTCTTTATTCCAAAATTAAGTACATGAGTATCCATTTTGTTTTACGTCCATTCAATCCAAGGGTACAAAAAGTTCTTCATCGTTGTTGATGCCTCTGGGGGTTTTTGTTCTCAGCCTAATGATAAAACGTGATTCCATCTGTCGCAGTTTCTTCATTCTGTTACCTCCACGTTCTCCTGGAGGTATCATGTGGATTCCATAATAATTCATGGCCTTCTAATCGCCTTTTTGGCAAGACGCCATATGTTTGGCCGTTGCATACGTCATGTCTTTGTTTTTAACTGCTCGAATATGTTCGAGGATTCGTTTTTTTAACATGCAGATGGTGCTACCCACGTATTTCATCCCGCAATTGCATTCAATTATATGGAAGACATGTGTTGATGTACATGAGATTTTCTGATCAATCTTAATTACATTCCCATTCGGTTCTGTGATAGAGCTCGTGTTTCTTCCAATTTTACAGGCTTTGCAGAGATTACATTTCTTAAAACCTTTTTGTTGAATGGTAAGCCAGTTCTCATGTTCTATTTCCTTGAAATGGCTTGCTACCAACACATCTTTGAGAGACTTCGTTTTCCTATAGGTAACTGTTGGTTTCTCTCCAAGTGTTTTTCCTATGGCTGGGTCACCCGAGATTAAATGCCAATACTTCTTGATTTTATTGACTATTTGGCCACTCTCTTTGCTGTAAGTTGTTACAAATCTCAGTGGACCATAGTCCTCTTTTTCCTTTGTTTTGGGTATTAGCGTCTCTGCTCTTGGTTTTCTGTCAATTCTTTTTTTGCTCTTTTTTAGAATTCTTTCATTATAGCCTCTTGATCTTAATCTATTCATTGTTTCTTGAATTTTTTCTTCTGCAGACTTATCTTTTGAACAGTTGCGCTTCATGCGCATAAACTCCCCATAGGGCATGCTTGCTATTAATGATTTCGGATGGAAACTCGTTCCATGTAAGACACTGTTGGTGGCAGTTTTTTTGCGAAACAGAGTGGAGTGGATCTAATTTTCTTCAATGTATATTTTTGTGTCCAGAAAATCTTTCATTTTTGCTCGAAGTACAAGTGAATGATAGGCCAATGTTGTTAATGCTCAATTTTGAGTAGTACTCATCGAAACTCTGTTGTGTTCCGTTCCATATTAGAAATATATCGTCTATGTAACGGACCCATAGTATGATTCTGTCTAGATCTTCTTGATTTACAGAGTTCCAGGCTATTGTTCATTCCCACCATCCCATGGTGATGTTTGCGTAATTTGGTGAAAAAGAAATGCCCATGGCAGTACCACATTGTTGTTTGAAAAGTTGTTTGTTGAAAAGAAAGATGTTATTTATGAGACAAATTTCGATCATCTTTAAGAGCATTCGAGTGTGTTGCAATTCAGTAATGTTCCTTTGTTTTAGAAAGTATCCACACGCTTCCAGTCCCACTTCATGCCTGATGGATGTATATAGGGATACTACATCGATGGTGACTAGAAGGTATTGTTGGCTCCAAGTTATTCCAGTTAAAATTCAGAGAAAGTCCCCTGTATCCCTTACATATGAGCTCATGTTTTTGGCTATTGGTGCTAAAAATGTATCCACATATTGTGAGACGTTCTCATATAATGAGTCGCAAGAGGAAACTATTGGTCTTCCCGGTGGATGTTGTAATGTCTTATGCATCTTAGGTAGAAAATATATAGTGGGTGTCACTGGAAAGTCTTTAGAAAGAAATTTCAATTCTTCATCACTGAGCAAGTTACTATTATAACATTGTTGTAAATAAAGATTTAACTCCACTGCCATTCTGTTGATCGGATTATTTTGAATTCTACAGTAGTTGGTAGTGTCATTAAGTTGACGTAGGGCTTCATTTATATAATCTTCAGTGTCCATTAGGACGATATTCCCCCCTTTGTCTGCAGGGTTTATTGTTAAATCCTTATCCTCTATTAAGGTTCTTATCGCTTCTCTTTCTTTCGTTGTTAAATTCTCTCTCTGATTTGTATTCCTCAATTTTGGCATTTTTTTCAACTCCTCAATTATGGCATCTGAGAATACATCAAACCTATTGCCTAGAGACAGAGAGGGGCAATATTTGGATTTCTTTTTAAGCCCACTGTCCACTCTTTTATTAGTATTAACATCAAGATGTTCAAGTAGTTGTGTCTCCGTAATTTCTTCTCCATTTTGATTGTACATGAGATCAAACATATTCTGAAGATCTGGTATTTGTTCTATTGTCATTATCGGCTCTTCATGGTCATTCATTTCCATTGTCTCAATTTGTCTTGTGCTTTGCTTGTTCGCATGAACCTTTGCTAGTTTTAATTTTCGCACGTATTTATATAGGTCTATTCTGACCTGTGTGTAGTTATAATGATTTTCTGGACAGAATGACAGTCCTTTGTTCAATAATGATGATTCTTCCTTGGTTAGTACATGCTTAGACAGATTCACAATTAAATTCTCTACTTGCGATTTCTTAGTGAATAGTGCCTTTTTTCTTTTGGCTCTTCTTGTTTTTGTGCAATGCTCCTTGCTCCTCTTCCTCGCCCTTGGTTTGACACTTTTCCGCGACCCCTTCCTCTGGTTATTGTTTTGTCCAGGTTCATAAGTCGCATCTTTTCTAAAAAAGTAACTTTAGTAGTGCCACTTGCTCCACTGGGAGTTTCTCCTTCACTTATGTCTGATTCACTAGTGCTCACTGGTGTTGTTTTCAAGTGATGAGTGGGAAAGTTCCTTTTAAGTGTGTCAAAACGTTTGGCAAATGTTAATATTCTGCCATGTGCGTAATCTTGTTCGTCTCTTTTAAATTTCCTTTGTTTACGCTCGCAATTTCCGTTTCATATTTCTCTAGTCTGCCATCCATTTCTTTGCGCAATTTGGCCACATCGTCTTTATTTGTTTGTTCTTTTATTAGCTCTTCTATTTCTTCTATTTTCTTGGTGACCTCCACTACATCCATTTTCGCATGTCTTATCAATATGCGCATCATGTTTAAAGAACATTGCAGGTTGTTTTCCATCCATTCCTCAAGTAATTCTACTTTTGTGTCTGGATGCGTCGGCATTGTGAAAATTCGTAAACCTCTGGGAATGCGTTTTACTTCTATATAATTTTCCAGTGCGATGATTTCCCAGCTTTTATTAACCTCTTTTTTGTACAATTTCTCAATTTGATTAAACAATTGTTTCAATGCGCTTGTTGTTTTCTCATTTGCATTGATAGTGTTAACTTCTGTATTTTGTATCTCTTCTGTTGGTTTGAATAGCGAAGCAGCTTTTGTTACACGTTTCGCTGCTCGCGCTTCCATTTCTTTGTGTGATACTGTTGCCAGTTGAGTTTCAACCAGTGCCTAACTTTGCCTCACTTTTGAGTGCTACACGGACTCTTCTGTTTTGCATCCTCTATCAAAAAGCTAACCAAGCTCTTGCTCGTTAACTTTCAAGCCTGCCGTACTGTTTACGATCAAGGTTACACTTGTGAAAGAAAACAGAGCCGCTTCACTTTGCTGCTTCTTTTAGCGGTTGATTACCACTCACCTCCTTGGGAGACTCCCGACTCGACGGCGCCCTCCGTCCCGTCCTACGGCGCTCAACTCTCTGGTGATTCGGTTTCATGATGATTCCTTCACAGCGAAATGGGCGCCACCGGATCACTTCTGCTTGCCTGCAATGTGATCCTTAGATCCAGCACGCTCATCAGCGGGTGCTCTGCGTTGTGGCCGGATCCTGACCCGAAATCGTCAATTTTGAAAACAAATGACGCAGCACTAACAGCTTGGATTATACTTGATTTAATCTCAAGTTAGCACTCAACCAACGCGTTTCAGCCCTCTCACGGCTTTGCTCACGGTTAGTGAGTCCTTCTTTGTTTCTGCTATTTAAACCCACATTTGCCTTAATGCAGCATTATGGGAATTGTAGTATATCACAATGGTTATTACGACATATTTACATTTTTACAAGAAGAATTTTGTATTTCGTTAGGCTTATACATTTGCTTTTGGCAACATGTCATTGTACTTTGGTTTTGCATAAAATCAATACATTTGACCAATAAATCGGAGTGGGGTACTATACCCGATTTATTTAAAATAACACTCAAAACAAAAAGAACAACATGCAACTGACATAATAGTTTGTATCTCGACATTATGGGTACTATACCATTGATTTATTGGTCAAATGTATTGATTTTATGCAAAACCAAAGTACGACATGTTGCCAAAAGCAAATGTATAAGCCTAACGAAATGCAAAATTCTTCTTGTAAAAATGTAAATATGTCGTAATAACCATTGTGATATACTACAATTCCCATAATGTTGCATTAAGGCAAATGTGGGTTTAAATAGTAGAAACAAAGAAGGACTCACTAACCGTGAGCAAAGTCGTGAGAGGGCTGAAACGCGTTGGTTGAGTGCTAACTTGAGATTAAATCAAGTATAATCCAAGCTGTGAGTGCCGCGTCATTTGTTTTCAAAATTGACGATTTCGGGCCAGGATGCGGCCCCAACGCAGAGCACCCGCCGATGAGCGCGCTGGATCTAAGGATCACATTGCAGGTGTGTATGTGTGTGTGTGTGTGTATGTGTATGTATGTATGTATGTATATATATATATATATATATATATATATATATATATATATATATATATATATATATATATATATATAATTGCAAAGAGAAAGAAAAGACAATTATTTTAGTTTCTCCTAAAGCAAGGGAAAAGTAAAGACTATTATTATTATTTTATATCATTTTGTGGATGAACCTTGAAATCATTAATCCGCTATTAGATGTCTATATATATATATTTGATTTTTTTAGCAACTGGTAGTAGGGAATGATTTCTTGCTACTACATCTTTTTGGGTCTGCTAGAACCTTATCATTATTTATGAGGGAATGATCAGTATCTTTCTTGATGTAGTAAGTACTTGGTTAGTACATAAATTTACCTACATCTTTGTTTTCACTTCCCTTAGGAGCGCACTGCATACGCAAGGTCTCAGCTGATACATTTTGGTGGGAAAGTGGGACGTATTAGGTAAGAACATATACTTACTGTATAACCTATGCATATATCCATTTATATGACGAGTGCTAAAAGACACCTACAGTGTATTTATTACATACACCGTAAACACTGAACACTGAAGGTATCGGCAGCTAGGAGGACTCATGCGGTCAGATCGTGGGATCCCAAGGAAATCATCTTTTGTCTTCTCCACTTCCCCTTTTCCTCGGGACACTGTTCTTGCCTGGCATTGGGGAATCTGCTTCTGGCATTCACGTCTCGCTCCCACAAGATTGCACAGCCACATTAGCCGTGGTTGTGATCGAACATTACAGTATCCCTGGCAGGGATTATATTTACCGGGCGAAGGAGAGATATCACTTTGTTTTGTAAAGCACTTTGAATGTTTTTTTTGCAATTCAATCTGATTATTTTTTATGTACTAGTAGCAGAATTGTTTTAGGTTTTTTAATTAGTTTTTATCACCTTGATTATAATAAAACAAACAGTTGAAACAACAGTGAACTGTAGAGCACGCACCTCAATCAAAATTCACAAAATGTGTATAGTCCTGTGCACTACTTATCCGGCACCTGCCATTTTTCAGGTACCACTGTCCATCAGATTAAAGATAGTAGCAAATTCAACAACAAGTCTGACTTACTTTATCCATAATTTATGCGGCACTCTATGCCTGAAAGGGTATTGTTTTGAGATATATAAACATATACATATAGATGGCAGATATATATATATATATCTTCCATGGTTGGAATGTTCATTCTTATCACCATGTTCATCATACTGCTTGCTTTGTTTAATCTGCCTAATAATTGCAGCTCATTCTTTTTATGCAAGATTACAATTGTTTCAATAAATGCATTCTATACTCTATTCATATCTTTCCTGGGTTTTACCAAGGGCATGCAGGAGTAAACAACGAACGGGGTAAGATCGGTTTCCATGATTCATTTGGTGATCAGACGGTCATGTTCGAGGTTGTCTAAATCATCTGTTACCCTGGTTGGTTTAGGGGTTCGGATGAGGCACTGTGAGCTGTCCAGGAATTGGGTCAACAGTTTTCTCATGGTGTAGATGGACTCAGTACCTGCATTCTGAAGTCCTGTTGTCCTAATACGCAGTCCTACATTTTCTTAGTGGTATCCGTATAACAGCACTTGAGAAACTGCTAACCAGACACAAAGAAGGTCACGTTAAGGGCAAGTTCTTAACACTGAAATCGGAGTATCGATTTGAGGAGTACATAAATCTTTTATCTCTTTTTGTGCGTAGTCTATATATTAAGTTCAGATTTGGTGTGCTACACCTGGCCACGTTTACAAGCTTGTGGTAAAATTCTGAGCCTGATTGTATGACTTGCCCTTCATGTAACTGAACTGATGAAACAGAGGAACATGTTCTCTTTTTTTGCAATGACTACCAAAAATCCAGGCAGACATGAGTTAAAGCACTCTGTTTGCAAATAGGGGTCAGAAAGTGCTGCCATGCTTTAAGAATATGTAAATCAGATACTACCACCCGGGTTGTGTTTGTGATCTCTAGGTACCTCAAAATAATATGGTCTATAAGGGCGAAGAATTCGGAATTCGTAACCATGGGTTAATTCATTTTACCGCACTGATGATTTGATTTGTGCATTCTCTTGCTGGGGAACATATTAACTGGATTGTGAGAGGAATTAAAAGGCTTATTGTAAGTATCTTGGAAGCACTTTAGGACTTGGTTTGTATGTATCCTATGTATTTTAATCAATTTTTAAGAAGTTTGAAAGGGTTGAATGTTTGGGCAAAGTTTGCTTTATTGAACTGATGAGTTGATTTGTGTGTATCTATCACCGCCACGGCTGCGTGTCTCTCTGCGAGATGCGTGGCAGAGAACCCGGAAGTGTTGGCAGGGGCTGAGACAGCGGGCGTGGTCTGGTCTTGCCGCGCTCCCCTGCATCAGCGCCCCTCCCTGAAGTCTGCACTAGTCGTGGCAGTGTTTCTCAGATGCAGCAGCATAAAGCTGCACTCGGGAGGCATTAAGGTGCCTGCAATTACTGTGCCAAGTGCACATTTACTTACCTGACTTCCTGGAAGGTTGTCTGCCAGCAGCCACGGTGACTACTCTGGTTTCTTTGTTTCCTGCACCATATGTTGCTGGCTTCTTGGGCATACGTATCATGGATTTCTTTTCCTCTGGAAACCTGCAAACCAAAAATGGGTACAGAAGGAATTACCAACAGCTGACTGTTCTTCTATGTTGGTAAGGTGCATGTGTGTGTATATATATATATATACACACACACATATATATATATTTATATATATATATATATATATATATATGATTGCAAAGAGAAAGAAAATACAATTATTTTCGTTTCTCCTATAGCAAGGGAAAAGTAAAGACTATTATTATTATTTTATATCATTTTTTGGATGAACCTTTGAATCATTATTCCGCTATTAGATGTCTATATATATATTTGATTTCTTTAGCAACTGGTAGTAGGGAATGATTTCATGCTACTACATCTTTTTGGGTCTGCTAGAACCGTATCATTATTTATGAGGAATGATCAGTATCTTTCTTGATGTAGGAAGTACTTGATTAGTACATACATTTACCTACATCTTTGTTTTCACTTCCCTTAGGAGCGCACTGCATACGCAAGGTCCCAGCTGATACATATTGGTGGGAAAGTGAGATGTATTAGGTAAGAACATATACTTACTGTATAACCTATGCATATATCCATTTATATGACGAGTGCTAAAAGACACGTACAGTGTATTTATTACATACACTGTGAACACTGAACACTGAAGGTATCGGCAGCTGGGAGGACTCATGCGGTTAGATAGTGGGATCCCAAGGAAATCATCTTTTGTCTTCTCCACTTCCCCTTTTCCTTGGGACACTGTTCTTGCCTGGCATTGGGGAATCTGCTTCTGGCATTCACGTCTCGCTCCCACAATATTGCACAGCCACATCAGCCGTGGTTGTGATCGAACGTTACAGTATCCCTGGCAGAGATGATATTTACCGGGCGAAGGAGAGATATCGCTTTGTTTTGTAAAGCCCTTTGAATGTTTTTTTTGCAATTCAATCTGATTGTTTTTTATGTACTAGTAGCAGAATTGTTTTAGGTTTTTTAATTAGTTTTTATCACCTTGATTATAATAAAACAGACAGTTGAAACAACGGTGGACTGTAGAGCCCGCACTTCAATCAAAATTCACAAAATGTGTATAGTCCTGTGCACTACTTATCTGGCACCTGCCATTTTTCAGGTACCACTGTCCATCAGATTAAAGATAGTAGCAAATTCAACAAGTCTGACTTACTTTGTTACTTTGATATAGAGGAAGGGATATGTATCAAGGTATCTACCAATGAATTATATAATTTTGTTTACTGCGTGTCGTGACACATTGATATAATCCACCATGAACCACTATTGATCGTGATTTAGATGGACCTGCATTAATTTAATGCATATTCTACAGATGTATATACTTTCTATTGTATTAAGCCCTGATGAAGTTCTAAAAGTAGTTGGAACGAAACACTATGGCTGGATAATAATAAATATCATATTTGGAATATACACATTGGATATTCTTTGGACTTCGAATCTCTTGCTGGTGCACCTATCCATTTGCTACTACCTTGATTATAATGATTTGTAATTTTGTGATTTAAAGCATTATCTTTTTATCTGAACTAACAATAAAGATAAAGATTAAATGCACTTTAACCAGCCTAAGATTATTGTTTCCTCCTTTGTCATGATGATGTATTACTGGATTGTTCCTAAAAAGCCATGTACAACACAGACACTGTTCTGAAGGCACACGCCATTTCAAGAGGGCACTTAGAGTGCAAACAATCCCTAACATTTTACTTCTCTTTTGAAGGTATAATGTTTTCTTGACTCTTACAGTGCCACTTAGAGAGACAGTTATATTGAAGATATGGAAAGTACAACACTGTCCTGGACGGCTGAATGGAAAGAGGTGCTTTTAAAGGCCTATAGTGTGGGCAAACAGTATACCCAAAATAGAAGACCAGTTCTAAAATAATTGAGACACACAGACTAAAAAAGATAGATCTTTCATTATAAGAAGTTTATATATGTAGGTTTCTTTTCTGAAGAGTGCAACGCTGCATGTTTTACCCAAACTTTTTCACTGCAGGAGTTATAGTGGACCGTCGTAACAGAATGGTGTTTTGTGCTATTATTCAGCAGAATAGTTTGTTGGTGAATAACATTTTCAAAAGAATCTGGTGAGTGTCTATACTTTCCTAAGAAACCTTTCCTTTTTGCATACTATCGCAATCCCATTTGTATTAATGTGTGTTGAAATGACAAAAAATCAAGATAATACAGACACAGAAATCACTGTATAATGCTGCATTATTTTGCCTTTTTTTGTCGCATAATTTAATCAATGCTGCTGCTTAATGTAGTCTTCCTTTAAAGAATAATTGTAGTAACCTTTAATATAGGGTAGGCCAAAACAGGTGGTCATCAAGGATGCTACCAGAAGGAAGTAGCAGATAGCTTTAAAGTAATTTGATTAATTTAAAATGAAGTAATGTAGGTTTAATGTATTGATTGACTCTGACTTGCCTGGCCGCATACATTTGAAGTAGATTGCTAGGCAAGGGTAAAAGCATGAGATTTTTTTTTTTACTTTCTGTATTCTCGAATAGCCTATTCATGTATTGGTGTGCTTTTCTTAACCATAATAAATGCGCAGGGCAAAGTAAACTGGTAATTAAAAAGAAGTATGAGGGCGTGGTGAGTGAGGCTTCTGTTAGTAATATAATCACTGTTTTATAGGGAGAGTAGATATATAGCTTACCCCATGTTTATGGTTTTTTCACAGAATAGTATGTTGATTTTGTCTATGGTGATTAGAGTTTTTTGGATCGATTTATGAACATACATTAGTGTTCCTTGAGTTACAATAAGGTATGAAAATTATTTGAACAAAGATTGTTCTGTAGCTTAAATTGGATGGGTTAGCTGTCAAATGTCAAAGAAGATGTGCCTTTTAGCACACATTATATACCAAAAGACCATCCTGATGTCTGATTTGATATTCATATTTCATGAATTAGGAGAACTAATTATGTTGTATATATTGTTGTTTTTGTAGCTTGAGAAAGAGGGATCACTAACATAATATCGATGCATATTATGGAAACACAAACACATCGGAAAATAAATATCGATAAAAACAATAGCAACTTCCTATACTTAACTAGTAAAACAACAAATATCAAGAACACAAATATTGTTGTTAGAAGTATTGATTTGTACTTAAATCGAAAATACAAATATCAGAAATAAAAACATTGTCAACTTTAAATAAATATATAATATGTCAAAAATAACGATTAACACAATATCAGCTACAATGATATTGCAAAGTAATTAAATTATCTTTATTAAATAAACTGAAAACGTTTAATAAACATGTTTAAATAAATATAAAAGTATTACATCACCAAAATATTTACCATTCGCCCCAAAAATATTGGGGCCAATTAACAGAACTGATATGAGTGAAAATCCTAAATTTACTACTTTTGGTAATCACAGAAGGCATTTAGTAGTAGTAAAGTTAGGACTCCTAACTTTACTACTACTAAATGCCTTTTGTGAATACCGAAAGTCGTAAAGTTAGGATTTTGTCTCAGTTTAGTAGTAGTAAAGTTAGGAGTCCTAACTTTACTACTACTAAATGCCTTCTGTGAATACCAAAAGTAATAAGTTTAGGATTTTATCTCAGATTAGTTCTGTGAATCGGCCCCCATATAACTAAAATCATCACAATACAACCCCAAAAAATTAGCATTAACTACAAACACTAGACACCTCCTATATATATATATATATATACAAATCCTTCGTTGCCGAAGAAAAACAGGGCGCACTCTTGCAGCAGTATTAGGCGAAGTTAATTTATTCTTAAATCCATTTAACAGGAGCACCGACACCTAATACCTTGCTCACGGTTAATTTTTGGCGTGATCTCTCTTGTTTTTTACAATTCAAAGTGCTTCACGTCATTTCCTGTCTGACGAGGTTATCTGTCCCCCAGGTCTCTGGGAGATGAAGTCTCCTGTGAGTTTATCGTGAAAGATTCCATGCATTGTAAGTGTAGCGAAGTAAAACCATTCGAATTCATATTATAAGCATTACACCAAAATAAATAAAATATCAAACAATTATTATTTTACAGTTTTCTATCCATATTCATGTGGATTCTACGTTCCGTACCACCGACATTGCAATTTTTTACATTGCAATTTTTTACTTTTACATTATGGCAGAAAATCACCCATAGAGTCCCTCCAGTAGGACTTTTAGTATTTTTCCCTTTCATTTACCATCTTTTTCTTACTCCTTTCCTCCCTCCAGTGGGTTTATTCTGCCATGATCATGTCGGTGTCTATACATATTACCACTCTTTCCTTGGTGTAATTATATTATCCTTTCTACTTATTATACACAATGAGGGAGGTCATTTTGCATTACAGGTGTATGTACAGTTCTTCTGATTTTCAGGATATGGCGTGATTCTTTTTGCCGAAGTATTTTCTCCCTGTTTCCTCCTCGTTCATTGACAGGTACAGTTTCTATCCAATAGAACTTCAAAGTTTTCCAATCTCCATTGTGGTGTAGCTCCATATGTTTAGCCACTGCGTTGCTCCTATCTTTGTTTACTGTGGCACGTACATGTTCAAGTACTCTCTTTTTTAACTCACAGATGGTGCTACCCACATATTTTAGTGGACAGGGGCACTCAATTACATACACTTTGTATTGACTTTTACAGGTTATTAAGTCCCGGATTTTCCAATTTTTTTTATTAGCCATTGTGATTTCTGTTACTGGCTTTGCGATTTGGCACACCTTGCAACTGTGGCATCTAACAAAACCCTTTGTTTTTAGCCAAGAGTCTTTTTTCTGCTTTCCTTTAAAATGACTGTGCACTAACCGATCTTTTAGATTTTTGGCTCTGCGGTATGTTATTGTTGGGTGTGATCCCATTATTTTACCCATTGTTCCATCCAGCTGCAAGATCTTCCAATTTTTCCTTATTATGCCTGCAATTTCTTTGGATTCTTGAGTGAAATCCATAATCAGTCTTATAGTTTCCGGTTTTGATTGTTTCTCATGACTTTTGGGCACAAGCCATTCCTCCCTTGATCTATCATTTGCTCTGTTCCAACACATTTTCACAATGCTTTTGTTATATTTCCTGCATTTAAATCTTTCTGTTGTATTTGCACTGTGCTTCATCCATTCTTCCTCTTCACTACATATTCTTCGCAAACGGAGAAACTCCCCATAAGGGATGCTTGATATTAGTGATGGCTGGTGGAAGCTCGTTGCTTCTAGGGTTGCGTTGGTCGCAGTCATTTTCCGATGGAGTGTGGTTTCTATTAGGTTGTTTTTCACATAGATTTCCATGTCCAAAAACGTTACCCTCTCTTTACTAGCTTCAAATGTAAATTTTAGATTATTTGTACTTGCGTTCAAGTTTTCAAAATAATCCTGGAAATCCTCCACACTTCCATTCCAGATGATCAATAAGTCATCTATAAAACGTGTCCAACTGACTATTGTATTTGTCATATTTGGAGTTCCATGCAACCTCTTTCTCCCACCAGCCCATTACCAAACAGGCATAGCTAGGGCTAAATGAAAAGGAACCGCCCGCCAGTGACTAAAAAAGTCATAATACAGCAGGTGGTTCTCACGCAGGTTTGGTGGTGTGGCGACGAGGCGGTCCCGCCGCCGCACCGCCAAACTCGTAATCAGCCCCTTAGTATTTCCACTCCAATCTATACCAATATGAAGAAAGTGTAGGACACCAATGGGTGAAAAATACTATTACCACTCCAATCTAACCGTTTTGGGGGAAGGTGTTGGACACTAAAAGGGTGAGCTTTATTACTCCTACTACAATCTAACCATATTGAGGGAAGGTGTTGTGCACTTAAAGGGTGACATTTACTATTTTCACTCAAACCTAGTCCTATTTGAAAAATTTGTTGGCTGCCTAAGCGGTGAAGTTTGCTTTTTCCACTGCAATCCAAAACATTTTATACAAGGTAATACAAATTAAACATTTTATATACCTAATCAATACTCTATACTAACACACAATTTTTTGAAAATCTGTTTATTAAACATAAAGATGACCCTTCATTACAAACAGACAGTAGCATGTAAATGCATTTCGGCAACATCAGGAATAAGAGGTACGGTAATTGAGACACATGGAACAGATTATAGTTATGGCACCAAATACACCTCATGCTCATTACTCTGTTGTCTTCTCCCCTCTGCCACCACTCCATCTATTTCCTATATTTCTCCCATGGGGCCAGATGTTTTCCCATTTTTGGGGACAACCTCTACTGTTATATACAACTCTTTCAGCCTGTCTGCACCAGTCCAGATCCAGCTTCCAATTGATAAGTCTCGGCGGATCCATCGCCCTCCATGACCTTGCAATATTTCGTTTTGCCACCCCGAGGCCAGCATACGCCAAGTCTTTGTGGTTGTAGGCCACCTGGTCTCTTCCATGACTCCTAGTAAGTGCCAGCGCGCATCTAGGTGAACCGGCAGGCCCACCACCCTGACCATCACCCCAACAACCCCTGCCTAGTATGTTTGAATCTTAGGACATGCCCAGATTATGTGAAAGAAGGTGTCTGTCTCCCCACACCCCCTGGCACAAAGGTCTGTGTAAGTTCTGCCTAGACTATGTTGGAGTGTTCGGGGAGTGTATGACCTGTGTAGGACTCGGAGTTGAATTAGCCTGAATCTTGCCCGTGTGGCTACCTCCCTGGGACTCTGAATTGCTTCCTGCCAATCATCATCCTCCAACAGCTCCAAGTCCGATTCCCAGGCTTCTCTTAACTTGCCCAGGGGATCTGGGAGATTGTTCATTGATTTCCGGTATGTGAGGGAAACCGCTTTATCAGTCATGGGGTCTAGTAGTAACCGATCTTCCAGTGGGGAGTGGTCGGGCAACGACTCCCACTCAGGCACATGGCATCGTAGGGCATGCCTCAGTTGTATTTATCTAAACTGCTCTCTGTCAGTCATTTGATATTCTGTCTGGAGATCCGCAAAAGTGACCATGGTCCCGTTCCGCCAAATATCCCCCAGGGTGTCTATGCCAATAAGGCTCCATCCACGGAATCCCTGTAGGCGTCCCACCTCGCCCAATGCATCACTTACCCATAGTGGCGTTTGTTATGTCAATTTGGAGTCCCACCCCACTAGCTTAGTGGCTGCCTGTCACGCTCCAGCTACCATTTGCGTATGAGCAGGTAGAGACCTCACTCTTTTCCTGTGGTACAGGGCCACAAGGTACCCACCGTTTCCCATTGCATAGCGGTCAACTCGGTATGCCGGTTCAGCATGGGGTGTGAAGGCCCAGCCATTAACGCTAATTAACTGAGCCGCCAGGTAGTAGCTCTGAATGTCTGGAACCGCCAATCTACCCTCGTAGACCCCCCCCGTTGAAGTTTACGTAAAGCCACGCGTGGCTTGCCACTCTCCCACAGGAGGCTGCGCTGTTCCCCCTTAATTGCTGAGAAAAAGGTATCCGGGATCTTGTGGGGGGTGTTCTGCAGTGTATAAAGTAATCGCGGTAGGGCCAACATTTTATACAAAACTGCTCTGCCCATGAGGGATATCGGTAGCCGCCGCCAGTGTGCCACATCTCTCCACAGTTCATCAGTTGGGGGTGGATATTTAATTTTAGGAAGTCTTCTGCCGACTTTGTGATCCATAAGCCTAAGTATTTAAATTTGTTGTGTTGTAGTCAGCTCTGAGAGGCGAGAGTTCACCAGTGAGATTAAAAACAAGAGACTTATCCCAGTTTATCTGTTATCCGGAATATGTACCGAAGAGTCGGAGTATGTTGATGAGTCTGTGGAATGTCTGCCTCGTTCTATGTGCGTATAATAGTACATCGTCGGCATATAAGGAAATGCGTTCCTCCCACCCACCACTGACGTCTATACCTCGGATTAAGGGGTCTCCTCTGATCCAAGCTGCGAGTGGTTCCAACGCCATTGCGAAGATCATCGAGGGGAGTTGGCACCCCTGGCGCATACTCCTGTGAAGCGCGAACGATCTAGAAACCAACCCATTCACCCGTACGTGGGCCCTTGGGTCACAATAGAGGAGGCGAATCCATGCGCGTAATTTCGGTCCAAAGACCAGCCTAAATAAGACTGCTTGCAGATAAGGCCATTCAATGCTATTGAATGCCATACGGGCGTCTTGTGACAATAATGCTGCAGGTTTAGTTAGATTCGCAGCCGTAGTATGCATTACACCATATGGTCGTCTGAGATTCAGCCTGGTGCTTCTCTGGGGCATGAATCCAGATTGGTCTGGGTGAACAATGGTGGAAATGCTGGGGCTAAGCCTGTTTGCTAGTACCTTTGCCAGGACCTTAGTTTCAAAATTCAGTAAGGAAATGGGTCGATAGGAACTGCACCGTTCCGGGAGTTTGTCTTTCTTTGGGATGACTACGATTGTGGCCATTCTCAGGTTCCCTGGCAGCGTCCCATCTTGCAGTGCAGCGTGGAACATATCCAGCATCGGTTGCACCACCCCTTTTGCCACACATTTAAATAATTCTGCAGGAAGCCCATTGGGCCTGCGGCCTTTCGGACTGTAAGTCCTTGATGGCCCCCTCTACCTCCTCCTTTCTCAAGTCTTGGTCTACGGTTTCTCTGTCCTCTGTAGAGAGTGTTGACAGAGAGATATCCCCAAGCAATTCAACGCTCTCTTCTCTTTTCCTGTTCGTCGCTGATTGGTATAGCGACTCATAATAGGTTGCGAAGACCTCAGCTATATCCGTCCCAGATCGTCATAACGCACCGTCCTCCTCTCAGATTTCTGCGACCCAGTTCCGTTCTCTGTCTCTCCTCTCTAACTATGCAATAAGCCTATTTTCCTTACCCCTAAGTTGCATCTTCCTCTAGGTCTCTAAGCTCCCTTTGCTTAAGTCGTATTCTGTGTCTGAGGCCGGGGTCATCCGACTCTTTGTATTGTATAGTTCGATCGAGGGTGTCAATTTCATTCTCTAATTCAGTACATCTGAGACGCCTTTCCTTTCTCTGTCCCCCTGCCGTTGCCTGTAGGTACCCCTCTGGCCACTACTTTGTGTGCTTCCAATAGAATGCAAGGTGACTCCACCGTCCCTGAGTTTTCATTGAAATATTGCTGTGTTGGTTCCCTGAACTTGTCTTGGAGTTCCCTATCTTTAAACTGCCAAGCACCTATACTTGGTGGAAGGGTATAGTCTCTATGATGACCCTGTAGCAGTACCTCAAATGGTGAATGATCAGATATGCCTCTTGCTTTGAGTTGCGCCCCACAAAAGTGTCCCACGTTCATGATTTGCGTAAAGAGGTGGTCTAGACGAGCTCCGCTACCATGCGCTGCAGAGATATGGGTGTATTGCTTCTTGGTCGGATTGTGGAGCCTCCATAAATCTGAGAGGCCCATCGCCTCCGCGAAGGCCCTGAGGAGGTCCGTCCCCCCCACCTGAGTAGACACCCCAGTTCTGTCTATATCCTGTGCCATTACCGCGTTCATGTCTCCACCCAAAATTAGCACTCCAGGGGGCATGTCTAGCAGGGTAGCTCAGATCCCGGAGGGTCTCAAATGTGTAGCCTTGGTGGTATGTGTGCAGAGCATAGGTTTAGGTTCCGGCCCTCCCACATCACAATCAGGGCCACAAACCTACCTAGGGGATCCTCCCATGTGCGGTTCAGTATGAGAGGAATTGAGTTTTTGGCCAAAATCGCCGCTCCCCAGGAGCCCGATGTAAAGCCCGCATGGGCCTAGAGGGTGTATCCAAATCTGTTTAGCGCTAAATAATGGTTGCCTCTCAAGTGTGTCTCTTGTAGAAAGGGGATCAGGGGAGTGCCGACGTAGGTATTGTAGGACCATGGTCCGCTTGATTTTGTCCCCTAGCCCATTGACATTCCAAGTCAGGATTTTCAGTGTAGCTGCAGCTTGTGATGCCATTGCCATTGTCGTGTGATGAGGGGCCAGACCTCTTTTCCCACCTCCCTCCCTGTCCCCCCATCCTGTAACTGTTGCCCAGCATAGCCTGCCTGAATTAATAATTCAAAGAGTGGATCGTAAAAGTTATATACTAAACAAAACCATGAACTTCGTGAGCTAGTCCCCTTTATGTAAACTCCCTCCCTGCCACCCTGCACCGTAGGTTCAAAACTATCCACTTCCCCAATTTGCAGAGCACCTGTCGCCCAACTAGAACCATTAACCTATAGTTAGGGGTTGGCCAGCGCCGCCACTTACATACAGACAGCTGTCTCCCTGCCCTCCTTACGATGGTTTCAATATGTGTCTTTTTGAGTATCAGGGCCTTGGCCCCGGTTAAAGAGTCATCCTTTAGTATAGAAGGAGCCTTTACATTTTCCCTGGATCCGGCTCAGACAGAGGTCACCTGGTTACTCGGATCAAGTTCCACATCACATGAGGGTGATGGGATTGCTGGGCCTGGAAGCTGATGATGGGACCGGGGGAGCTGGAGTGTAATGATGAGTAATTCCGGCCGGGACTGGTGCTGAGCAGCGCAGCGTTAGTCAGCAGCACAGCACGGTACCCAGCGGTGACAGGGCCTCGGCAGCAGCGTCGGAGGGAGGAGCTGAGCTCCCAGGCCGCTCTTTCCAGTGGAAAACGACTTCTCCTGCGAGCGTGTTTTTTCTGGCGACGTTCTAAAAACATAAATTTGCTTTTCCCCTAGCACGCATTTATTTTGTAGTTTCATTAGACATAACTACCGTGAATGTGCCAGGGTGCTGTACAGAGTAACAATATAGAGATGCAGGCATACTTTCCTGAGCACCAGCATTTACAATATTGTGAACATAACAGTTCGAGGAACCGATTTGGATTCCACAGAAGCGCTACAGTGTACAATGAGAAGAAAATGAACATTACACGAACAGACAGAGAGGAGGAGGAGCCAGCTCCCATCATGGCCGCTCGGAGCTGATGCTCCGTGGTGAACCCTCTCTCAAGCTTCCTGAGCGGTATTCCGCCGCACCGTTCTCCCACCCAAATCATCGATTACGAAACCGGAATGCAGGCGATTCACCTGGAGACCAATTTTGCCCTTCTCCAGTCGAGCATCGCTGAGATATCGCCGTGACGTCCCTCCAGTGAACATACTAAGATGGCGCCCGGGGAGCTGTGAGAACGCGCCCGGTGCCAAATGATGTGCACTGTGATGCCGCTGACCTCCCATCCATCCGTTTCTGCCCGGGAAGTTGCGATCGTACACTGCTGATGGGCTGACTGCTGTTAATACGGCGCCAGTGAAAACGGCGACAAACAGGCAGACCCAGCCGTCCCCAAGCAAGAAGAGAGCCGTGAGAGGACGGCGGCCCTTTGCTCCGGACAGTGGTGAGACGAGGGCTGCCTGGAGCGGAACGGCGCAGCCTGGGGTGAAAGAGGCACGGCTGGACTGCTGCATGTTCCCTGGGGAGCCCCGGCAGAAAGAAGCAAGAAGCTGCGGAGAACTAACCTGACGCCGGCCGGAGAGGCCCCTGCTGTGCCCGGTGGGTGAGCATCACTGCCTGGAACGAGTGCGGTGAAAAGGTGTGCGGCTGGGCCTGTGGCTTTGGAGGTGTGTGTGTGCCCGGGCTTATAGCTGTGACCTTCAGATCTGACCAAGTGAGAGGACGGCGGGGCTGGCATTGCGACGGTTCGGGACTTGATGCCAGCTAGCAAAGAGGACGCGCATTATGATCCCCCACCTGACTTTTTGTGGCAGTGCGGCCTCTGAGAGAGCGGCGTGGCCTGGAGGAAGGCGACCCCCGAAAAGCAGCGGAGATTGGAGTTAGCGGACGATGCCCTCTGCCCTTCGGTCGCTGGGAGCCGGAGAGGTCTGTGGCCTGCCGTAGCTGAGCTAGAGCCTAGAGAGAGGTGAGGAGCGGACTGGAGCCGGATGGGAGATCGGGGCGAGCCTAACCTCGGCAGTGGCCTGTATCGAGGCTAGCGAGGGTGGGTTTCGGGGTTGCCTGGGCGAGCTACAACCACTGCGGCCGGCACCTCGGCGGCCGGCCCTTCCCCGTCCGTGAGGTGCATCAAGCCCCCGGGAGGCAAGAGAAGAGCTGGGACTGCAAGTCGACATGGCTGAATGGGCTCGCCATTGGACCGGACAAACCCCGGCTCGAACGCAGAGAGTAACACCGGGGCTTTGATTCCATCTCCCCCATGGCTTGCAGATCACCGCCCCTCACTGGAAGAGCTCAATAGGGATTCAATTCTGAAGCATTAAGCACAACAAAGAAATGTCAGGACAGGGCAAACATAGGCTTCACCCCTAATCACGCCGGAGTTTTGAGGCATGTAGCTTTGTGGGATGAAAGAACCTTCAGACACCCACTCAGTCATGTCATGTAGGAAGAACTCTGGCACCTGTTTCCAGGAGTATAACAACCTCAACAACCCCAGGACTCAATATCTGCATTGCACCCCCACCTCGTCCCTCCTTCATCCTTTGCTTGCCTCCCCTATTCCTTTCCTCTCTCCCCTGAATCTCTTTCCCCCTACCTGCTTTGTTTATCCTTGTGCCTATGCTCCGCTCAATTTCCCTCCCCGTCGCCCTTTTTACATTATCCCCTTACCCTCTACACGCCATGAACCAACGGATACAACTCGTAATTGACGTACCTTCTGTAACAATGGGTAACTTGTAACCTATGTAACCCTACCAGCCTGACTCCCTTAAATGGCCCCCTTAAGTATGCCCTTGTCCAAAGCACTCCTACTCCCCTTGTTGGGGATGGATCCAGCATTTTTGCCCTGGAGTCTCAGAGACCCTTCTGAGAGAGTCCACAGTGACAAGGGAGTCTCACATTGTAAAGGACTGGGATTGATCCCCTTACCTCTGGGAACTGTCTCCTACCCCCGGAAGTTGAACACTTTGTTCACGCTGGGTTTTCTACCCCTCCCCCTCCTCTTCCCTCCTTCATTCTTCTAAGTGTGCCCGTGACCAAAGCACTCCTCTCCCCTTGTTGGGGAGGGATCCAGCATCTATGCCCTAGAGTCTCAGCGACCCCGCTGAGAGAGTCCACCGCGTCAAGGGAATCACACAAAATGGAAGACTGGGAATTACCCCTTTACCGCAGGGAGCCGTCTCCCACCCAGCCGGACATCGGACACAGTTACTTCCTCGTCTCCTCACTGTGTCTCCTACCCCCTCCCCCTCCTCTTCCCTCCTTTCATTCTTGGCTTGCCTCCCCTTTTCCTTTCCTCTCTCCCCTGAATCTCTCTCCCCCTACCTACTTTGTTTTTCCTTGCGCCTATTCTCCGCTTAATCTCCCTCCCCGTCGCCCTTTTACATTACCCTCTTACCCTTCTACACGCCATGAACCAACGGATGTAACTTGTAATTGATGTACCTTTGGATGTAACTTGTAATTGATGTACCTTCTGTAACAATGTGTAACGTGTAACCTATGTAACTCTCCTCATGTAAAGCGCTCTGATACCTCCGGGTCTAGCCAGCGCTATATAAAACTCAAATAATAATAATAATAATAATAATATTACCTGCTGTAGGCTTCTCTGTCTCTATCTGCTCCCCGATCGGGTTCATTCTCCAGCCCCACCCCCAGTCCAAAGGGTTTCTACACGACCTCCCCACCCCCCATAACTCAATTAGTCCAAATTCAGGAAGTCAGTCTCTGGATGGCGGTCTCCTTCCGCATGGTCAGTGCATGCTCCCTGAGGGGAAGCATCTCTCAGGTCCCTGTGTCGACGGTCTTTTCCCTGCCATGGTTGTCGTTTGGCCTTCCGTCCTCCTTCCAGCCATTCCCATACCTCTTTGGGCGCTGTGAAATACCATGACTTGCCTTTATCCAGTACTCTCAGCTTGCCTGGGAATAGCATCATGTATTTGAGGTTCTCTGTCCGCAGTTTTCTTTTAACCTTGTCAAACGTGTGTCGCTGAACCATTAGGTTGAAGTCAGGGAAGAAGTGGATCAATGCGTTTTCATAGGGCAGATCGCCCTTCAGCCGGGCCGCTTGTAGGATGGTGTTGCGGTCTCGACAGCTGCGGTCCGTGCAGGTAACAGCGGTGGGGCCGCGTTGGGGGGGATTTCGAGGGATGATGCAGAGGGAAAATTAATTATTATTTAATTTTCCCTCTGCATTGTCCCTTGAAATCCCCCTCAACGCGGCCCCACTGCTGTTACCTGCACGGACCGCGGCTGGGTCTCGGTAGTTTAGGATCCGCGCAATGATGGTTCTTGGCAGGGCCCCCGGCTTCGGCATTGGCAGTGGAGTTCTGTGCGCCTTTTCCACTGAAAATAAAGTGGATAGGCGCTTGGGTTGGAGGTGTTGAAGTATAAGGTCTTCTAGGAATATATCCACACTGGGGCCTTCCACCCCCTAAGGTCCCCCCACCACCGTGATGTTGTTTCGTCGGGCCCTTCCCTCCTGGTCTTCCAGCTTTGTCGCCATTATCTTGTGGTGGTGCATGAGTTGTTGTTTCTGGTCTTCCAGCTTTTTGGTGGTGGATTGTAGGTCATTGATGTTCGTTTCCGCCACAGCGACCTTTTCCGCGGTCTTGTTCATGTCTGCCCATAGGAGATTGACCACAATTGTAACCATGTCCATTTTGGATTCCAGGGTCGTTCCCAGCACCTGGATAGCCGCCATGATGGCCCCCAGGGAGGGCTCTGTCGTCTCTTGGCTTCTGGCCGCCGCTGCTTCTCAGCCATCGTAGTCCTGAGTACCGCATACTTGTCCAGCTTGTTGGTCTGAGGTGGGGGGGCACCCTTAGGTCGCATCGCTTCAGCCCATGTGGGGGGGTGAGGGAGGTGGCTGCTCCCACACACCTTGGTCCAACCTCACTCTCTGCTTCCTGTTCTTTTTGTCTTTTATGCAACTGGCGCCAGTCTAGAGGCAAGGGGGGGGAGCCCTATTGAGAACCCCTGGGAAAGTCCTGGAGCAGGCCCGGTTGCTACAGCTCCTTCCAGCAGTGTTCAGCACTCCTACTTGCTGGGCCTTGTGTGTTCTCCACTGGGTCGGTGCCTCCCAGCCAGCCGATCCCACCTGGACTCAAGGATCGTCTGGTGAGCGGCCGTGTGCCCAGCCCCCCCACACCAGGCCCAGACTTCCAGTGGGCTCACCTGCTCCCAGTGTCTGCTCCACACAGCACCCCGCACAGTCTTAATGTGCCTCCCGGTGGGGTGCAATCAGTGTCTTGCTCTCACAGTCCGGCCAGCCCAGTCCTGCCCGCACCGCTGGTCTCTCTCATTGACCATGACGAAGGGGGGAGCCCTTTAGGATGAGATTCTTCCCCCCGCGGGGGTACTCCGCAGACAGCGGTCGAGGAGGAGGTCCGCGGCTACACGCTGCTTTGCTGGGACCTGATCAGCCTGGCCGCACCGCTGGTTTCTCCACTCACCACGATGGCGTGGGGGGCCCATGGCACTGGCCCAGCTAAGGATTTCTGCAGGAGCACCCCACAGGCAGCGGTCACAGAGGGGTGTCTGTAGCTTCTCGCAAGATCCAACTTCACTCCGTTAGGCTCCAATGGCAGAGGGCCTCCGGGAGCACCGCTCTCAGCTCGCCACTGGCCCCGGACGCGGGCCACTGCTGGCGTGGACCCCCATGTGGTCCCTGTATGCCGGGTTCGGGCGGATTATGCCAGGATTTTACAGAGGACAGGAGGGCAGCCGCGGAGCTCCTCTACCATGTGGCCATCTTGGCCGGCGCCAGACCACCCCCCCCCCCAATTTTTTAACTATAAAATAAAGTCAAATATAATCTAAAAACACACTAACCAAAATAACAAACCTATATATTTATATTTAAACATTTACATATCAAAAAATATTTTTATTACCATAAAGAATGAATATTTTTTAAATATTTAAAACCATTCTTAAACTAAAACAGTAAGATAGAAAAAATATTCCAAAATCATGAAATAAAAAAAATAATATATATATATATATATATAGAGAGAGAGAGAGAAAAAATTATAATTAAGGACATGTAAAAAAATTTGTATTATTGAAATTTCTTTTTCAAAAAGTAACTATTTTACTTTGTTAAATTTATTTTTATATATTTTTAATTTTTTTTATGGTTTTATATTTAAACTATTAATTTGCATATAATTAGGATAATTAACATAAAATTTCCTTTACCGTATACACTACTTTAAAATCTCCCCACCCTCATGCCCTGAAAACCCAGTATCCCCCTACCAAAAATAATTATAAACCATTATTTATAAACATTAATACAACTAACAATAAAATGTTCAACGATTTCATAACTAATGGATTATATTACTAAAAACACACAAAAAATTAATAAACATATAGAATTAAACACATTACAGTAAACTACATACTAATTAAGACTTACAAACAATATTACATTCAACGATATTTGCTAAATCGATATCTTTTACAATATTAAAAACAACACTTAAATGATATTTTAACCTCAATATTCCTATTGGTGATAACTTTGACCTCCCGATATTCTTGACATGGTATTTTTGTATCATAATATTTTTTGTCCGATATTTTGGCCAAATACCGAAAAATAGCCCATTAGGAGTTCATACGTCATGATGATGATCCTGAAAGACATCATGGAGAGGACCGAAATGTCAGCTCTTTATGACTGTTTCATGTAGTTTTTGTAAATACATATATTTGCTTTATGTTCACTTTCTTGTAAATCTTTTGATAGATGATTATTATTGTTGGAAAACGAGGCAGTACTTGTGAGGCCTGCACAAATAACATGACTACATTTGTCCTTCACTGGAAACCAAACACCCCATTGTAGCGCTTGGCTCTCAGAGGGTAGAGTTGCAGAGCAGTCTAAGGCTTACTCAAGGGAGGTGGTGTGGGCTAGTAATCGCCATTTACCAGTACGCAGAAATAACACTCAATAATTGATTGTCCAGTCTGTACTTTGCTTTATAAAAGGAAGAGTACATTTATTAAACTCACACACTACTCAATACTATGCAACAATTTACAAATATACATAAGCTGTTGGAATTACTTTGTGACATTGCCTAACATTCCCACCCCTCCGCAGGGGGGGTGGGGTCTAGTACCACCACTCCCATGTATGCACATCATCTTGCCCCCAATGCAGTAGGTTGACCATAACCGGGGGTGAGGGCCTTGCTCACTGGCACCATCCCAGTGGCGACCCACCCCCTTTATCTCAACAAGCATTTAAAAGGGCACAGCTGCCCTGGTGACACATAACCCTGACTGAGCATCTCATACTGACCCTACAGTATACACCTCTACATCTTAGGGGCTAACAGTCTGGGTTGTTCCTCACCTAACGCAGCAGCAAGAATACATGTTTAAGCATCACTTAAAATGACAGTACTGATCATAGCTGATAACCATTATAATGCATTGCAATTAAAGCCCCTTAAAGGGATCACATTTATAATCACAGGATTAAGCATATACAGCCAGACACCCTAGCAGGAATGTCCAGCAACATAACCCCACTTTGCTTATGACTTCACATTACACATGTGACTTTCAGTCCCTCAATAGAAATAACTTTGGTAAATGCACTTCTCGTGCAATGGCACCTCTCCATCTCCAGGGGACACCCTTCTCCAGACATCCCCAGCTCAGCCCTTCATACCTTGGTGCAGTCCCTAACGCGCCCCCAGCTGTAGAACAAAAGTTCCAGCCCCAGGATGCTGTTGACTACTGGTTGATCCCTTGAGGGGTTATTTCTATGGAGTCCCCCAGAAACTTATGGGGGGACTTAACATCTCCATGCTGGGGGAGACTGCGTTGCTCCTGCAGCTCCCCCTGTACCTTTGCAGGCATTTGGTGGTGACCCCATCCTCCTGGGGCCACCATAAGCCGAGAACAAGCCGCTTTTCTCTGCAGGCCTTCACGAGCACTGCAGGGCATTATGGGGCGCTTTCTTCTTTTTCCTGCATAACAGAGCAGTGGCTCCCCCGCTGCTCCGGAGAGAGCCACGCTGCCCGGCGGGCGGCCTCCCGCCACTTCAGATCCTCATGGGGGGGCCCGGTCCCACCCGGACCCCCAGGTGAGTTATGGCAGCTCGGGGAGCCCACCCCAGGCTGCTCCTTCCGCCTTTCTCCTCTTCGCGGGGGCCCGGTCCCACCAGGGCACCCCGCATCTCCGGTTCATGGGGAGGTGAGTGCAGCCCGGGGAGCCCACCCCCGGCTGCTCCGGCTGGCTCCCGGCCCGCCCGCACTCTCGGGTGCGACAGCGGGAGCCAGCGCTCCTATTCTGGTCTGCAGACATGGCAGCTGCATCCTGACCGGCGGGTCCCGGGGGGAGTGCGACGGCACTCCCCCCACCTTCCTTCTGCCGTGGGGGAGTGCGGCGGCACTCCCCCCTCCTCTCGGCATCACTGGGGCCCGGATTTGGGGGTTCCGGGCCCCTCTGAGATCTTTGCTCGCTCGGGGGAGTGCGACGGCGCTCCCCCCTCCATATTGCAGCAACCGGGGCCCAGAGTTGGGGGTCTCGGGCCCCTGGAGCTCACTTCACGGGGAGCGCGACGGCGCTCCCGGCTTCCACTTCTTCGGGGGCCAGGGTAGGCTCCTGGTACCCCCTGGGCATCTTCACGTGGAGCGCGACGGCGCTCCCCGAGTTTCTGTTCGTCGGGGGCCAGGGTGGGCTCCTGGCACCCCGCTGGGGCATTTTCACGGGGAGCGCGACGGCGCTCCCTTAACTTCTTGTGGGGGCAGCCCCCGGGACCTGACCCACCCCGGGGGCCCATTCAAGACCGGCGGCGGAGCCCCACGCGCTTCGTCGTCGGTCAGGCCAGAGGTCAAAGGTCACCTACCTTCTGGGGGGCATTTCTCGGCCCCCAGGGGACCGATCTTCATCATTTTGGCCTCTTCTTGCTCCTGGCGGCGCGCCCCAGCCACTGGGAGCACTTTCTTTTGCCCTCCTGGTCTCAAGGAGGGGGAATTCAGCAGGGAGCTGTCTTCACTGGCTCCCTGCGCCAGTCTTTCGCCTGGCTCTCCTCCTGGGCCTCTCTTCTCCTTGCGCAGAGGCCCAGGCTTCGGCTCCCTGGTTCTGGACTCCCCTCCTGGCGAAATTTAGGATCTTGGGACAGTCAGGGGGTTCTTCCTTCCAACTGTCCATGGCGCCAGGCTCCAGCACCAGGCTTCCTCAGCCGACCACACCCCAGAGAGAGCTCCTCTTCCTGTGCAAGACCTTTTAAAAAGAATTTGGAGGGGGCTGGCAGGAAGGCTCTGCTTGCCCTATCAGGCAGCAACACATCACCTCTCTGCCCCTTCCCCCTCCTTCCTGCCCAGGCCTTTGGGATAGTTCAAAATGGCGTCGTCCAGGGGTCTCATGCCACATTGTCTCTGAAAAGCCCCTTCCCCCTTGCTGCCTCCTCTCCAGAGCAGCTAAGTGCCTGGCACCAGGTGACAGCTGCTGATGGATAACCTGCAGCTCCACCCATCTTCTCTCCCTCTTGGAGAGGAGACCTTTGCCCTTGGAATGCTTGCCGTGAAGGGCTAGGCCTCTGATGCTTCAGTTTGGGGAGGAAGGTCATTAATCCAGCCTGGCAGGGTCACACCCAGCCAGGCTCTGGTTATGAGCTGACTCAGAGGATTATGACATTTCTGGATGACCCAAAAGCAGCACAGATATGACTTTGGACTCTGCAGAATAATACTTCTCACCTAAGTTACAGTGCACTTTAGTGCGTGTCTGGAATTTGTAGGCCCTAGGGAAGTAAAACTATCCCATGTGATCCACATCCTCATAGGAGAATAATGGAGTGGTCCTTCAGTGAAAACAGTAAAGCACACTGACTTTCCCTTACATGTTTCTTCCCATTATATAAAGCCCATTCCATGTCACACCATTCTATCTGTACCTGCTCCTGGGCTGCGCACGCCAGGAATCTCCCCCGCGCAGCCCCTACACGTGTGCACACGCATGTACACACGTGTCTGCATGTAACCAGCCCGGTGCCCCTTACTCCGGCTGCAGCGCAGCGGCCTACTCTCACCAGGGGGACACCGGTAAAATCCACATGCAGTCTCTTTCATCATGAGTTCACTGTGGGTGAGTCCCAACTTATGAGGCTCGCCCACAGTAAAAGCTCCACAATTAGGTGTTCAAAAAGCGAAAAATCCGGGTGGCTCAGATGGTCAGAACCACCTTCTAACCATTATTATTATTTATTATTTTGGGAATTTGTAAAGCGCACATTTACCCCCAACGAGGGATTAGTCTTTGTTATCTCTGTCTACGCATATTTAAAAAACATTGGGGGGGATATTGTGTTAACACGGTTTGTGACTACTTCTTCACTGTTTATATTATGCACTACCTATGTAAAGAATGTACATAAGTCCACAAATTCGAATTTTTATACACATTTTTGTAAGTAATAATAAAAGGTCTATATAATATGTTTTGGAGACCCCTATCTTTATTGATCCTTTTCTCAACTCATGTACTTTATGAATTGATATCAGATGTTATTGGTTATGTTGTATGAGTTTGGCTTGACTCCTCTAGGAGCACACTCGTATTTGCTGTATACTCAAGCTAGATTGTAGAGGAGAATTTCATGTTGAGCATGAACTTCTGCTGCACTTCATTGGTTAAAGGGTAAACAAATTGTGCAGCCTCTTATTTACAAAGTGGCACTTGCCATTGATGTCATTGGTAGGGCTCACAAAGAAATTGTGCAACTCTGAAAACTGTACCATGATGCAAAAGCAAGCTACCAGTGTTTGCATAAGGTTGGCACTTAAGAATTAGCCTTCAGTATACATTTCTATGTGCAAATGACCACCCATTGGAAAATTGCATAATATATGCAATTTTGCAAACATTACATGAAATCCTGCACTCTTCCTGATAGCATGCATCTGGTTTAATTTTGCACTAAGGTTTCATGGAGCGCCAAGCAATGCCACGTCTGTTAATTTGGTTTTGCCTAAAATCTTGCCATGTACATTAACAATGGTTTGTCGCTATGTAACGGAAAGCTGTTTTGCAGAGCCCTTGCAGCAACTTTTCAGTGCAGAAAATCTTTGGCATGCGGAAGTTATCAACCCTGCTGTTTTGCATCATGTATCGTTGCTTTGTTTCATGTGTGCACCAGCATAGAATAATCACAAATTTGAGACTTGGAATAAAAGTGGGAGTCCTGCTCTCTTCAGCAAGATTAACTTTCCCAACTGGAGTCAAATATCAATACAATATGATTATCTAACCATATGCAGAAAAAGGTTGCATATAAATAGGAGAAAGTGGCAATTTTGTCCATCATGGACATCAGTGAGACTCAAGGGTTAGAAATATTGACCTACATGTGGTCTACATATAGGTTGTAGCTAACAATTTGGATGCTCATGCTCCACTTCTCTTAACTCTGTTGGTACGTTTTGTTTAGGTACCACACCACTGACTTTCTTTTAACCTTGTTACCTAATAGCATGTACATGTTATTTTAAGTGCTACACTAGAAGACCTTGTTTTGGTCCTATACGCGCAACAACACGTGGTGTAAACATCTAACCTAGCCTGGCGGATTCAACGAGATGCAGCGAGTCATTCTCTCAGGAAGAAGAACCAACCAGGCATTGATGACCATAAAGCCTGCTAGTAACCTCATATTGAGGCAACAGAACAACTACAGGGAGTGGTCAGGGTCTAGATGAGACTGGTACTCTCCATTCGAGCAGGAGGGTGGTGGCCAACTGGGGCAGGGATGCTGCTGATCACAAAGTGTAGCACAGTGGCTTGATGGCGGTGTCACAACATATGTCTTGAAAATAGGATAAAAAACTACAGAGCAGGGTAAGAATTACTAGTCATCCTGTGAGGAACTGCTTGTTAGCCCTTAATATGTAATGCCAGAAAATCTATGGAAGACCTTCGGCTGATAACCGGAAGGCTTGTGACATTCATTGTTGCCAATCGCTGTACAGCATTCAGATCCTGTACAACTAATTTTTAAATTATATATATATATATATATATATATATATATATATACACAAACACACCTTCTCCTTTGTCCTTAGCAAGAAGTACACCGGCTCTGGCTGCGTGTAAAAACTGGTTTTATTCCATGAAACATGCAGGCAAGAGGCTCACAATTAGGCCTGGGCGGTAAATTCCGTTCCGCTTGCGGAATTTGCGGAATTTGGGTAATTTCGCGTTCCGCGGAGAACGCAAAATTGCCAAAAATTCCGCGATCCGTGGCTTTGCAGAATTTTTTGCTTGTTCGCACTTTCAAAAAGCGTGTTCGCGAGATATTTCTCCCCGAGCAAGCAAACAGCGTTCGTGAACAGGAAAAAAGCATCGCGAACGGGCGCAACAAGCAATTCCGCGTGTTCGCGGAACTTTTGCGTGCTCGCGGAGATTTGTTACCGTTTCGCGGAGCTTTGCGTAGCGTGACTACGCAAATTCCGCCCACCCCTACAATACCTACGCGTTTCAGCTCAGCAAGCCTTGGTCACGGGAAAAATCTCTGTTGTCAAAAATGCCCACGTGGTTTTTAAAAAGCAGGCCGTATTTTCCTCTTCAGAGCACGCATGGGAGAACAGTAAAACAACTTTATATTCCAGGTGAGTAGCGTTATTCAAAAATATCACTCTAATGTTCTGCGCTAAACAACCATATTTGTAATTGTTTCCCATTACGAAAAAATGTTCTGTGCGCCCCATATGCAATTTCAGCTTTGTACATTTCATTTTGAACCTTTGTTCAAAGACGACAGCCAGCAAATGGAAAATGTTCCTTTATTCATCCCTTACTTGCCTTCTCGTTTTTCTCTAGAAGGAAATCCTTTCTTTATCCAAGGGGGCAAGCAGGTCAGGCTCCAATAAATCAACTTCACCTCCATTTGCTTTGTTTAGGAGC
Organism: Calotriton arnoldi; assembly: GCA_963921515.1. NCBI lineage: Eukaryota > Metazoa > Chordata > Amphibia > Caudata > Salamandridae > Calotriton > Calotriton arnoldi. Next base: position 3,132,141 of record CAWUFW010001047.1, read on the forward strand.
CCCAGACCTGAGCAGGGCGGCCAGTGTTTCGGGAACGAAGCTTCCCGCACATACACAAACACACCTTCTCCTTTGTCCTTAGCAAGAAGTACACCGGCTCAGGCTGCGTGTAAAAACTGGTTTTATTCCATATATATATATATATATATATATAGAATATGCCTCTTTTTCCCGCATGCCATTACCCCGCATGTTGACCGCGTGTAACAACGCATACCATTACCCTGCAAGTCGTAACAACGACTTGCGGAGGGGGGGCGCTGGATGTTGGAATAGTGACATTTACTATTCCAACTCCAGTCTGTGCGGACTGTAGGGAAGGTGTTGGATTTTAAATCCAACACCTTCTCCCCCCTCCGCAAGTCGTTGTAACAACTTGCGGGGTAATGGTATGAGTTGTCACAACGCAGTCGTTGTTACGACCGCGTTGTAACAGCATGCGGGATTACGGTTGCGGGGTGACGGTTGTTTACCATATATATATATATATATATAGAATTATAAATAAAGAAACTTAAAAAGATTTGTATTATTTAAATTTCTTTTTCAAAAATTATATAATATAAAAGTTTTATATCAAAAATGTCTAATTATTTTACTTTGTGAAAACAATTTTTCATATATTTTACATTTTTAAATAGTTTTATATTTCATATTTTTATATTTCAATTTGTTTTAATTTATTATAATTATATATTTTAATTAAATATAAATTAAAATGTATTAAAAACATATTCATGATAGAGAATACATTTTAAAATTATAGAATATTAATTTGTATATCATTAAAATAATTAACATAAAATTTACTTTACCATATACACTTTTTAAAATCTTCCCACCCTTATTCCCTAAAAACCCAGTATCCTGCTACGAAAAATAATTATAAAACCATTATTTATAAACATTAATACAATTAAAAATATCAGTCTCGCATCAGTGACCTGCCAAATGACCAAACCTCAATAGGCTTCCAAGGAGACAGGCGTGTCCACTGCAAGTGTAGCTTAACCAGGCAAATCTAATGTATAGGTCACTTCTCACTAAAAGTCAGCTTTTAAATACCTTTACTAGCTGGATTTAAAAGGACCCAGCTACTCAGAATTATTTCTAGAAACTAAAATCCCATTTTACAACCCGTTGTCAGCATGCAGAAACAAAATGTGATGTGTACCATAACACCCAGAATGACCGTCCTTTAAAATGAAAAGTATTCAGCACCAGTTCCGAAGATCTATAATAGCAGCTAGGTTAAAAAACAAGAGGCAAGCCAGAAAAATGTCTGTGACCATATTACAGTTTCTTCATGCTGCAAAGCACTTAAGCAAACAATGTATTGAAATATTCTATTCCGTGTTTTTTTTTTAGATCTTAAGCTTCTAGCTTTGTAGAACTGGCAGTATCAAGAGGAAACATTCCCCTTGCCACCCGTCAGTGAAGCAAGCTGCACATTTTAGAACCTCTGTTAATACCAAAACTGGCAGCAACTCTGGAAACTACCTTCTATCAAGTAAGGTGGGCACCATAGGGAAGTTAATGATGAAGCTGTCAAATTTACATAGCACAACTTGGAACAGTGCTGTCAAATTTACATAACACGGGGCTGTGGCCTAGCGGTCCAACATGGTGGACGCACTCTAGACAAGCTCCCGCAGACCCGCATTAATCCGTCGACTACCCTGCCGTTTCTCAGCTTTCATGTGACCACATACCTTGGGTGAATATTCCTGCAGCCTGGCGGCACCCGGTGTGCTGATTCCGACCCGTCTGCCTTGCCCCGTGGCATCCGGGCGAGAGTCTGCGGCCTTTGGATCCTTGCCCTTGTGTGGGGGGCGTTGCCGCAGAGGACTTCGACATGCCGCTGTGGGCGCCGGACTGCCCCTCGGTGGCGGTGCATCAGAGGTGGAGGAGCGGCACCCTGCAGAGTGCCTGACAAGACCTGGCGGCCTTGTCGAGCTGCGGTGTGTTGCGCTTTCCCCCCCTGTGGCGGAGGGCACCGGATGAGATCCGGCGGCTGCGTTGAGCCACGGCGTGCTTCCTCCCGTCCTGTGGGGTGGGGTGACTGCTGGACTCAACGGCCGCATCGGGCCACGGTGTATCGTCACCCCACCCCGAGCGCTGGATGTCCTGCTGAGGTGGGTGACCTCGCTGCTGACAGTGCACTCGGCACTGGGGCGCTGATGGCCGAGTGCGTGTGGATGCTGCCTAGCTGGCGAAACCTAGTGATCCCTGGTGATCCCTGGAAGTGAGCCTGAGTAGTGGCAGTGTGTCCCTGGAGGGCCACGTGAGCTGCGCTGCTATACCACTGCCGCTGGAGGAGTGGTTGTGAGCGAGTGACCAGGCTTGACTCGGCGGCCAATTCGGCCCGCGGCGTGCCTGCAACCACCCCGGGCGGCCTTGAGTGGTGGCGTGGCTGATGGCGTTATTGTCCTGGGTGGCGATTAATATTATTGGCCTGGGATCGCTTGAGAGGCGCACATGGATTATTGCGGGTGGCGCTGTGCCTCAGCTCGGAGATCGCCGATGGTTTCATCCTGGGGGGCCGGTCCTGAGGTGAACAGGGGACACTGCAGCACGCCGCTATACCCGCATTGTTGGGCCTGGGGCCCTGGGGCGATTTAGGTCTACTGAGATCCCGCACCTGGGCAGGGCCGCCACGTGGGTCTGCGCAACACGGACTGCCTCATCTGAGCGACATGGGCCATGAGTGGATGGCATTTTGACCCCTCTGGGGAGAGACAGATTGCTCGTGGGTACTGTGGCCTCTACCTCCGTGTTCCCCCCTGCTTTGTGGAGGTTGTTGTGCTGTAGCTCAGCGAGTCCCATCCCCCCCGATTTCTCTCTAGTGTTCCCATCGGATATATATCCATCCATTGACTACCTAGTTGGGGGTGCCTGCCCCATAGGTCACTCTCCTGCACCATGTATAAGGATAAAAACTCCAGCTCAACGGCCCGGCAGAGTACCTTGGATAAGTATACGGGCACAGCTGCGCAGGCCCCTACTACAGGCGACCCACAGTCGGCTATGCCAGACAACGCCGCCATATTGGCCGCCATCACACAATCAAGGGACATGCTGGAGGCCAAGATTGGGGCCGTCGGGTCTGATGTAATGCTCCTCAAGCAGGACCTGCGTAACGCAGTGCAGCGCATCACTGAGGCCGAGTCCCGAATATCAACGGTGGAGGACTCGGTCACGACACTCTAAAAGAAGGTCTCTGCCTTGGAATCCATCACCAAAGGTTTGGCAATGCGAGCGGAGGACGCGGAGGGGCGCGCCCGCCGCAATAACCTCCGCTTTGTAGGGTTCCCTGAGGGATGCGAGGGCAGTGATGCGACAGACTTTTTGGCCAAATGCCTGGCAGACTGGCTTCCCCCGGGTCTCATGTCCCTGCTTTGCTATTGAACGTGCTCATCGGGCCCTGCTGCAGAAACCGCCGACAGGTGCAAGACCGAGACCCTTGAGTGCAAGATTCCTAAATTTCAAAGACAGGGATATCATCCTACAACAGGCTAGACTTAAAGATCCCCTTCTGTACTCCTCGCAAAAGATCATGATATTTCCGGACTATACTAGACTGGTCCTGCAGCACCAGCAGTCCTTCACTGAGGCGAAATCCAATTGCGCCATCTTAAGATTCAATATTCCCTGCTGTTCCCGGCCAGGCTCTGAGTCTCCTACAATGAGTGGACACACTTCTTTGATTCCCCTGAGGAGGTCTTTGCTTGGACAGACAAAAATATTAAACTCAGGCCGCATACTCCGCCCAGACTGGACTCGGATTCTTCATCTGGGGGGCAGAGCCGGGGACCATCCCGGGCTCCTGGTGAGCAACGCCGGCGGTCCTTATCCAAGAAACCCTCCAAATCCCGTACCAAATCACACGTATGACCCATTGGGACTATCACATGAAAGCTACTTTACTCTGTCGCTCATTGTATGAGTGACCTAGATTCTATTGTTGATGGCTTATTAATATGGGCTGCACCTCTTAATGCTCTCCCTGGACCTTGAAGCATCGCTGTGTCTAGGGGTAGCTACATAGGGATCCATTGGCTGGGAGCTGCTCCGGACCCCTGTTGGGGCCCGGGGACCTCTCATGCCGCGACAGATGCTTCTACGTTTTTGAGGTATTGGGGTGGGGGAGAGGGAGGGGGGATGTTGGGGAATGTTACTGTTTTTTGTTTCTCAGTGTCATATATATGTCAATTCTGCAGCTGTTGCTAAGCCTATGATCACCATATGTGGTCCCCTGCATATATACATTGATGTCCGCCCCAACCTCCAGCATGTCTAGGTTGGTGGAGAGACGTCTTCGGATGGTAAGTTGGAATGTCCAAGGGTTACTAGATAAGGTTAAGAGAGGGGCTATTTTGCGCCATGCTAAACGCTATGGCACGGATATTCTACTTTTGCAAGAGATGCACCTGCTTGGCAATAGACTTCCATGCTTAACACGATTTGATTTTGTACTGGTCTTCCACTCTGGATTCACAAGGGGCTTGCGGGGGTAGCGATACTGATCCACCGCAGAGTCCCCTTTGTACATGAGAAAACATGGACCGATCTCCAGGGTCGATATGTGGTTGTTGCGGGCTCGATGTATGGCAGGTCGCTCTTCCTGGGATGTGTATACCCCCCTCCGCCCCTCACATGGAAGCTGACGGAACACTTGATGAGGTTGTGGGTAGAGATCCCCTCGGGACTGACCCTGGTCGGGGGTGACTGGACCGACACAATATGCCCTTCTGTAGACAGGTGGCATAGTGCAGGGAATTCGGCCGAGCCCCATAAATCAAAACTCGGGTCCATGATGCAGGAACTGGATTGGGTGGATACTTGGAGACGACTACACCCCACTGAACAGGGCTACACCTATTTCCCTAGCGTACACCGGTCCTTTTCCCGCATTGATCACATCTTCCTGTCAGCAGTGCACCTACATAGATTAGTAGCGGCCGAAATACTGCCCCGGGGCCTTTCAGATCACTCTCCACTACAGCTAGATCTGCGACTGGATACTGAACGCCCTCCCTTCCGCTGGCGCCTCTCACCGTGGCTCCTGCTAGATGATAAATATAGGTCACATATGCACAACACCCTTACAGAATATTTCTCGCTCAATATTGGGTCGGTTGGGTTGCCTGCGGTTGTGTGGGAGGCGATGAAGCCTACGCTGCAAGGGGTAGATGTTGCTTACTGCACGGCGCAGCGCAAATTACGTTGGGAAAAACTGATGCTTCTGGAGGCCCAGATAATGGCCGCAGAGCGCGCGGGTCAAGAGGTGAACGGGCACGGTTCGCGTAGACAACTACTCCATACTCAGCAGGTCTACGCCAGGGAACTGCTGGGTGAGGCTCGGGTGGCCTGGTTGGCTACCCAAAGCAGAACATACCAGTGGGGTGACAAATCGAGCGCCTTACTACACAGCCTGTGTCAAAGGGCACTCTGCCCCATCTCCATTCCGTGCCTGCGAGATTCTGGTGGGAGGGTTCTCACGGATCCCCTTCAGATAGCCATAAGCTTCGCGGATTACTATGCGGAGCTGTATGCCCCTCGGGAGACTATCTCGTCACAATTAGTCCAGAAATTCATTGATGATTTGCCCCCGCACGCCCTCACGGATCTGATAAAGGATGCACTGGATGCCCCGATAACAACTGAAGAAGTCCAGGAGGCACTGTCTGGGATGCACTCGGGCAAGGCTCCTGGCCCAAATGCTTTTCCATGCGAATTGCATAGGAAATATCAGTCCCTACTCACTGCTCCCTATCTTGCCGCACTTCATGCTGCTCTTAATGACTGGTCTCTTCCAGCGGATTGGCGACATGCTGAGATAGTGATATTTCCGAAGCCGGGCCGACCCCCTGAACTTCACTCTTCATATCGTCCGATATTCCTCCTCAATGTCGAGGCAAAACTCCTTGCCAAGATCATAGCTAATTGCATAGTTCCACACATCTCTGATCTGGTCCACTCGGACCAGGCGGGCTTCATGCTGGGCCGCGCCACGCGGCATAATATCCGACGTGCCCACAATGCCATTGCGTCGGTGGATCGTCTGGGCGAACCTGCTGCTCTGCTGTTGGCAGACATAGATAGGGCCTTTGACTCCCTGAGCTGGACGTATCTCTTCGCGCTTCTTAGTCGTCTTAATTTTGGCCCTCGTCTTCTGAGGTATATCTAACTTCTCTATACAGATATCACTGCCTCCGTACGTGTAGCGGACACCATTTCCCAAACCTTTTCAATTGGGCGTGGCACTCGCCAGGGCTGCCCCCTCTCTCCATATCTTTTCGCGCTCGCTATGAAGCCGCTCGCGGCATGGGTGCGGATGGATGCTCAGTTCCGGGGGTTTGAGTGGCCTGGGGTGACGTCAGATCGCATAGCTTTATATGCAGATGACGTATTATTTTTCCTTACGCGACCCGACCGATCTGGACCCAGACTCCTCAGGATCATGCAGATTTTTGGCGATACATCTGGGCTATATATGAACCCCCGTGAATCCTTCTTATGGCCTATGCGTAATGCAGGCCTTATGGGCTTATGGTCCGAAGAGGTTACGGTGGTACAAGATGGCTTTAAGTATCTCGGGGTTCAGCTTGCCGCTTTGCAGCCACTGTCATGGGAAAGAAACCTAGCCCCACTGTGGGTGCAAATCAAGGAACAGACTCGTGCCTGGTCGCATCTACCGCTCTCTTTATTCAGTAGGTCTGCCATTTTCAAGATGGTCTCCCTACCCCGTTTACTATATCAACTCTAAAACCACCCATACTTGATACCACCTAGTTGGTTCACGCAACTAAACTCTACTCTCCGGCATTTTCTTTGAAGGGGCGGCTCGGCTCGAGTCGCATTGAAGACATGTTTTCAATCAACCTATTGCGGTGGTTTGGCAACACCGGATGTTCAGGCACACTATGCGGCATCGCACCTTCTAATTTTAAATGATTGGTGGTACGGTGATAGGTCGGACCCCGCATATGTTGTTGAGCGGTGGCTGATGGGTACCACACCCTTACATACAGTCCTTTATATTCACCCAGATGAACCCTTCTGCATATAACTGATGACATTGGGGGAAACATCTATGAACGCCACTTACTGCTACTGGGCCTCACACTTGCGAAGCGAGATATTGTGAGGGCCTGGAAAGATACTTCCCCGCCCTCTCTTGGGGCTTGGAAGAAGGGTCTATACTTCTGTATGGGGTTGGAGATACCTATATTTGCTGCACGGGGCTGTCCTTGGAAACATCCCAAGATATGGAAGAGATGGACAGACTTCTGGGGGATCTACTTGGAATCTATCCGAGAGCGTACAATGGATTGATGTTAATTGCAGCTGCTACACGGTGGGGTGTACAGATTAGAGTTTTGACTCTGCATTCTTGGGTTGACTTCACATGCTCTATATTTTACAGTAGACGTATGACACTTCAGTTAATTGTTATTGCAATATGTTGTTATGCATATGATTCTTTTTTGCACATTTAGCTACAAAATGTCGACATCAACATGTGTACTATGTATATTTTGCTGCTCTGGTATATGGCCTTTATAGGCGTAGTTTGGCTGTTGACAATAACATTTTGTTGTGAAAACAAATTTTACATAACACAACTTGGAAGAGTGCTAAGCAATTTGTATAACACAACTTGGAACAGTATTGTGAAATTTACGTAACACAACTTGGAACAATGCTAAGCAATTTACATAACACAACCAATCTAAGAACTTTCAATCGCAACTTCTGTAACCCATCTAGTATGGTGCACAACCACCCACAACGCTCAGCATGAATAAATCCACCAAGTGTTAAAAATAAGAGTTGGTTGACCTGATGACAGTGGGACCAAACCTAGAATGGCAGTGGGCTGGTCCCTGACAGAGGCTTCATGCAAAAGCAAGAGGAGGCATTAGTGTTGTTTGACCACAACATAAAGAGTCAGTGAATCCAGCAGGACAAACAACCGTGACTCATCAGTGTCAACAAGCCCAAGCTGACACCCTTAAGTCATTATTGACATCCTTCAAATGCACAGCATATGGCACGCAAAACAAAAGATTCCAAGTTGCTGGCAAGGCCCTTTTCAGCTGATTGTCATGTCATGTGAACACCACATTGACATTAAATTAGAAGGGCTCTTCCTATTAAAAACTTCTTCTGCACGAATCGTTCCCATCTTATTCCTGTCAGTCGTAAATCCTGCATGCATGCAGCTGCAAGGAACTGTGTTCCCCGCTGTTCTCAAGCAGTGGCGGCTTTTCCGCTAAGGTGGAGCATCGCCCCACTGCTCAAAAGAAAAAATACAATTATAATAATGTATCGCTATTATAATTGTATTTTTCCTATGGAAGTCAGTGGCTTGTGGGGTGGGGTGGGGCTGGGCAGCGCAGGGGGAGGAGTGGTTTGCACTCCCTAAGTGCACATGACTGCTTGGCCGGCCTTCTTGGGCCGGCCAAGCAGTCATGCGCACTTTGCATCTTCCCCACCAGGCTGCATTGCACAGCCTGGTGAGGAACATGCAAAGCCTCCCTATCCCCGCCTGAGCGCCGAACCACGGTGCTCAGACCAATCAGAACGCTGCATTGCAGCATTGTAATTGGCTATGGGGAGCCAATCAGAATGCTGCATTGCAGCATTGTGATTGGCTCAGGAGAGCCTGTGTGCCCGGGTGCTTCCTGCTGCCGGCCGGGACTAGAGACCAGAAGATGAAGAGGACGGAGGAGAGGCGGCCGTCAGTCCGTTTCAGCTAAGTCCTTTTTATTTTTTTACATTCCTCCCCTCCCGCTCCACCACCCCCGTCCGGTAGCAGCTGCTACTGTTCTCAAGACTGCCAGACACAAATGACAGAAGGAATTCAAAAGCTATTAGCCTACAACCGTTACACTTCCCCTTTCCACCTGCCATATATCCTGCCCTGGACTTGTGGAAGAAGGGAAGGCGAAAGAACATGACTCGTCCGAAACTGTAAGACACAGTGGCTTATTACGATGTCGGTCGGAGTTGCCTCTGACTGACTCCGTTTCGGTCTCGGGACCGACCGACCTACGGTCGGCGGTTCCGACAGCCTGATTACGATGCAACCGAACACTGTTCGGTCAGATACTCACATTTCTCTATGGGAGCTTGTGTTACGGCCATAAACCGGCAGTAATACAGGCTCCCATGAAGAAATAGGGGTGTGTGTAAAACCCTGAACCATGTGGCAGGCACCACATGGTGCCTGCCACACAGTGCATGGATTTACAGGGGGGCCCCCTAGGTACCCCCTCGGCCACCAACTGTAGGCCACGGAGGCAAGGGGGCCCTGCTAGTGGCCTCCAAAGTCGCTTTCCGACAGTCTTTCCATGTCAGAATGGCTGGCACGGAAAGGCTGTGGGAAATCGACATCATAAGCCCAATGGCGGAAACGCCTTCCATAGGGGATTACGGTGCAGTTCTGACTGGCCGGAAGACTCTGAGCCGGTTGGAACCGCATCGGAATAACCGGCGGTTCACGCTCTGACCGCTGACATCGGAATTCGGCGGTCGGACCGCAATCCGACCGTGTCGTTCGGAGGCTTTTCCGACCAACATCGTAATCGGCCCCACAGTGTGCTCACAGACCTGTGCGGTAGTGAGGAAAGTTCTGCTGCTGTGTAAAGCCACTCGCTTGATGCATTTGAATTTTTTAGACACCATTTTTCCAGCGTAGCACTTCACAATGCTGGGAAATGTAAAAAAAAAAAAAAGTATGCAAAGCTCTAATCTTTTAAACTTTGTACACTCCTCTCTAGAAGAATATAAAGATGTCCATTATTTATCCTCCACGTGTGTGTATATATATATATATATATATATATATATATATATACACACACACACACACACACACACACACACATATATATATCTTTCCCCACTTCCCCCACACAGATATAGATATAACTGTGGCACAATTATGGCACTATATCTAAGGGAAGTTACACTTTTCAAGAGGAATTCATAATCTTTTCACTATAAACGTTTCAAAACTTTAAATGAAGTTTACCAAATGTAAAATAACTTATTGGGATACATATGTGGTTACACACATAAAATGTGTGGTGAACTTTGGGTTTCATATTTTCAAAGTTTAAAAAAAAATGTTCACCACTATTCACATTAAAGTACAAGTTTCTCAAAACTGCTTGCATCAAAATTCACGAACTGTGACATTCTCATGTAATCTATATGGCCACATCTACATGAATACATGTTAGAAACAGGCTCTAACATTTAAGTAAAACATTTTAACTGTGTTTGCTACGTGTCTATAATGTAATTTGCTCAGAAAAGAACACATTCACATTCAAGCAGTATTTGAAGAAATATTCTGATGGCAGCATCGCACCAAACCAAGTTCTGCAGGGCAGGTTACCATCTCGTCAAAGTGAAAGGGCCATTCCTTAAAGAAGCTGGAACAAAGTCCACTGTGCCTTTCATTACAAGTGGCCCATCAATTCCAATGGGTCTGGTAACATGAGTTACCATTCACATTAATATGGGGGGGCATATTTATCAAGGGTTTTGCTTCGCCCTTGTGCCCCGCACTGGGGCAGGGTGATGCAAAACCTATAATGAGATTTACCAAGCCATGCAAGGCCACTTTGTGTGGCTCTGCGTGGTTTGCTAAATCTGAAGTAATGCAAGGCAGTGCAAGTCTCTGCCTTGCTTTATTCTGCCTCAGGGAGGCATTCTATGGGTGGAATGTGGATGTTCCTACGCATCCACCCATGAATTCTGAAACATTCCCAGATTTACAAATACTGGCAGACCTGTAATGCTTCAGAATGCTACACCTTCCCAGGGGAGGCATAACGAGGAGAAATATCTTTATTTCACCTTGTTTTTTCCTCTTTCTACATGTGCTGCATTCTGCACAAACGCAATCCTGCCTGTAAGGGTGCCTGCATTTGCGCTAGGCAGCAGTTTGTGCGCTAGTACAGGCAGACAGCAGGAATGCACCATATATTGATAGATATGGCACATTCCTGCCCTCTCTGTTTCACGCCGCGTGGCGCACCACGGTGTCTTACTGCATTGCAATGCATGAAATAATGATAAATATGACCCTAAGAGCAGTGCTTAATTTGAGCTGGGGCTTTCCGGTGCTAAGCACCGGCACTTAATTGGTTTCCGGTGCTCGGCACCTAATTGTCAACACCATACCTAGAACAGTGTACCACATGGTGGCGCTGCTCATCTAATTTAGAGATGAGCAGAACAGCGGTTGTTTAAGAATACAATATACATTAAAATTGCAAATACCTGCCTCCCCAGCCATTCCTTTAGCTTTGGGGACCTGGAATAATCTGAACTGTTGCATTTACATGCGAGAGAGATGATTAGTAGTTGTTTTGGCAGAGATGACAAGGGCGATGGGTGGTGCAAGCTGCAGTGACCTCCCGGTCAGAGCCCTGGCACTTAATATTTTACAAATTAAGCACTGCCTAAGAGTTTAGTGGGAACACACGTAATCAATGGTCTTGCACCCAGGGATTTTACCTGCTAAAAGCAGGCGAAGTTTCCGTGTGAAATACTGGGGAGATATATGCAGAAATCACAACTGTAAGTCCAATTTTTTTACAAAGTATCTTCCAAAAATGTACACTCCACGTTATTCCCTCCTTCCAAAATTTATTGCGACCCCCAAGTAACATTAAGGGCCTGATTACGATGTCGTTAGGAAAGCATTCCCACCGAATCGGTTCCAGAATGCTTTCCGAACGACTCGGATCAGGGGAGTCCGACTGAGCGATTTGGATGCATCCGGATGCATCCAGATTAAGGCTGGGCGTAGTTCGCGAAGTAGTGCTTCGCGAAGCTACGCAAAGTGCAGTTCGCACTACGCGAGCTTCGCGTAGCACTACGCGAACTGCGTAGTGCACTGTTCGCAATGATTGCACAGTGCCGGATGCTTGTCCGCACTGTGCAATCATTGAAAACGGCAACTTGCACAGTGCGAGCTGTCTTTTACTGCCGCTCGAGTAGATTTTTACTTGAGCGGCAGCTTTCTCAACGCGGACTGGTAGTTTCTCATCGCGAGCGGTCGCGAGCATACGCGACCACTCGCAATGAGAAACCTGACCTCCCGCGTTGAGAATCTCGCCGGGAGGTTTATTTTCCACGCTCGCGATCGGCAACTTGATGTTGCTGATCGCGAACGAGAAAAAGTCTCGCCGGGATGTCATTTTGCTTGCTCGCGGTCGCCAACTTGACGTTGAGGACCGCGAGCAAGCAAAAAATGACCGCGGCACTACGCTACGCTACGCGTGTTTGCACTGTGCTACGTGCAATTCGCGTTGTGCGAAGTAGCGCAAACTTCGCAAACTACGCGAGCGTAGCGTAGCACTTCGCCCAGGGTTAATCCAGATATGATTCGGTCGGACTCCCATTGACTTCAATGGGAGCCTGTGTCCCAAGAAACAAGCAAAGGCATAGCCAATAGGTCTCGCGTTTGTGACCATATAAGAGATTATTAAGGAGATGTCCTTGCCTGTACTTAAAGGTGTTGTTTAAGCGTTAACACATTTAATATAGAGTCCTTAATTTTAGTTTTAGACCTGACTAAATAATGAAGTAATACTATTACAAAATGTGCTGCATTATACTGCGTTATTTGCCTTTTCTTGTGGTATAATTTACTCAATATTGCTGCATAATTTGGCCCTTTCCTGCTGCATAATTCCAGTTGCCCAAAAGGCCCCTGCATCGAGCTGCTTTCACTGGAGCTGTGTAATGTTGTTGTAATTGCATTATATAGCGCTTACTACCCTTGACGAGGCGTGGAAGAGCTTTTCAGCGAGTAGCAGGCTACTCTGGAACCAAAAATGGATTAGAGGTGAATTAGTTTAGGGAAATATGAAATAAATTTAAGCGGTGGACATCTGAGTTTGTTATTTAGATTGAAAAAGGATATTGGAGGAATAGAAGAGGGAAGGGTTTGCATTTATATGGTGCTTGCTAACCCCGATGAGGTGATGAATCGCTTTTCGGCAGGTAGCACGCTACTCCAGAACCCAAACAGGATTAGTGGAGAATTAGTATAAGGAAATATTAAATTAATTTGAGCAGTGGACATGTTAGTCTGTTATTTGGATTGAAAGGGTAGTGGAGGGAGAGATGAGAGAAGGGTCTAGAAAGTGTGTTTTTGGAGTTCACAGCAGTAGAAGGAGGTTTGGGATGAGTAAAGGGGAGGTGGGGGTCGATAATGTCGCTAGCCTGAGGTCCCTGTAGAAACCACAGATGCACTAGAAATGTGGACCAAGGTGTGTCGTTGGCCAAGTTTGTGCTATATAAAAATAAAAAAAACAAGTTTAGGTCCATGTACCGTTCCTATTGTGCCCTGACTAGAGGTCCTATTTGTAGTGGAGAAAGAGTGGGCATTCCCATACAGATGCAGGATGTTTCTCTAATGGTTAGTTGGCGTGCCTGGTGATTACCGTGTGACCCTGGACCAAGAGTCCTGGCTTAGAGTCTTGCTTTGGCACTTGCTGTAATGTGACGCTGACTTAAAATCGAAAGACAAATATGACAGGTTGTGATTTGAAAGACTTGCAAGTCCCAGAATGGGCTGGAGAGTAACAACGTGATGTTGTAAATACTGAGGATCTCTTGTCTGAAAACAGTCACACCTTAACTTCAAGCTTGCGCACTTGACCAAAAACTGTAGTGTGCTTTCAAGTACTGCGCCCGTTGCTTGTTTCCACCCAACTGTATTACAGCGCTACCTGAGCGCCAGAATACATGCGCATGGTCTGGTAAAAAATGTTCATTATATACTTTAACAGGAAGATTAAGTGATTTGCCCATAATCAAAAGATGTGACGTCAGGACACTTGTCCCACTTTCCCACTTCTAAAGTTGGCAGCTCTGGCAGGCCACCCCCCTTCGCCTCCCCCCGTTTATCGTGCGGTTATTGCTGTATGTGCTCTGGAATGAGGTAGAATACCAGATGGAGGTCCTTCATATATTAACCCAAGATTGCGAAGATACCAAAACTGAGACAAAGTAGAGGGAATTTTAGGCGCTCCCAGTGTGCAACATAAACTGCTTGCTAAGAAGCACACAGTGGACAACTGGTAAACTGGGATTATAAATCGCCTGCAGGGGGAACCCCACTGATAGGACCACCAAGCAAACGTTTTAGTGGGAAACGGGGACAGGGTTTAAGCTTTTTTTTCCAGTTTATGTAACAGACTTGCATTATATTTCCAGTTTAAAAGCAAATGTTGTGGCTGAAAAAGCAAGCCTGAGATTTTACACCCTCAGCTTCGCCGTGGTATGCTAGGGTTCAGTCCTTCTAAATTCTACCTGGTGGAAACTCCAGTTGACAAATGGAGATAAACCATGTATGTCAGGTTCAATTATTTTTTCATTTAATTGAAAGAGAATGCAAGGACTTAAAACATAGTGTTTAGCTGAAGGCCAATGCTTAATACCTGGGCCATCCCACATTTCACAGCAGGGCTTCGAGCTAAGAAAATCAACCCTCGGAGGTAGTGTTCGCAGCGGGAGGGGGTAACTTTACAAATGCTGATGCCCAACTCATTGCTTCCTACAATCAGGTAAAATATTGTGATCTAAATAGAACTCATGAGGATAGTATAATTGCAGGAAATGCTTAAAAATGAAACTACGGTAGCGATTTCCTTGTTCTGTACTTCGAACACCGCCAGGGCTTCGCTTTCTGCCTGCAAAGTAAACTGAGCAGGTAAATGGCGTGGAACTAAAATCTGGGCCTGTGGCGGAATCAGGTTGCAGCTTCCCATTCCCAGCCAATTAACCACTTAGGGAGAAGCTGTGAAGATATCCCTGGTAGAGCTGGGGGCGCTGGGCGGAGACTGGCACCGACGGCGCACACTCCAGCATGCCTTGCCCTTTGGGTATAATGTGCCCCCAGGGAAGCCCGCTACCCGCCCATTAAAGCGTACTTTGCTCTCAGAGAGGGAGCCTTGAAAACTAGATCTGGCCCATTTTGAGAACTCAAAGGCTTTTTAAAAAGCAAAAGTCATGCGCCTCGAAGGATCCATGTCCTCGGTGCATGTAGCACTTTCGAAGAAACATTAATTTGAGCCTACATTTGGGAACAGAGAGAGCTACCTTGTAAAAGTGTTATTAAGTTTTAAAGTACATGAGATAGATAGCAGACAGCCCTTTCTTTATTTCAACTTCCTGGCGTAAAAACTGTGCAGCCTGAAACACATTAAACTATGACATAAGCATTGTAAGTTCGGATTCAATATAATCTCCATAATAGGCAGAATAACCTCACATATTGATGCACATCTGTGGGGTTGGGGTGGGGTTTGGGAATATAAAGCACCCAAAGCTTATTATCAGCAGCTGAGATTTACCAGCGCTTGCAAAGTGGTTCACACTAGGGCTCTGCAGACCCAAAGCAGTCCGCTGACATAAATCTGACACTACTGCCCTGGTTCCTTCTGTGGGTCATGGGCGGGTGGCGAACCTGAACAAATAAGGTTCCCTCTGCCGAGAAGGCAGCCCCTTAAACCAGGCTTGGAAACCACTCACCACCCCTCCCCCTCTATAGCATGAGCCATGCAAAAATAGTGCGGTTTTTATGTTGTGAAGCAGACTGATGTGCAGACAACCTCCTTCCCACCTCCAACTGTAATGCATAAGTTTCCCCAGCGTGACTCGAAACAACATGAGGAAAAGTACAGACAGCTCCTCCGCAGGACTTACTGCAAAGGCCACTAATAAAGAGGAGCATCGCTGCTGCCACCGCTGTCCTGTGCTGGCCATGGCAAGGGGAGCTGCTGCCTGTAATCACAACAGAGCAGAGGGAGGAGGCCGGTGTGTGAAGGGAGACGGGCCAATCTTTCGCTGAAGACAGCAGCACGCCCGAGGTCAGCCGGTGTGCGCTGGTAAAGCTGCCCTGTTCTCCCCACACGCCTCCCATGCCTGCTGTGTGCTGCCCAAGCAGCCGTAACCAATAAGGCGTAAAAAATATAGCACGGCCATGTTGAAGCTGCGTTAACGGCACAGGGTAAATTCTATGCAAAAAAGAGTGCACCACACAAACGAATAATATATCGGAATGTAAGGAGACACGTACCAGGGCAGTCGCCACAAAGTGAAAAACACACCCGAAGGAGGGCCAAAGAGTAACCTTTTACCAATAAGACGAAAGGAATTTAGAAAAGCAGACAAAGGGACAAATGGCAAGTGGTGGGCGTGGTCTAAGCAACCCGATCAGATACACCATGCCTCGCAGAGCAGCACATGCGCGCTGCTAGGCTCAACCTAAAAAGGGGTGGTTAGGGGAAAGTCGTGCACCCCGTGGCGGGCACCCCATGGTGCCTGCCACACTGTGCAAGCACGGGTATGGGAGACCCATGGGTACCCCCACGGGTCCGATTCGGAGGGCCCTGGGTGAAGGGGGCCTGCTATGGGCACCCGAAGTCCGATTCCCACAGCCGTTTTGTCTCGGCCAAACCGATTTAGAACAGCTGTCCAAATGGGTCATCATACTCGCTCGTTTGGAAACCGTCTCCATTGAGCTGTACGATTCAGCTCCGAATGACTCAGGCTGTCTTAATCCCGTTCGGAACCGATTCGGACAGCACGAATGGCTCCCTTGCATCGTACGTGGTCATCCGGAAAGGTGACCGATTCGTCAGAAACAAAGCTTCTGAATCGGATTTGAACGAATCGAATGCCGTTTGGAGCCTTTCAAGACGACATCGTAATGGGGCCCTAAATTGGTGAACACACAGAAAACAGATAACATGGACTTTCACAGGTCACCAGTAAGGAGGGCCTAAATGGTATGTTGTAACACAAAGAATTGAGCCTAATCAAACATACAATCACTTTAATGAATGTACATTCGGACAAAAAAAGTAAGATTCGTTCCAGAAAATGAATGCAAGTTTTGGGCATTCCCAAACTGCGATCCGCTTTCCATCCTGGAAATGGTCAGAGAATTGAATCCGCATGTAGATGTAAATATATGGGAGCTGTAGAGATTTCCAACTTTGTTTGTGAATCGGGCCCAAGTTTTTTAACCAGCATTAATGGTACAATGAGTGAAGGCTATAACGCTTAAAAATATATATCTCACACACACACACACACACACACACACAGAGGCTTGTCAGTCGGAGTGCTTTTGAAAATAACATAATAGTTGTATAGAAAAGCCTGAAGTTATTTTGAATGATCACCAATATTCTGTGATATGACACTCTGCATTACCCTGGAATAGATAAGGTATTTGTATATTGCTATGATGAACTTTATACAGATCCTCTACCCTCGGGGTGAGCTGAATGCCTAAATATTGAATGGAGCGTTTGGCCCATTGAAAGGTGGTCTGACCCCGGAGCTGCTGGGCCTCTCCTTCAGGGATAGTGAGATTTAGGCTGAAGGATTTCGATAGATTGACTTTGAAACCCGCTACTGCTTCAAATTTACACAGTTCTGCCTGTAATGCCTGAAGTGAGGGGCCTGGATCTGTGAGTGTAATCAGGATGTCATCCACGAAGAGCGAGGCCTTGTGTTCTATACCCCCAAAGTGTATACCTTTGATCTCTGGGTTAGCTCTGAACTGGATTGCTAAGGGTTCGATGCTTAGGGCAAATAAGAGAGGGGAAAGCGGGCAGCCCTGCCTTGTGCCTCTGCTCAGTGCGAATGGGAGTGACTGAGACCCGTTGACCTGCACTCTTGAGTGTGGATGTTTGTAGTTAGCCCTGACCATATTGATGAATCTGCCACCAAAGTCGAACCTTTGCATGATAAGAAAGAGGAAAGACCAATCCACCCTGTCAAAGGCCTTTTCGCCGCCCAGGCCCACCAGCATTGCCGGAATTTTGAATTTAGAGACTTTTTTAATCAAGTGTAAAGCCCTACGAATATTATCATGTGTCTGTCTTCCTTTTATGAAGCCCGATTGATCAGGGTGGATTAGTGTGGGCATTAAGTTGTCCAGTCGTGCGGCTAGTATTGCAGAGAATATTTTTGCGTCCAGGTTCAGCAACGCAATGGGCCTATAGGAGGCACAACTATGGGGGTTTTTCCCCGGTTTGGGAATAACGGTGACCACTGCCTCGGCCATAGAATTCAAGACCGTGGAGTCCTCTGCTATTGCGTTGAATAACGAGGTGAGATGGGGTATAAGCTCCAACGCGAATATTTTATAAAAGTGTGCCGTCAGACCATCAGGACCCGGGGATTTGTGTGGTTTGAGTTTTGAAATTGCTTTCCCTACTTCTTCAGCAGTGATTGGACTGTTTAGCCGATCGTTCTCTGATGGCGGGACTTGGGGGGAGGTCCAATGAGTCTAAGTATTGTTGTTGCAACTCTGTATCTGGGAGTGTACCTGAATAGAGATCCCTATAGAACTCTCCGAAAATGCGCGCTTTTACGTCATCCTTGTGGGCAAGAGAACCGTCTCCATCACAGATGCCCCCTATGTATTCGCGTTCCCTTTTTTCGCGCAACTGTCTTGCTAGGTGGGGTCCCCACCTTACCGGCCGTAACATATCTGCCAGAGCCTTAACAGCGTATATTCAGCCCTATTTGTATAAATCGCTTTGATTTTCCCCTTCAATGCACTAAGCTGTTGCTGCAGTACCCGGGATGACGCTTTCTTATGGTCCCTCTCTACTTTCTCAAGTTCCTCCTCCAGCTCTAATCTTTCCTTGGCCCTCTGCTTATTCAGTGTGGAATTCAATTCAATACATTTGCCTCTGAGTACTGACTTGAACGCATCCCAATTGTTCTGGGGTGATGTGGCTTGAGGTTGATTTCGTTCAAAGTATTCAGAAATGGATTTTCTCAACTTGTCTCGAAGAAGTCTGTCCCTGGTCACCGATGTTGAGAAGTACCATCTGCGAGTGCCTGCCCCGTTACATCCCCAAGACAAGCTAATGGTCACTAGACTGTGGTCTGAGATAGTGATTGGGAGTATCTTTGTTGCCTGTAAGGAGCCTAGTAAGGATTGACTTATAAAAATGGGGTCTAACCTAGAATAGGTCAAGTGCACGTGTGAGAAAAAGGTGTAGTCTTTGGTGGTCGGGTAGAGCATACGCCAAGCGTCCCGTAGACCTAGAGCCTGTATTCTCTGCTTGATCCCCTTGGGGAAATTGCTAGTGGCTGCCCTATGGGGGTGTGTGCTGTCCATCACAGCATGCCAGGTCAGGTTAAAGTCGCCCATGAGTATCGTTGGCCCCTCTGCGAACTCACCTATCAGATCTAGTAGGGAGGTCAAAAACACTTTTTGCCCTGTATTGGGAACGTACGCGGATATAAAAGTGCAGAGTCTGCCTCTCAGTTTCCCCTTTACCATAATTATCCTGCCCTCCCGGTCTGCTTTTATGGCCTCAGTTTGGAATTTTGTCAAGCTGCGAAACAACAGTGCGACACCTTTCTGTTTGGAATTGGCAGATGATCTGTAGATTAAGGGATAGCTTTTATGGCGAAGTCGTAGCTCTTCGGTTTTTTTAAGGTGCGTTTCCTGCAGCGCTACTACTTCAAACTGATGGTCTGTAAGTTACTTCCAGATTTTTTGCCTTTTGAGGGGCGAATTTAAGCCTTTTACGCTCCATGAGGCTATTGAGAACATGTTAAAGACCTCTGTACTCTCTACCTCTCACGCCTTCCCCCTTGACCCTCTATCCCCCTCTGGCACCCCCTGGATTTGTTCCGCATTCTCCCAGGCTGGCAGTGAAGAGAATCCCTGCACTCCCCTCTTACATGGGCCTCGGCCCCACCACCAGGACCCCCCAAGTATAAAAACATAACCCCCAGAAACCATGCGCTGAGCAGCCAACGGGCTCCCAGCCAATTCAGTCTTGAAGAAGAATGACACATTAACGGGTGACTCAGTCAGTACCCGAAACCCCAACTGTTGGTCACTTCATGGAGAGAATTCCAGCTAGAAGTAACTTGGACTATGGTCCATCGCGTCAAGTCACTCGTGATGGAGGCGCATGAGCACTCTCGCCGATAGTTCGCCCATTATCGTATTTGCCCCATTGTAGTGATGCCCCAAGGTCAAAGAGAGTGCCTCCCTCATGAAACTTGTTTGACGACTCCATACCTTCATTTTAGGCTAGGCATGCCTTTTGAGATCGTGCGCCATTGCTGCTTAGGTCTTTTTGTCACATCCGCTCCTTTCGTAGGACCTTGGCTGCCTTCATCTTCAGGGATAGGGAGACCTAAAATGTGGAGACCCTCTTCCAGGTCTGAGACGTGCTGTGGTTTGTTATTGAGTTGAAAGGCGAGCCCGAAGGGAAAAGTCCATCTGTAGCATATGTTGTCGTCTCAGAGTTTTGTCGTTATCGGCCTGAGTTGCTGTCTGCGTGCCAGCGTGGAGGGGGCCAGGTCATGGAACAGCAGGCACTGGTATCCTTGAAAAGAGTTCTCTTCTTTTTTCCTTGCGGCTTGCAGAATCGCTTCTTTCGTTTTAAAAGAGTGCAGCTTGACAAGAACAACGAGTATGCGTCTTCGTCCCACATGGTGTACCCTGTCGATCTTGATCTTCATCTGGCGCGGGTTCAAAATCTCTGCAAGGAGCCCCTCCACAAAGGCCTGTAAATCCGGCCCCTCTGTGCCCTCTTCCAGGTCTCTTATTCGAATGTTCTCTCTCCGGGACCTATTTTCTAAATCTTCCGCCTTCAGGAGTACCTGATGTAGCTGCGTCTGGAGATCTTGTTGCTTTTCCTGCATCCTGGTAGTGCGAGTGTCTAATTCTTGTGACTGCTCCTCTATCTCCAGAACCCTGGAACGCACAGCGTCCACATCTTGCTGGAGGGCTGACATGCGGTCGGTGAGGTCTGCTTTTAATTGATCTATAGAAGTCCGCAGGTCTTGCTTGATCTCTGCACACAATTCCAATTTAAAGTCCCTGTGCGAGGCCACTAAATCCTCTCTGGTGAGCGCCATCGTGCTTGCCTGTCCCCCTTTGTCCTGGGTTTGTCTCTTCTCTGCTGACCTGAAATAGTTGGAGACCTTATTCAAAGCTTTTTTCGGTGGCATATGGGCAGTATTGGGAGCCTTCCTCTCAGGGGCAGGCTACTCCCCCTCCGGTTTGCGGCCCCTTCGGGGAGAAAAATGTGGAGTCATGTTCACCTGCTGAGCGGGAGCTGGATCAATAGTGCATTTTTACACGTTGCAGCCCGAGGCGGCCATCTTAGGGTCAGGCACGTGGCATGGCTCTGAGAATGGCAGCACAGTACTCATCAGCTTTGTCGCTTAGGGTTCCGGTGGGGGTGCCTCAGCGAGATGGCTTAGAAGTTTCTGCCCCCCCTCCAGATGCTGATATAGTTAATGCTCCTCCGACTTCAGAGCATCCCCGGTTTGGGCGCCATCTTAAGGTCAGGCACTGCCTCCAAACCTTCAGCCCAGCTTAGGGCTCAATCACTGCCAGCCCCGGTGTGAGCTAACTGGAAGGGGGGCACCCTCCCGGGCCGCCTTAGCGCTCCATCCCGCTGCTTTTGCCGGGCCCCGATCACCTCTATAATGCCTGGGTGCTGTTCGGGCGCCGCCTCAGCACGCAGCTTTATTCCGGGGCCGCGCGCCCCCTCGATCGCATGGGCACGGCGTCGCAGGGGAGAGACTCTTACCGGGCTCACTCTCCCCGCCGCGCAACGCCCGCCGAGCGATTTCCATTGCCTCCGCTCACAGCTCAGATCCCATGGAGGCCGCGCGAGCCTCAACAGACTCCGGACTTAACATGGGTGCAGCCGTCGGTGCCATCTTGGCTCCGCTCACCGCTCCGGGCCGCCACTTGAAAGCCTCGATTTCTACCTGCAGAGGTGCTGGAATCGTGCCCCCGGGCACTCTACAACATCGCGCAGCCTTTCTGGACCAGATCAGGCGAGTTTGGGTCCTCTAGCAATGGGGTAGCCTTGACCGACCGTTACGTGGATCCAGAGCTGGTTTTGGATCACGTCCACCCAGCCATCTTGCCTGGCCACGGCCCCCTATGATGAACTTTAAAGCACCTTAATTCATGTTTTTCACTTCTTTTGTGACTTTTTATGGGCTATACACATTTTAATTATATCTTCCGTTAAAACATTGTTTTTCATAAAAAATAATTTGAGGAAATCTAACGTAAAGGGGGATTTGCACGTTAAAATGTTTGTTTTGATTCTCCATGGATAAAATATTCTCCCGTTGGTAGGGAACCTTGCATTAGATCACTTAGGTTCAGGAACGTTTTTAGGACCAGGAATCAGAATTTACCAAGCGAAGGGCTTTTTGTGCTCATGGTTTGAAGGTAAGTATGCAATACTTTTGTGCATGGGAAGCAAATGCTTAATATCAGTGTTTCCCCTATTTTTTTTTATTCAACGCTACTTTATTGAAATATTTCAAGTCATTGTAAGCAAAACAAGTGCAGATATGAGAATTGAAACACCGAGTGGTGAAGTAATTTATACCAGATTAGACACTTCGGCGAGAGGGAAGTCAAGATCACAAGAGTCAATCGGAAAATGAGCTTGCCTTCAAATAGCTTTGATAGACGTTCTAATATTGCCCAACAGATGGCGCTATTTCCATACATTGGTTATCGAGGTCGCCGTGTAATAAACATAGCCAAAAGAAAACAGGACAAAACCAGGAGGACACTTCAAAGCGAAGCCCTTAAACAACAGGTTAATATGTAAAGATTCACTACAGTGTCCTCGAGAAAGGACAGTGCATACCGAGCTAGGTTTACCAATATACATATTTATTTTTCCGCCACTGGGTGGAAATCTGTGCGTGGAAACAGAAAGCACTTTGTGGGAATATGTTGGGAAACAATGGTTAATGTCTACTGAGAGAGGTTGCTACAGGAAGTCCATTCTTATCTGCAGGTATCCGTAGGAGCATATTTACGAGACCTTTTGCGTCGCTCTTTCACCATACAACGTGTTGCAGGAGCGACGCAAATTGTAATGAGAGTTATAAAGGCAAGCAAGGCAGTGGCGTAGCTAGGGGGGGGGCGATGGGGGCGCTCTTCTATAATTTTGCCGAGGGCGGCAAACGCAGGGGCCGCCACGGACAGCCTAAGGCCTAGCTACGCCCCTGAAGCAAGGGCACCTTGCGTGGCGCTGATTGGCTTCATAAATCTTGAGTAATGCAACGCAGCACAAATCGCAGCGTTGCATTGCTCTGCTCCAGGGCCACATTTCCATGGGCATTGTGTGGGTGTATCCACACAACATCCATGGATTTTGACGCATTCCCAGATTTACTAGAATTGGTATACCTGGGAATATGCCAAAAACCTATGCCTCCCCAGGTGAGGTGTAACGAGAAGAAATGTTTATTTCTCCTCGTTTGTTTCTCTTTCTGTGTGTGCTGCATTCTGCAGCACAGAAAAAAAGAGGAAAAAGCCACAGGGGATTGTCTTTGTGCAGGAAGGGGCAAGCAATCCAACTTACAATGCATGGTGCAAGGGTGCCTGTGTTGGTGCTAGGCAGCCAAAAGTGCGCCAGTGCAGTGGAAAAGGCAGGAATGCGCAGTATTGACTTTATTTATTTAGAGAATTTTATATAGCGCTGGCAAGACCCGAGGGTATCAGAGCGCTTTACAACATTGATACAGGCAATAATAACAGACAACAATAAGTAAAAGTAAATAACTGAGTCGAGCGTTGCATACGGATTTGTGTTGAGAGAAATACAACAATTTATACATTGAGTGGAGTAGAGATTACCAATATGCACTAGGTTTTACTGTGCCGATTGAAGAGGAGATCCTTCGGTTGTCTTTTAAAGATCATGAAGGAGTCGTTGGTCCTGAGATCTACTGGTAGGGAGTTCTAGGTTTTGGGAGCATTGCCTGAGAAAGAGCAAGCCAGGGCTTTTTTGTTTATGTTTCTTTGGGGGGATGAGAAGCAGGGTATTGGTGCTTCTTAGGCTTCTTGATGGTCTGCCTTAGTGAGTTTGGCGCCAGGTAGGCAGGTTTACCAGTGTGAAGGACTTTGTGGGTGAGACAAGCAATTTTGAAGTGTCAGTGAGCTTCAATTGGGAGCACTTTAGATCTTTCAGGGAGGGGGAGATGTGATCATGTCTTTTGACTCCAGTGACCATCCTTGCTGCTGCATTTAGAGTGGTTCTCAGGGGGGCTAAGTGGGATTTCACTGTGCCTGTGAGGGTGGCGTTCCCATAGTCTAGTCTGGACAGAATCAGGGCTTGTGTTGCTGTTTTGACGTCATTCGGAAGGAGGAAGGGCTTGATTTGTATTAAGGAATGCATTTGAATTTGAATTTTATTACATTTGCATAGTTACTTAAAACCATTGCAATACGAATTTCAATTAAGACAATAAAATCATAATGAGATATTAATTACACATTTGCAAAATTCATGTATCCTTAAAAGCTTAAAACAGTTAAATTACTTTCTGATTAAAAATGCTTTGTTCTTCATACGCATAGCTCTCAATATAAATTGTGCGTTCTACCCGGCTTCATTACTCTGTCTGGGCAGTTCTATTAACCAAGAGGGGACGTTATTAAGAGACCAGTCCAAGTGCTTATATGGAGGCTTCCCAAGTCGACCTTGTTGGAGGCAGTCTCGTATCATAGTTAAAAGAGTGCACACAGTAGTCCCAGATATCTCGATTTCCGGCCACCTGCATGAATTGATGGCCTAACGGCTTACCCGTTGGCCTGGAAGGAATTTAGGTGTTCAATGGCATTTTTTTCTCGGCTGCATCTAGGAATCTCACTAGTCTACAGTTTAATTGAGGTGTTGCTGGGTCAAAGCATGCCAAAACTGCTTGTCTCCTTGAGCAAATACTCCTTTGATTTAGGGGGACTCTTAGCAGCTGTCTCCTTTCCTGTATCAGCTCCTTACAGGAGCATAATAAATGGATAATGTCGCCCTGGCCATTTTTGCACAGACTGCAAGATGTTCGAGATGGCTCCCTCTTCCATGGTGGAAGATTCTGAGTGCACGGGATCAAGCCAAGGCGAAGTTTTAAGAATTTTAATTTCTGTGATTTCGGGTAGCCCAGATTAAAATATTTTTGGGGAGCTAGTACTTTGTAATTGTTCACAGTCATACAGGCATGCGATCTTGCTGAAAAGGCTGCTTTGTCCTCCACCAGCGCCAATTTTTTCAGGGATTTCCAAACTAATTTCTTAAAAGCTGAATGGTGGATCTGTGTGTTCCAAAGGGCCAAGAGTCCAGTGCATGCTAGAGCCTCCTGAAGATAACTTCTTGCAGGAGAATCCTCCCTCTGCTGAAGATCTTGCCATAGAAGCTGATTTAGAGTTTTAGGGGCCGATAGTCTGATTTTGTTCCAGCAGTTGAAGTATGCACCGTATCTGGCCCATGATTGCTTCAGTAGGCCGAATTCCAGCCTAATTTGCGCCGGGGAAGTGTAGTTTGGAAGGCTAAACATGGTTCTGTATGCTTTTACTAACGTTGTATCCAACAGTTTTGATTCTCTGCCTCTTAAGGCTTCACTACCATAAGTTATTGAGGGTAGGATTTTAGCCTGTGCTACATTCAGTAGGGGACTCAATGTTGGGCCCAATAGTTTAGATGTTAGGCTTTTCATGGTTAATGCTAGCACCAGCCCCTTTCTTTTAATCTCTTCTAGGTGTCGAGCAAATGTTCCTTCTTTATCAATGTATACACCTAGGTACTTATAGACTCCCGCTGAGTCTATTCGTGTTCCGCCCAGCTGACAGCTTCTCACTGCCTTCCTTTTGTTGTTAATTGTCATAGTTCTAGTTTTCTTTAAGTTGATTGACAGCTTATTTGCTTCAGCATAATCCTGCATGCTGTTGTCACAGCCTTGGATCCTCAGGGTCGTAAGTTGCTCGTTATGGTCCACCTCTCGATACCACCGCGGTCTGATTTAGTATACAGACTCCATGGAGTGATCAAGCGGGGGAAGGGAAGGATGGGGACTGCGGGGAGGGAGACCTGCAAAGACAATAACAATCAGGTAATGTACTGGAATACACACAACCTAAAATCTACATAAGACTACAGATGTTTCATACCCTATCTATGTACCTGTAAAGAAAATTTCCTTTGTATTCTAGTCAGCATATAGAGGTTATCATGGCTCCACACATATCTAAGGAATGAAACAACACGTTTACCATATAATTACGCTGTCTCACTCACACCTCTCTTCTGACTCTCTTGAAGAACCTACCCAAAGATGTGCTGTGCGTGGCCTTACAGGGGTGCAGGGCTGACTTGAAGAATTTCAGGTTCCCCTGTAACAATACAACACAAAAAGGGCCCCAGGCATAGGCACGTAGACATACGATGCACTAAATACGATGTTCCTTAATCTCAGGAAATATTCATAATCCAGCTCCACAGTTGTCAAGCTTTATAAATAACACAAATGTACCCAACTCCTGATACGTCTCAGAATAATGATTTATAGAACAGATTGTTAGTTATCTGCCTCTATAAACATAGGAGCGTAAAAAGAACAAGATAGCAAGTTATACGCTCTCTATCTTCCTTCAGTGCAAAAGAATCCCAAGGAAGATTCGATATATAGCATTTCACAAAATGTACTTTATGAATACCACCGTTCAGATCACGGCTTGGACAAAGTAAATATTGCAATCTCTCAAGTTAGAACACTCCTCAAGAGAGATCGCCATCGAGGATTTAGGAAAGGCCGCCGCCTCACTTCTGAATTGTAACTAGAACCAATCAGGCAAACAAAACTCCCCTGCTTGTTCTCCAAAATTAGAACACACAGGGTTCCTTCCGCTCTCCCGCAAGAACCCGGTATGAGGTTCAGCCAACGGGCCAGCAGCGATATTAATCAGGATACCCAAGGTACGCCGCATCCGCTGAGCGATCAGGAAAATAGGAAGCAAAGAGAAGCGGTGCAGTATTGCACCCTTACCAGACCTCGAGGACTCGGCGTCTCAGCGGTAGGAGTAACCGGCACCCGCTGCTTCCTCGGAGGAGATGAAATAACGCTCTTCCTGAAGCGCGATGACGTCATCGACGTGGTCACCGCATGGAATCATGGGATTTGCAGTTCTAATCCCGTTCTTATGCCTCGTCAGTGTCTTCCCTGATGAAACCTGACAGTACATCCCTCTCCCGAAGAACACTGACAGAGGCAAGGCTTACGAGGGAATCGGTTGTGGAACAGGCGAACGTATCGAGGTGCATGAACCCCTGTAGCGGGTTCCCATGAATTCTCCTCGTTACCATAACCTTTCCAAGCAACCAAATACCACAACCTGGTGCGATGAATCTTTGAGTCCAGTATGCCCCGCACTTCATGCTCTACCTCCCCATCCACCAGCACGGTAACTGGCGTCTTCCTTACCCCTGAATGTGAGGGCTTAAGCAGGGAAACATGAAAGGCAGGATGAATGCGTAAGGAAGATGGCAAAGCTAATTTCACCACCACCGGATTAATCAATTTGACTATTTTATAGGGGCCGATATATCGAGGGTTAAAGATGCTGTATCTCTTGAATCTTATGTTTTTAGTGGATAACCACACATACTCTCCTTGTTTGTATGTAGGCCCCTCTCGCCTACTTTTATCCGCATAAGCTTTATACCGGATTTTTGATTTCTGCAACTCCTTACGGGCTTGTTGTAATGTCTTTTGGATATGTGTTATCCGTTCCTGTACCTCTGGCACAGATCCCTGACCCACAGGATGCTGGAAGGGGGTGAAACAAGGGTGATACCCATAGGTGCAGTAAAAAGGTGTCTGTTTTGTAGAGCTGTGTAACGCGCTATTGTACGCTACTTCCGCTAGCCACAGGCTGTCTACCCAAGCCTCTGCTGTAACATCCACGTAGCATCTAAGATACTGTTTTAACGTTTGATTGACCCTTTCTGTCTGGCCATCAGTCTGGGGATGGAAGCTGGTAGACATGTTAGAGGTGATCTTTAGCGCAGAACACCACTTCTTCCAAAAGTTAGCAGTGAATTGGGTCCCCCTGTCTGAAACTACCACTTGTGGAAGCCCATGTAGTCTTACGATGTCTTTCAACAAGGTTTGTGCCAGTTCGCCCGCTGTAGGTATCTTCTTGCAGGCAACGAAGTGGGCTAGTTTAGTCAAGTAATCCCCCACTACGAGAATGACTGTATGTCCTTTGTCTGGAGGCATCCCTACCACAAAGTCCAGTGAAATCCGTTCCCATGGTTGTGCCGGGGTAGGGAGAGGCTGCAAAAGCCCTACCGGTCTGGTATGTGTTGTTTTCATCTGGCAACATACCGCGCATTCGCCAACCCACACCTTTACGTCTCTCTTGACGGTTGGCCACCAAAACTGACGGAGAACTCGTTCAGTGGTCTTCTCGATGCCATTGTGCCCTGCACTGGGTAAGGTATGGCACCAGTAGAACACTTGTTTCCTTAAGGAAGAGACAGGCAACAACAACTGGTTTCCACGCACCGGAAGTCCGTCCTTCACAGTCCAATCGTTGTTCTTCTTCAAAAATACATTCCATTTGTTACGTGTCAGGTTATGTTTGATGCTCCTGAGGAATCTTTCTGTGACTGTGGCACATAACACATTCCGAGGATTCACGATGGCATTCTCGGGAAGAGCATCAGGAGTAGTCGGGGTGGTTTGGCGACTCAAGGCGTCGGCCTTTTTGTTTTCGCTCACTGGGCGGAATGTCACAAGAAAGTTGTACTCCGCAAAGAACAGCATCCAACGCAGCTGTCGGGGTGTTAGACGTCGAGCAGCCGTCATGAACTGCAGGTTGCGGTGAACGGTAAACACGGTGACTATGTGTTTGGATCCCATCAGGTACTGTCTCCACTCCTGGAATGCGTTCTTTATGGCCAACAGCTCCTTCTCCGCAATGGTATAATTGCGCTCGGCGGTATTGAGCTTCCTGGACATAAAAGCCACCGGGTGAAGTTGGCCAGTATCTAGGTGGCGTTGAGATAGCACTGCCCCTACCGCATATTCGGATGCGTCTGCCTCCACTATGTATGGATGGTCTGGATCAGCATGTCGTAATACCGGGGCGGATACAAACGCTTTCTTTAGTGCCTCGAAACCTTGTTGAGCCTCCTCCGTCCAATGAAACACCACTTTTTTCTGTAATAGGCGCGTAAGTGGAGCGGCCAGCTTGGAAAAATGATCGATAAACCTGCGGTAAAAGTTTGCGAACCCCAGGAAGCATTGGATATCGCGAACCGTCGTGGGAGTAGGCCATTCTTTTACTGCCTGTACTTTACGTTCGGACATTTCCTGCCCCCAAGGTGTCAGCATTACACCTAGAAATTCCACTGTGGTGACGCTGAACTCACATTTACTGATTTTACAGTATAACTGATGTTTTCGCAACGTTTGTAAGATGGTGCGTACATGTGTACCATGGATCTCTGTGTTAGACGAGTAGATTAGAATATCGTCGATATAGACCACCACAAAAGGTCAAGATACTCTCTTAACACATCATTGAGGAAGTATTGGAAGGCGGCCGGCGCATTGCATAAGCCGAAAGGCATCACCAGATATTCATAGAGGCCAAAGCGTATTTTAAATGCCGTCTTCCATTCGTCGCCCTGTCTCATCCTTACTAGATGGTAGGCTCCTTTCAAGTCCAAACGGGTGTAGATGACTGCCCTCTTTACCTGTTCTAGTAAAACATTAATGAGAGGTAACGGATACCTATTTTTGACAGTGATGGCATTGAGTGCACGAAAGTCCACACATGCGCGCAACTCTCCGTTGGCTTTAGGTATGAAGAATAACGGAGAGGCAGCAGGTGATTTGGAAACCCTGATGAAATCCAAAGTTAGGTATTTGTCCAGATATTCACGGAGATGGAGAGTCTCAGGTTCGGTTAACGCATACACTCTCCCTGATGGTATGACAGCCCCGGGTAATAAGTCAATTTGGCAATCATATTGCCTGTGTGGTGGTAACGTTTCTGCCATTGTTTCATTGAATTCATCTGCGAATTCTGTGTATTCGTCAGGTAACAACACTGGATGTTCAGCCGCTGTAGCAATATGATGTCTTCCTGCTAAGGTTGTCGCTGGATTGCTTTCTGCTTGAAGGCAGTGTTGTATGCAATACCCCGATAAGAAGGAAATGGATCTATCCACCCAATCCACCTGAGGAATATGTTTTCTCAACCAAGGTAGTCCCAAAATGACTCCATATTGAGGGGCTTGTATGACGTTGAATTTTAAGTTCTCTTTATGATCAGGGCCTTGTAGAACATCCAGGTTGTCGGTGCAGAACCGAATGGGGCCAGCATCCAAACGTCTTCCGTCCACTGCAGAGACTGCTTCAGGAAATTCTTTCTCCTGCAATTTAAGTCCCAGGGCGATAGCCAGTTTCTGATCGATAAAGCAACCTGTTGCTCCAGAATCCAACATAGCTTGCACCGAACACCATTCATCCTGGATAAGGAGACGTAATTCCAGGAAAAAATGGTCAGTTTTACACAGGGGGTCTTTGTCCAAAGAAGGGATGTATGTATAGCTTGAAGGAGTCCCTTCTGTTATCCTCAAGCTCTGTCGTTTCCCGCAGAGAACGTGGAGGCTACCGGCAACATCTTTCTAGGTTCGATACGAGGATATTTCGATCTCAGGGTACACTCTCTAATGAAATGTCCCTTCTTGCCACAATATATACATAACCCTATCTTCCTTCGGTAATCTCTCTCTTCCATGGTAAGCGCTGAGCGCACAGCACCTATTTCCATGGGCTCGGTTTTGGTGGCTGATTGAACTTCGTGTTGACGGGGTGCCTCAAACCTAGCTGGCATACGCTCTCGTCTTTTGTGTTCTCCTTTGCGTTCGTTAAGCCGATGATCCAATCTCAAAACTAGACTTATTAGGTATTCACATGACGCTGGCTGAGGGTCTATTTGTGCCAGGACATCTTTCATCTCTTCTCTCAGCCCTTGATGAAATATAGCAGCCTGTTTAGCCTCGGGCCATTCTGTCTCAGTAATGAGTCTACGAAAGTCATTAAGATATGCGATTAGGTCCCGGTTTCCTTGTCTTAGTTCTAGCAAATCCCTGTCGGCTGAGAGTGTGGCAGATCGGCGGTTGAAAGTTTTTTCAAATTCCCTAATAAAGGAGTCCCAATCGTATAACAACGGGTCATCTCTTTTCACTAGAGGCACAGCCCATTGTGCAGCATCCCCTGCCAAGTATGAAATGAGAAACGCTACCCTAGCGTGGTTAGTCGCGAATGCCTTTACCTTGCAGGAGAAGTGCAACATCACCTGCGTCAAGAATACTTGTACCTTACTACTCTCACCATGGAATCTCTCTGGGGTGGCCAAGGGAATGGGTGTAGGTATCTCTACTACCAGAGGTGCTGTGTGCGAAGCCTGCACTGTGCCTACATCAAAAGGATTCCTTTGCATTCTGTTCACCACTGCCTGCAAGGTGGCTGTTTCGGCCCTAGAGGCCGTGAGTTCTGTCTGTACTATGGCTAGCGCTGCCATAATGTCTTCCAAAGTGGCCATATTCAACTTGCGATCGGGAGGATTTTAATATGTAGGCCGGTTACTCTGACGCAGCCTTGGATCCTCAGGGTCGTAAGTTGCTCGTTATGGTCCACCTCTCGATACCACCACGGTCTGATTTAGTATACAGACTCCATGGAGTGATCAAGCGGGGGAAGGGAAGGATGGGGACTGCGGGGAATGAGACCTGCAAAGACAATAACAATCAGGTAATGTACTGGAATACACACAACCTAAAATCTACATAAGACTACAGATGTTTCATACCCTATCTATGTACCTGTAAAGAAAATTTCCTTTGTATTCTAGTCAGCATATAGAGGTTATCATGGCTCCACACATATCTAAGGAATGAAACAACACGTTTACCATATAATTACGCTGTCTCACTCACACCTCTCTTCTGACTCTCTTGAAGAACCTACCCAAAGATGTGCTGTGCGTGGCCTTACAGGGGTGCAGGGCTGACTTGAAGAATTTCAGGTTCCCCTGTAACAATACAACACAAAAAGGGCCCCAGGCATAGGCACGTAGACATACGATGCATTAAATACGATGTTCCTTAATCTCAGGAAATATTCATAATCCAGCTCCACAGTTGTCAAGCTTTATAAATAACACAAATGTACCCAACTCCTGATACGTCTCAGAATAATGATTTATAGAACAGATTGTTAGTCATCTGCCTCTATAAACATAGGAGCATAAAAAGAACAAGATAGCAAGTTATACGCTCTCTATCTTCCTTCAGTGCAAAAGAATCCCAAGGAAGATTCGATATATAGCATTTCACAAAATGTACTTTATGAATACCACCGTTCAGATCACGGCTTGGACAAAGTAAATATTGCAATCTCTCAAGTTAGAACACTCCTCAAAGAGAGATCGCCATCGAGGATTTAGGAAAGGCCGCCGCCTCCCTTCTGAATTGTAACTAGAACCAATCAGGCAAACAAAACTCCCCTGCTTGTTCTCCAAAATTAGAACACACAGGGTTCCTTCCGCTCTCCCGCAAGAACCCGGTATGAGGTTCAGCCAACGGGACAGCAGCGATATTAATCAGGATACCCAAGGTACGCCGCATCCGCTGAGCGATCAGGAAAATAGGAAGCAAAGAGAAGCGGTGCAGTATTGCACCCTTACCAGACCTCGAGGACTCGGCGTCTCAGCGGTAGGAGTAACCGGCACCCGCTGCTTCCTCGGAGGAGAAGAAATAACGCTCTTCCTGAAGCGCGATGACGTCATCGACGTGGTCACCGCATGGAATCATGGGATTTGCAGTTCTAATCCCGTTCTTATGCCTCGTCAGTGTCTTCCCTGATGAAACCTGACAGCTGTTGAGAAGATGTTGTAAGCCGACTGCTGTGTGGCTGAGCAAGACTACGTCGTCAGCGTAAAGGAGATTGGACAGAGTTGTGACCCCGATCCTGGGTGCGTGAGAATTGCTGGTGTTGAGTAATGGTGGTAGGTCTGCCATAAATAAATTGAATAACATGGGTGCCAGCACGCAGCCCTGTTTGAAGCCCTTCGTTGTTTTTACTTACCTTGTCAAATGCGTCCCTGTGCCTAGTTTGGCCTGTACCCAGGTATCAGAATGTAGGAGCATTATCATTTTTAAAAGAGCATTTGGGATACCCCAGCTGGCTAGCTTTGCCCACAGTCTCGATCTGTCCACATTGTCGAAGGCGGCACTAAAATCGATAAAACAAAGGTGCAGCTGCATTTTCTTCAAAATTGTTGCGTCTATAAGCAGGGATAATGTCAAGATGTTCGTTGTTGTACCTGTTTTCTTGCGGAAGCCAGTCTGATTTAATGGAATTATATCATTCATGTCCGCCCAGGCTGTAAGCTCTTCCAATAACGTACCCGCAAAGTATTTTGCCTCATTATCGATTAGTGCCACTAACCGATAATTGCCGGGCGAAGCCTTGTCACCACTTTTGTGGATAGGAACGATCGTGGAGCCTTTCCATGAATCAGGGATGGCACCCCGTTGTCTCACTTCCAGGAATATTGGATGAAGTATTCTTGCCCACTCTGTCGCCCTCTGTTTAAACAGAGCGGGCGGGATTCCATTTGGGCCTGGCGCCCCTTCCTTTCTTCCCTTCGTGATCTGCTGCTTGATTAGCAGATGCGCAGCTTCGTCTGACGTTTCCTCCAGCAGTTGATTTGCATCTAAGGATTTATATGAGACTATCGTTTATTCGATTAGCCGCATCGCGATCAGTTGGAGCTGCCCCGCTCTGGTCCAGATGAAGGGAGCCCGCTGTGAAGTAGTTGAAGTGGGTATACAGATAATTGGCCCAGGTTTCCTCTAATATGTGTGATGAGATTCCCCCACGTTGCGGGTTAATGATTGTGTTAACCGTTTTCCAGAAACTGGCGCTGTCGTTTTGTTTTATGTTGTGGAGAAGTTTAGCCCAGGTGTTAACTTCATGGTTTTCATTAATGCCCCATTTCAACTTCTTTAGATTAGTTCTTTGCTGACGCAAAGAGGAGAGTAGCAAGAGGTTCCCAGGGTCATGACGCAAGGATCTTATTGAGCCGTTTATAGTTCTTTTGAGGCTTTTAATTTGTGTGCCTTGTGCTGCAGTTAGTCTTTTCACTTGCTCGAGTGGCAGAGTGCGCTTCATTTTTAATTGCGACGCGTGTTGTTCTCTGAGCGTCTTGGTGAAACATTCCCAGATTTGAATGTAATCCATGTTGATCGGGTATGAGAGTATAAGATTCAATACCGATTCTGACAGGGATTCGGTGTTATTTGCCGTAAATTTAATTCTCTTATAGTCTGACGTGTAGATGGGGCAGGCTGGATGCCAGAGGGAGCAGTTGCGGCTAAAGTTATTTCTTGTGGGCGGTGATCACTATCTCCCTTGTCCCCATTCTAAAATTAATAATGAATGAAAACAGCGAGAGACTAGTAAAGGTATAGTTCAAAATAGAAGAAGTTGTTGCAGTATAGTAACTGGCTACAGGAGGAGTGTCGCCTGCGAATCTTCCGTTGAGGGCCCTGAGATTGGAGTGTTCCAGATCCTCGAGAAGGCCTCTGTTTATCTTGTTGGTTTTGCCGTGGGTGAAGACGCCTTGTGTTGGTATATTGCAGTATGAAGTTTGAAATCTTGCTTCATATTCGTCTGATGATCCCAATAAGTATTGATTCAAGTCCCCCGACAGAATGATATTTGATGATTCAGTACTGCCTATATAGGTAATTATTTGGCCAAATAGCTTCGCCGAATCTGTTGCTATACGTTTCGGGTGGATGTATGCGTTGACGATCGTCACTTCTTTATGTGCACCCGCCAGAGAAAGAATGAGTTTGGTTGCTAACGCAACCTCTGTTCCAGGGTCGACTGCAGCTGCTGTAGATATGGTAGTTGTCGATATGTAAGTTGCCAGCCCACCTGAACAGTGACCGATTTTTCCGCCTTTTGTAGCTGGTATGGTGAAGCAGTGGAACCCGTGTATGTGTAATGGTTCTGTCAGCCATGTTTCCTGCAACAGGATTATATCAAACGTTTTGAAGTATTGCAGAAAGTCTGGGTCAGAAGCTTTTGAAGCTAGACCATTGATGTTCCATGAGCAAAGGCAAAACTCACTTCCTTTTTGTTGACTGTTGCCTGTGTCCCTTTGGCTGTGATGTCATTGAATTGCTGGAAAGAGGGTTAGAGTTCTTGTGATAGGCTCAGCAAACCGAAGACTATCTCCAGGTGCAGCTTCTTCGCCAAAAGGCGCACGGTTAGAACCCCGGAAGAGAGGCCTTGATTGAGGAGAGGAGCCCAATGCCCCTCTAAGAACAGGGATTGGGGGCTTTGGGCGGCGATTGAGGCCAGGCCTTCGGCTGGGGTTTAGAAGAGGCGCTGGATAGGCTTGATTTTATTAAGGGGTTTTAGGATGTAGAAGGCACTCCTTGCTGTATTCTTAATATGTGAGCTCATGTTTAGGTTGGGTCCAGTATGAACCCAAGCGATTTCGCGGAATCAGCAATGGATAGATTGCAGTTTGAAGAATTGATAAGTGTTAGCCACTCGTGGACCTGGGGGGCCTGTCCGTTATTAGAGAGGATAAGAATTTCTGTCTTTTCTTGGTTGAGTTTCGGGTGGTTGTGTGATAGCTAGTTTTTGATTTGTATGTGCGTATCATTTAGTCGGCGTATGTCATCTACAGAGGATATATCCAAGTAAAGCTGGATATCATCCGCATAGAGGTGGTAGGAGATGATTGCTTATTTGACTATGGTGATGAGGGCCTCCGTGTAGATATTGAAGAGTGTAGGTGAGAGGACTGTACCTTGTGGAATATCTCTGGTTATAGCAGAGGTATCTGAAGGTGAGTTGTTTATTTTTATTTGTTGAGAGGGGTTATGAAGAAATTATGTGAGCCATTGCAGAACCAAGCTGTCAGCTTCAATCCATTGTTTGAGGGTGTTTAGAAGAAGCTTGTGGTAGACCACGTCGAAGGCGACTGATAGGTCTCGGAGGATGAGCAGGCAACATCGACCAGCATCCAGAGATTTGTATACGTCAACAGCTATATTTAGTATAGATGTTTCTGTGCTACATCCCTTTCTAAAGCCTGATTGATGTGAGCCAAGAAGATTGTTAGTGTCGATGTGTTGGTTGAGTTGGAAAAGGACACATTATTCACCAAATTTTTGCCATGAAGGGAAGGTTGGAGACGGGCCTGAAGTTGTTGAGGTCATCAAGGTCTGATCTCGGTTTTTTAGCAGTGGAGTGACTTGGCCTAATTTTAGGAATTCTGGCATTATCCCAGTACTTAGGGAGCTGTTTATTATCATTGTCCATAGGGGGGTTATGACGTGATAGAGATTTTTTGCCCTGTAGGCCAGGAGGGGGTTTACGATGTGGGAGGAGGGCATTGAATTTGCAATTAACTCAGAAATGCCCATCTCCATAAGTGGGTTGAATACCTTTCAGATTCTGGGGGTTATGAGGGATCCTTGGATTTGGTTGCACGCATCCATCTCAGGAAGGGCGATCACTGCTTGGTAGTCCGAGGAAAGAGTGGGGGAGTTTCCATCATCTGTTGTGGAGGGGAGGGGGGGGATTTCAGTAGATTCTGGATTGTGGTAGTCTAGAAAGGACTTGATCATCATGATTTTATCATCAAAGAATTTAGCAAATTTGTCACAGTGTTCTTTGGAGACATGTGGGGCTTATTTGGGTGGTTTGGCGGTCTGTTGTTTAATGATTCTAAAAGATCTTTCAGGTGTTTTTTGCGTTGGCTAGAGCTCTGCAGAAGAAGGCTGCTTTTTCTTGCATGATGCGATTTTTATATTTCCTGTGTTCCACACTGAGCTGGTGAAGATGGGTTAAGGATGGATTTTGTTAGACCTGGTACCATTGGCGTGAGTCTCCCTTCCACTTTTTCTGATTGCCTCCTCTGTTTTTGATCTGTTTGCTGGTTTTAGATGCTTTGGGCACTGTGCCACTGCTATTCAGTGCCACAGTGCAAGTGCTCCCTATGTTAAATGGATGTATTGATTAGTGACTCCATGATTGGATCATTTGATTTACTTGTCAGACCTAGTATAGTGCACCAGGGGTGCCCAGGGCCTGTAAATCAAATGCTGCTGGTGGGCTTGCAGCACTGGTTGTGCCACCCACAGAAGCAGCTTGTAAAGTGTGTCTCAGGCCTGCCATTGCAGGGCCTGTGTGCAGTCTGTGACTGCCATGTCGACTTGGCAAGTGCACCCACTTGCCAGTCCCTAAACCTTCCCTTATCTTCATATCAGACACCCCTAAGGTAGGCCCAAGGGCAGGGTGCATTGTAAGTATAAGGTAGGACATGCCCTGGTGTGTGTGGCATGTCCTAATAGTGAATTACAGCCATTTTCGTTTTCACTATTGCAAGGCTACCTGTCCCCATAGGCCAGAATGGGCAGTTTGATTATAACATCTTATAATCCTAACTGACCCAGGGAACATGGTAGAAATTCGAGTTTAGTATGCCTGAACTCAAAATGATAAAATACATCTTTTAGTAAAGTTGGTTTTAACATTCTGTGTTTGAAAATACCACTTTTAGAAAGCAGGTATTTTCTTGCCTAACTGTCCAAGCCTGCCTCTGCTAGGTTGTGTATTGTGTGTCTGGATTTGTGAGTGACATGGGCTGGGGGATTCCAGGAGACAGGGTGAGTCAGCATAGGGCTGAATAGACCTATCTGCATGTAGAGTGGTGGGAGGAGTTGCACCTGGGTCTGAATAGGGCTGTGCCTGCCTTCCACAATGCTGGCTCCACCTCCTGTGGTGCATCTGATGTCCCTGGACCACCCTGCCAAAGGAAAGAAGGAGTCCTGTAAACAAAGTGCTCCAGGACTGCACAGAACTGGTTTGGACCAGGTAAAGGCCCCTCTGCCTTCAGAGGACAAAGGATTTAGAAGTATAAATATGGGGACCCAGACCCCAAGACTTCAGATCACTTCTGGAACAACAAGACAAACCTCTGCCAAGGAGAAGAACCAAAGGAAGCTGTAAGAGTTGGACTGCCCCCCTGCCAGTGTGCTGTGTTGCTGGGTTGGCCTACAGTGGTGTCTTCAGTGCCAAGGAGAGGAGAAGGAACTTTTAAAGAACTTTCATCATCTTGCAGAATATTACTCCAAGGGCTTGATTTGAGCTTGCCTCCTGACCGAAGTCTCAGGGATACCAGACTTCACTCTTTCTGTTTGCCTGCATCTGGAACTTGCTGTTCTGGTGCTACAGAAGGAATCTGCAACACCGACGCCGGCGAGCGACGCCGTAATCTGCAACGAAGCCGTGAGCGCTGCTCCGACTTGCAACGTAGACCAGATGCCGGCCGCCGTGCCACATCGACGCCAGCGAACGACATTGTAAGCCTGCCATAGCCGTGAGCGCTGCTCCGACTGGCGACGTAGGCCCGATGCCTGCTGCTGTGCCGCATCGACTCCGAAGCCGACATCATCGCGGAGCCGATCCTCGACGTGGGTGGTCAAGAATCCATCGACATCGTGACCTCGTACGGAACCGTGGTTTCGGCGCCATCGCGACGTCACCTCCTCTCCGGTAAGGAACAGACGCATCCCTGCTTTGCGCAAGCATCGAGGGACCCGACGCATCGCCTCCCCGAAGCAAGGAACCGACGCCGCACAGCGCCAATGACGCCGCATCTCCCCGACGCCGTGAGCTGTCTTTGTTTCGCTTTTCCCAAGGTACTGTTCTTTGTGGGTCTGTTTTGACTCCGGGCCCGACGCCGCGCACCTCGCGGTCGGCGCCCGTACTTTGGGATTTCTTTGACCTCGACGTCGTGATAACTCCAGTTGGGGTTATCTGTTGCTAAAGACTGCTTTTAAGTGAATAACCTATTTTTGAGTTATTTCTACCATCTTGAAGTATTATCTTTGATTACAGTATTGTGGATTTTTTGTCGTTTGTGGTCTTGTGTTAAGTCTATATAAAGAATACTTATTTTTATAAAACCTGTGTGGTGTCCATCTGTAGTGTTTTCACTGTATTATGGTATGTGTTCACAAATGCTTAACACACTGCCTCTGAGATAAGCCTGTCTGCTCGTGCCAAGCTACCAAGGGGGTGAGCAGGGGTTATTTTAGTAGTGTAACTCCCTTGCCCTGACGTAGAAGCAAGGGTCCCTATTTGGTCAAAGGTACCTACCTCTGCCAACTAGAGACCCCCAGTTCTAACATTGGTGGTCAGCGGTGAGGATTTGGACCTGCATTTGTGACTCATATACAGTAATTGGTGTACACTACTAGTGAGTGCAGACCAAACGCGACCACATACTTTTGGTAGAATTTTTTTCCTTGGACTGTTATTTTTCCTGAGAACTGCCAATTCTTACTGCCATGAGTAGACCAGCATCTGTTGCATCTATGGATCTAGATTTTGAGGAAGAGAGGTTGGAAACCTACACTTTGAAACAGCTCAAGCATCTCTGCAAGAAATTGAAAGTTGCTACACCAGGCATTTCCAAAAGGATGACTACCAAAAGGCGCTGAGGGCCTGGGTAGAAGCAAGAAATGCCCCTGAGTTGGTGGTGGAGCCAGCTGGGGATGCAGATGGGCAACTGGATAGGCCAGAGTTTCCAGCCAGGGGAGGGTACCGTCCCCACCTGGCAGTAGCATCTCTTCCAAAGACCTGTCCCCCAGAGAGTTGGAAGACAGGAGAGAAATAGGGCGCACAAGCTGGAGATGGCTAAGCTTAAGATGGAGGGTCAGAGGGAAATAGAGAATAACAAGTTGTCCTTGGAGAGAGAGAG
Source organism: Calotriton arnoldi (assembly GCA_963921515.1). Taxonomy (NCBI): domain Eukaryota; kingdom Metazoa; phylum Chordata; class Amphibia; order Caudata; family Salamandridae; genus Calotriton; species Calotriton arnoldi. The sequence continues at coordinate 3,171,859 of CAWUFW010001047.1, forward strand.
AATGAGAATGGAGCATGAGAGGATGTTGAGGGAGTTAGAGATCAAGGCAAAAGGTCTAGAGATCAATGCCTCTGGTGGCAGCGCACCATCTGTGCCTTCAGAAGGCAGGGTATATATCCCCAAGGATGTCATCAAAGATTTCCATAAGCATGAAGATATTGGGCAGTGGTTTGCAGCCTATGTGATAGCAATGTTGGCCCACCGGGTCCCTGAGAAGGATTGGGGAGCTGGGTTGTGGGGCCGCTTTGTGAGTGAGGGGAGGGATACTTTGTTAGACCTACCCAGTGAGAATAGGATGTCTTATGCCCACATGAAGGAAGCCCTGTTGACAAGGTATGGTTTGACCCCAGAACTCTATAGACAGAGGTTCAGGAATTGTAAGAAACTGGAGGCAACCACTTGGGTAGAATATGTATCTTTCTTTTGCAGAGCTATGGATGGTTGGGTGAAGGGTAGCAAAGTGGATACTTTTGAAACGCTCTATGATTTGTTTGCATGGGAGCACTTGTCTACTAATTGTTTTCCAGAGCTACGCCAGCACCTTATTGATAGCAAGTTAACTAACCCTAGGAAGCTTGCTGAGGAGGCGGACCGCTAGGTCAGTACCAGGGTCCACAAGGGTCATGTGGGAGATTCCGCCAAAGGTGGGCAGGGTCCCCAGCAGAAGAGTGGGGGGACAAGGGTAAACAGAGGAGTTCCAGAAAGGGCCCCAAAGTAATTCCCAAGGGAACCAAGGGAAGGGTTCCCAGCCTCCCCTGAGAAGAAGCAAGAGGCCCGACAGGTAAACCTGTTCAGAGGGGCCCCTACAAGTGCTTTACGTGTGGTCAAGTGGGCCACCGTTGGTATGATGCACAGTGTCCCATGAAGGATTCCAAAGCACCACCCCGTGCACCACCCCGTCAGTTGGCGAGTATAGCCCTGGGAGGGGAGGAGATGGGTGCCCAAGGTGGGTGGGCTCCCGCAGAAATGTTCCTTGTCTCTTTAGGAGACTTTGAGATGGTCCCTAAGACCCAGCTAAGGTGGGTGGGGTCCCGCAGAAATGTCCCTTGTCTCTTTAGGAGACTTTGAGATGGTCCCTAAGACCCAGCTGCCTGATAACACTAAGAAATACAGGCAGTGGGTGACCATCAATGGCCATAGGGTGGAGGCTCTGAGGGACACCGGGGCTAGTGTGACAGCTGTCAATTGGCAGTTGGTGTCCAAGGAACAGGTTATCCCTCATGCATTCTTCCCTGTAGTTGCCGCGGACAATTCGCAGAGCCAGTATGAGGTAGCTCAAGTTCCCTTTGAGTGGGGGTGGCTCTCAGGTACTCTCCAAGTTGCTGTGAGGCCAGCCATGCCTGTGGATTGTCTGTTGGGCAATGATTTAGAGAGCTCCCCTTGGGCTAAGGTGGAGAAGAAGTCTCATTTGGAGATGTTGGGTCTGCCTGAGTGGGCGTGTGTGACCACTCGGTCTATGGCAGCCAGTAAGGGTGTTAAAGAGATCCTGGAGCCTGAAAGTATGGCCCAGGAACCTGCCTTAAAGAGAAGAGGTAGGGGGCGCGGGAAACCAGCCCCCATTGTTCCCACGGTCCAGGAGGAGGCAGACCTTGAGGGGGATGCCCTGGAACCTACAGGGGAGCAAGTTGCTGAACTGGGGGACCTGCCTGAGCTGACCCATTGGCAGCAAGAAGGAGGGCCCTCCAGGGAGGAATTTTGTGCAGAGCAGAGGAAGTGCCCTTCTCTTAAGGGTTTGCGGCAACAGGCCACAAACCAGGCAGCAGGTGATCAGTCTGGATCACATTGGATCTACTGGGAGAACGACCTCCTGTATAGCGAGCCTAAGGTTGCTGAGCCTGGGTCAGCCCGTGTGCTGGTGGTACCCCAGTGCTTCAGAGCCTTCCTACTGGGTTTGGCTCATGATGTACCTTTAGCTGGACATCTGGGGCAGAACAAGACCTTTGAAAAGCTTGTCTCCCACTTTCATTGGCCCCAGATGCGGAAGAGTTCAGACACTCATTGTAGGACTTGTCAAACTTGCCAGGCAAGTGGGAAAAGTGGAAGGAAGCACAAGGCTCCTCTCTAACCTTTCCCTGTAGTCAGTACCCCCTTTGAACGGGTGGGCATTGACATTGTGGGGCCACTGGACCCCAAGACAGCCATGGGCAACAGGTTTATCCTGGTCTTGGTGGACCATGCTACCCGGTACCCGGAAGCCATCCCGCTCAGGACAGTGACGGCCCCAGTGGTGGGACGTGCACTGATGGGGATTTTCTCCCGTGTGGGGTTCCCCAGAGAGGTGGTGTCAGAACGTGGTACAAACTTCATATCCAACTATATGAAGTCCCTGTGGCAGGAGTGCGGTGTTACTTATAAGTTCACCACTCCTTACCACCCCCAAGGTAATGGGCTGGTTGAGAGATTCAACCGGACCCTCAAAGGCATGATAATGGGTCTTGAGGAACCTATGAGGCGTAAGTGGGATGTCCTCTTACCATGCCTTCTGTTTGCTTACCGTGAGGTGCCACAGAAGTCCTTAGGGTTCAGTCCCTTTGAACTGCTCTATGGTCACCCGGTAAGAGGACCTTTGAGTCTGATCAAGGAAGGCTGGGAGCAATCTCCCAGGAAACCTCCCCAGGATGTATACAGTTACATGCTGGCCTTCAGGAACCAGACCAGGCGATTCAGGCAACTCGCTTAGGCGAATCTGGAAGCCAGCCAGGAAGAGATGAAGCGGTGGTATGATCAGAATGCCACTCTGATTGAGCTTCAACCTGGACAGAAAGTTTGGGTCATGGCCCCTGTAGAGCCTTGTGCGCTCCAGGACAGGTGGACCGGACCATTTGAGGTGGTGGAGCGCAAGAGTGATGTCACCTACCTGGTGAACTTGCGGTCTCCAAGGAACCCTTTGCGGGTCCTGCATGTCAACTGCCTAAAGCCCCACTTAGAAATGTCCGAAGTGGGCATGCTCCTAGCGACAGATGATGGAATGGAGGAGGAGACTGAGCCTCTTCCTGACCTCCTGTCTGCAACAGAGCAAGATGGGTCAGTGGATGGTGTCAGCCTCTCTGCCACACTGACCCCTGATCAGCAGCAAGATTGTCGCCAACTGTTGGGACAATTCTCTGATTTGTTTTCCCTGATTCCTGGTGTCACTGAGTGGTGCGTCCATGACGTGGATACTGGGGACAGTCCTCCTGTGAAGCACAAGGCTTACAGAGTGACAGACAGGGTCAGAGCTCACATCAAGGAGGAGGTCTCCAAGATGTTTGCCTTAGGGGTGATTGAGTCCTCTCACAGCCCTTGGGCCAGCCCAGTGGTCTTGGTCCCAAAAGCTGCCGTGCCTGGTGCCACACCCGAACTCCGGTTCTGTGTGGACTACCGAGGACTCAATTCAGTCACCAGGACTGACGCCCACCCCATCCCCAGAGCTGATGAGCTCATTGATCGGTTAGGGGCTGCACGGTACCTCAGCACGTTTGATTTAACGTCTGGGTACTGGCAGATCGCCTTAACTGATGGGGCCAAAGAGAGGTCAGCATTCTCCACACCAGATGGGCACTACCAATTCCGGGTTATGCCCTTTGGGATGAAGAATGCCCCTGCCACCTTTCAGAGGTTGGTCAACCAGGTGTTGGTTGGACTGGAGGATTTCAGTGCCGCCTACCTGGATGACATTGCAGTGTTCAGCGCCAGTTGGGAAGAACATCTGCGCCACCTCTGGGAAGTGTTGATGGCACTGCGAAGGCAGGCCTCACGATCAAGGCGAGTAAGTGCCAGATCGGGCAGGTTTCCGTGGTGTACTTGGGGCACCAGGTAGGGAGCGGCCAGGTGACGCCCCTACAACCCAAGATTGATACCATCCTGGCATGGGAACCCCCAAAGACTCAGACACAGGTGAGAGCCTTTTTAGGACTCACGGGGTACTACAAGAGGTTTGTCAAGGGGTATGGCAACATTGTTGCACCCTTGACTGAGCTGACTTCCAGGAAGCAGCCCAAGAAAGTTAACTGGACTGACACCTGTCAGGAAGCTTTTGACGCCCTGAAGACTGCCATGTGTACAGCACCAGTGCTTCAGGCGCCCAACTTCTCAAAGGAATTCATTGTACAAACAGACGCTTCAGAGCATGGTGTGGGGGCTTTTCTATCACAGATTAATGAGGAGGGCCTAGACCAACCTGTAGCCTTCATCAGTAGGAAGTTACTTCCACGGGAACAGAGGTGGAGTGCAATTGAGCGTGAGGCGTTTGCTGTGGTCTGGGCACTGAAGAAGTTGAGACCATACCTGTTTTGGGACTCACTTCCGGGTTCAGACAGACCACAGGCCCCTCAGATGGTTGATGCAGATGAGGGGTGAGAACCCAAAGTTGTTGAGGTGGTCCATTTCCCTACAGGGGATGGACTTTACGGTGGAACACCGCCCTGGTACAGAACACGCCAATGCTGATGGTCTGTCCAGATTTTTCCGCCTTAGTGATGAGAACTCCCAAGGGGAAGGGTAGTTCTCCCCACATTTCAGCTGGAGGGGACACGTGTTAGACCTGGTACCATTGGCGTGAGTCTCCCTTCCAATTTTTTCTGATTGCCTCCTCTGTTTTTGATCTGTTTGCTGGTTTTAGATGCTTTGGGCACGCTTCAATCCGTTGTTTGAGGGTGTTTAGAAGAAGCTTGTGGTAGACCACGTCGAAGGCGACTGATAGGTCTAGGAGGATGAGCAGGCAACATCGACCAGCATCCAGAGATTTGTATACGTCAACAGCTATATTTAGTATAGATGTTTCTGTGCTACATCCCTTTCTAAAGCCTGATTGATGTGAGCCAAGAAGATTGTTAGTGTCGATGTGTTGGTTGAGTTGGAAAAGGACACATTATTCACCAAATTTTTGCCATGAAGGGAAGGTTGGAGGCGGGCCTGAAGTTGTTGAGGTCATCAAGGTCTGATCTCGGTTTTTAGCAGTGGAGTGACTTGGCCTAATTTTAGGAATTCTGGCATTATCCCAGTACTTAGGGAGCTGTTTATTATCATTGTCCATAGGGGGTTATGACGTGATAGAGATTTTTGCCCTGTAGGCCAGGAGGGGGTTTACGATGTGGGAGGAGGGCATTGAATTTAGCAATTAACTCAGAAATGCCCATCTCCATAAGTGGGTTGAATACCTTTCAGATTCTGGGGTTATGAGGGATCCTTGGATTTGGTTGCACGCATCCATCTCAGGAAGGGCGATCACTGCTTGGTAGTCCGAGGAAAGAGTGGGGAGTTTCCATCATCTGTTGTGGAGGGGAGGGGGTGATTTCAGTAGATTCTGGATTGTGGTAGTCTAGAAAGGACTTGATCATCATGATTTTATCATCAAAGAATTTAGCAAATTTGTCACAGTGTTCTTTGGAGACATGTGGGGCTTATTTGGGTGGTTTGGCGGTCTGTTGTTTAATGATTCTAAAAAGATCTTTCAGGTGTTTTTTTGCGTTGGCTAGAGCTCTGCAGAAGAAGGCTGCTTTTTCTTGCATGATGCGATTTTTATATTTCCTGTGTTCCACACTGAGCTGGTGAAGATGGGTTAAGGATGGATTTTGTTAGACCTGGTACCATTGGCGTGAGTCTCCCTTCCACTTTTTTCTGATTGCCTCCTCTGTTTTTGATCTGTTTGCTGGTTTTAGATGCTTTGGGCACTGTGCCACTGCTATTCAGTGCCACAGTGCAAGTGCTCCCTATTTTAAATGGATGTATTGATTAGTGACTCCATGATTGGATCATTTGATTTACTTGTCAGACCCTAGTATAGTGCACCAGGGGTGCCCAGGGCCTGTAAATCAAATGCTGCTGGTGGGCTTGCAGCACTGGTTGTGCCACCCACAGAAGCAGCTTGTAAAGTGTGTCTCAGGCCTGCCATTGCAGGGCCTGTGTGCAGTCTGTGACTGCCATGTCGACTTGGCAAGTGCACCCACTTGCCAGTCCCTAAACCTTCCCTTATCTTCATATCAGACACCCCTAAGGTAGGCCCAAGGGCAGGGTGCATTGTAAGTATAAGGTAGGACATGCCCTGGTGTGTGTGGCATGTCCTAATAGTGAATTACAGCCATTTTTGTTTTTCACTATTGCAAGGCTACCTGTCCCCATAGGCCAGAATGGGCAGTTTGATTATAACATCTTATAATCCTAACTGACCCAGGGAACATGGTAGAAATTCGAGTTTAGTATGCCTGAACTCAGAATGATAAAATACATCTTTTAGTAAAGTTGGTTTTAACATTCTGTGTTTGAAAATACCACTTTTATAAAGTAGGTATTTTCTTGCCTAACTGTCCAAGCCTGCCTCTGCTAGGTTGTGTATTGTGTGTCTGGTTTTGTGAGTGACAGGGGCTGGGGGGATTCCAGGAGACAGGGTGAGTCAGCACAGGGCTGAATAGACCTATTTGCATGTAGAGTGGTGGGAGGAGTTGCACCTGGGTCTGATTAGGGCTGTGCCTGCCTTCCACAATGCTGGCTCCACCTCCTGTGGTGCGTCTGATGTCCCTGGCCCACCCTGCCAAAGGAAAGAAGGAGTCCTGTAAACAAAGTGCTCCAGGACTGCACAGAACTGGTTTGGACCAGGTAAAGGCCCCTCTGCCTTCAGAGGACAAAGGATTTAGTAGTATAAATATGGGGACCCAGACCCCAAGACTTCAGATCACTTCTGGAACAACAAGACGAACCTCTGCCAAGGAGAAGAACCAAAGGAAGCTGTAGGAGTTGGACTGCCCCCCTGCCAGTGTGCTGTGTTGCTGGGTTGGCCTACAGTGGTGTCTTCAGTGCCAAGGAGAGGAGAAGGAGCTTTTAAAGAACTTTCATCATCTTGCAGAATATTACTCCAAGGGCTTGATTTGAGCTTGCCTCCTGACCGAAGTCTCAGGGATACCAGACTTCACTCTTTCTGTTTGCCTGCATCTGGAACTTGCTGTTCTGGTGCTACAGAAGGAACCTGCAACACCGACGCCGGCGAGCGACGCCGTAATCTGCAACGAAGCCGTGAGCGCTGCTCCGACTTGCAACGTAGACCCGACGCCGGCCGCCGTGCCACATCGACGCCAGCGAACGACATCGTAAGCCTGCCATAGCCGTGAGCGCTGCTCCGACTTGCGACGTAGGCCCGACGTCTGCTGCTGTGCCGCATCGACTCCGAAGCCGACATCATCGCGGAGCCGATCCTCGACGTGGGTGGTCAAGAATCCATCGACATCGTGACCTCGTACGGAACCGTGGTTTCGGCGCCATCGCGACGTCACCTCCTCTCCGGTAAGGAACAGACGCATCCCCTGCTTTGCGCAAGCATCAAGGACCCGACGCATCGCCTCCCCCGAAGCAAGGAACCGACGCCGCACAGCGCCAACGACACCGCATCTCCCCGACGCCATGAGCTGTCTTTGTTTTCGCTTTTCCCAAGGTACTGTTCTTTGTGGGTCTGTTTTGACTCCGGGCCCGACGCCGCGCACCTCGCGGTCGGCGCCGTACTTTGGGATTTCTTTGACCTCGACGTCGTGATAACTCCAGTTGGGGTTATCTGTTGCTAAAGACTGCTTTTAAGTGAATAACCTATTTTTGAGTTATTTCTACCATCTTGAAGTATTATCTTTGATTACAGTATTGTGGAATTTTTGTCGTTTGTGTTCTTGTGTTAAGTCTATATAAAGAATACTTATTTTTATAAAACCTGTGTGGTGTCCATCTGTAGTGTTTTCACTGTATTACGGTATGTGTTCACAAATGCTTAACACACTGCCTCTGAGATAAGCCTGTCTGCTCGTGCCATGCTACCAAGGGGGTGAGCAGGGGTTATCCAGTAGTGTAATCCCCTTTCCCTGACTTAGAAGCAAGGGTCCCTATTTGGTCAAAGGTACCTACCTCTGCCAATTAGAGACCCCCAGTACTAACAGATTTGTTCGCCAGAGTCTCTCTGCAGCTCTTAGATGCCTTCTTTCAGTATTGAGGTCTTTGTTAAACCAGGACCTCAAGGGGGTGTCTCTAATCCTTTTTTGCTTCAGAGGGGCTCCTTGATCTAAGATGGCTGACATCGTCGAGTTAAAGTGGGTTGTGAGTTTATTCGTTGAGACGTTATCTGTCATTGGGGGGAGTAGTGATCTCATATTTTTTTCAAGAGCAGCTACAAGATTCTGGCTTATGTTTCTTGTCCACTGGAGAATTTTCTTAGTATGGATAGGATGTGGTTCTGCTTGGTTCATGTGGAACTGCATGATGTGGTGGTCCAACCAATCAACTGGGAGGATGTTATCAATGGTTATCACTTTGTCCTGGGCTATAATGGCATCAAGGGTTGAGCCTCTGGTAGGGGTTTGCTCTTTGCAGTGTTGGGTAAGGTTATTGCTGAGTAAGATTCATTTGGGGATATGATTAGTGTGTTTTTCTCGTCATTCCAATGGAGGTTGAAGTTACCTAGGATTATGTTATTGACACTGGAGAGTGAGCAGTTAGTTACCAGGTCTGATAGGTGTTCACCGAAGGAGAGAGAATTGTCAGGTGGGTGGTAGAGGAGGTGGCATTTCGTTGTTTTATTGTTTGTCATCATTATAGTAGTCCTTAGGTATTCAAATGTGCTGTAGGTGTAGGTGTCTGTTTCTACCATAGTAATGGTATTCGTGTGGATTATGGCTAAGCCACTGCCTTGGTGATCCTCTCTGTCTTTTTTGTTGATTGAGAACCCAGGAGGGACTAGCAGGTCAAGGATCGGGTAGGATGATTCATTAAGCCAAGTTTCTGTAATGAATGCAAAATCGATGTCATGGTTGAGGATGGCTTCAGCCAGTTCAGTTGCATGTTTGGATGCATATCTACAGTTTATCAGCAAGCAGTTGATATTCCTGCCCTGGGGATATTAGTGTGGTGTGCTGGAGGTATGGCCGTCTTTCTAGGTGGTATGATGTTACTCCCGATACCAGTGATCACCTAAATCTTGGAGGTGGGGTTTTTGCTTCTGGTTGGCGTCAGGTGATAAGTTTTGGCTACCTCTGTCACCTCATTATGGGACATCCTGGGACTCGATCGTTTCGGCCTGTGAGCTTGGTTGTTGAGAGGTACTGTGATCCAACTATCGGCTTGTTTTACATAGCTTAGGGGTTCATCTGGTGGTGCAGGAAGGTGAAAGGTGTGGTCGATGAGCATACTCAGAAAAAGTTTTGAGGCTCATTAGGATTTTGTTGATACCCAGCATTACTTTCTCGAGTTTACTTTTCAGGACTTAGTCGCTCATTTAGATTGAACGTGGGTATTTGGTTTAGTGATGAGGGTGTGGAGGTGTTTTGCTGTGAGTTGTCAGGTGTGTGGTGTTCTAAATTCTCGGGCTGCAGGTCAGTAAAAAAAAAATCAGAGATCGTGCGTGTTACTACCTTGGTAGGGTTGAGTGCAGTGACCAAGTTGTGTGGACATTGTAGTGAATCAGTCTTCAGTTTGGTGAGGGCTGAAGACAAGTCATGAGTGTCGTGTGCAGGCACTGTTAAGACAAGCCACTCATCTGTACTCCAACTTGTTCTGCTTTGGCGACGATAATTCCCCATGTCCTCTGGGAACTATCGGTACGGCAATAAGTAGAATATACACTGCCAATTCAAAAATCCCCATGGTAAAGGGGATTGGGACGAGAAAGAAAGAGAAGAAATGAATGTACCGGAAAGCCTCACTGTACTGGAAGGGTTCCTCCTCGGAAGACCTGGAATAATCTTGGGTCTCAGGATTCAGGAATTTCGGGACGTATACCACTCTGGCTCAAAGAAAATGTTCTTCTAGTATAACTAATTGTTAGAGGAAGAGAAAATATACATATGTATAAGCAATCACATTAACTATTCAAAGGGGCTTTCGCATGTTGCTTATATTACACATTAAATGTCATACCTAATATGGTTGGTCTGTTGTCTTTTCTTTTAAATATATAATTGGACGGCGTTATTCACTGAGCATGATTTTTTTTATCGGAGAATAACAGGCTTTTTCTGATGAAGAATCAAGACTTATAATTCCAACAATATTGCTCTTGATAAACCTTTCCTAGCTATTCCCAGCTGGGAAAAGCTATCAGCAATACAAACTTACTGACTGGTTCCTGGATCGCCAGATCTCTCAAAGGAAGTATACCCAAGAAAACTTTATTTAAGCACAAGGTTGCACAGAGCTCCAAAATATCAAAGTATGTTTTTTCCAGAGAACGATCAAGCAGTCAATGTCATTATTTCTTGTTACACAGTTCACCGTAATTACGGTTAGATCTCACCGTAATGCTTGTTCTTATTTCCTCCTATGATTCAATAAAGTCTTTATTGTGGCAGAGTTGCTTTCACTCTTTTAACAATGTTCCGAGTCCTGAGAATAATAAATAAATAAAGATTCCACTCACCGGAATGCGAGCGAGGCTTTTGTTTTACCTTGTAAATTGTTTGACTGTTCTGATCGGTTTGTCTTTTCTTGTGTTTCCCTTTTTTTAGGGTCCGTGTCAGCCAGCCGAGGAACTGGAAGAGAGGGAAGCCGGAGAGAGACAGAGCCAAGGAGAAGAACCTCCACCCGGGAAGCCGCCGACAAGGATCTGGGGCCAGGTAAGTGGTGCCGGAAAAACGAGGCAAAGCCAAGAATGAAGGGCGGAGCGGTTTAAATACCCTCCGCTCAACCGTGATTGCCTTCTGCCTTCTCTTCACGTGTTGCACGTTTAACAGTTTACACGTGTACGCGTGTAGGAGAAGGATGTCGATAATTATTTCATTAGAATACTCGTGTTTTCAGCGAGTTCTGCTTGGTTCTTGTAAAACGAATATTATAATTCTTATTAACCAGTTCAGAGCATACAGGTTTTTCATACCAATATTGGCATTTGGTTAATCTTTACATTATAAAATGCACATCTTATACCTATGCTCTTTTTACTGTGAAGTGAGTTGAGCAGTTACCAGACCCATAACAGTCCTCCCCCCCACCAATGGTCATCTCACCGGACGGGGTTTGTCTGGATGCAGAGCATGAAAACGACGAACTTACTGGGGGGCATGTACATATGATGCAGGCTCCCATGAACGTTCAGAGGCATCTTAGCTTTTCCAATCTAACAGATAGTACAACTTGCCTCTCATTCGTTTTGCATCAAGAATGCGTCTTACTTCATACTCGGGGTGATTATCCACTTTGACGGGAGGTGGGGGGGTTGTCTTTTCATGTTAGTGAATAGTATGGTTCAATGAGTGATACATGGAATACTGGGTGTATGGAATATTAGTCTGGTAAATGCAATTGTATAGTAACAGAATTCAGGATTTGCTTAATTGGGAAAGGACCTATGAATCGTGGTTGCAATTTTTTAGGGCCTTCTAGCTGGATATTACGAGTGGATAACCAGACTTGATCACTAACTTTATATGCTGGTTCAGGAGTTCTGTATTTGTCAGCTTGTATTTTGGCGCAAATTTTGTTTTGAGCTAAACTTTTTCGTGCTTTATCCTGTATGTCCTGTAATTGATTTACCTGTTCTGAGACAGAGGGCATGGTACTAGTGTGTGATGGTGATAAAATTGGAATTGAACGTGGGTGAAAGCCGGTAAGGAAATAAAAAGGGGAACAACCTAGACCAGCATGAGTGCTATTGTTATAAGTGAACTCAGCCAGAGGAAGAGCTTGATCCCATTGCGAGGTAACGGTAGATGTTAGACATTGTGGACTTTGTTCCAAATACTGATTAACCTTTTCTGTTTGGCCATCCGTTTGTGGATGGAAGGCTGATGACAATGCTACTTCAATTCCTAGTGTTGAACATAGTGTTTTCCAAAATTTAGATGTGAACTGGGGACCTCGATCAGGAAATTATTTTACTGGGAAGGCCATGCAGTTTTACAATTTGGTGGAGGAATATATCACTGAATTCTGTGGCTGTAGGCAATTTTTGTAATGGAATGAAATGACTCATTTTGGAGAGCATGTCTACCACTACTAAAATAGTAGTGTAATTATGTGATTTTGGCAAGTCAGTAATGAAATCTACCCTGATAGTATGCCATGGTGTAGATGGAATAGGTAACGGGTGCAACAAACTGGTTGGGGCTATGTGTTGTGATTTGTTACGGGCACAAACGGGATAAGTCTTAACATATTCTTGAACATCTTTCCAGATGTTTTCCCACCAGAAATTCCTTAAGCATAATTCCAGTGTTCTACGAATGCCTGGATGTCCAGCAATGCCTTAATCATGATGCCAGAACAAGATTTGTTGTTTTAGTGCTTCTTGAGGAACAAATAATTTGTTATCATGAAAAAGATATCCATCTTTCATTGTGTTCTGTGCTTTCTGTAACCATGTTTGCTTATCTATGGTTTGAGATCCTTCTTTAATTTTAGTCAGAAAGGTATCGGCTTGTGTTACAGCCACAATTATATCCGCAGGTATTATACTTTGTGGCTGAAATGACTTGTTTTTTGTTTTCTTTTTCCTCTAGTCTAGATAAGGTATCAGATATTATTTGTTTCTGTCCTGGACGATATGTCATGAGAAAGTCGAATTCATTAAAAAAGTGTAACCATCTCATTTGCCTTGGAGTGAGAGCTTTTACAGAAGTGAAAAACTGTAGGTTCTTGTGATCAGTAAAGATCGTGATAGTATATTTGGCTCCTAAGAGATGGTGTCTCCATTCTGTGAACACAGCTTTGATAGCCAAGAGTTCACCTTCTGCCACAGTGTAATTTTGTTCGGCTTGGAGTAATTTTCGTGAATAGTAGGCTAGTGGATGTAAGTGTCCTGTATTTGGGTCTTTTTGTAATAAGACTCCTCCTAGTGCTGATTGAGAAGCGTCTGCCTCAACAAAAAATGGTTGGTCAGGGTCAGGATGAGAAAAAATGGGTGCCGTAGTAAAAGCAGTTTTAAGAGTTTGGAAGGCTTTTTCTGCTGTTTCTGTCCAGTGAAATATTTGACCTTTTTTCAATAATGTGTAATTGATGTCACTATCTTAGAGAAATTTGCAATGAATCGTCTATAGAAATTAGCGAATCCTAGAACTTGCTGAACTTCTTTAACTGACTTTGGTGAAAGCCAATGAAGGATTGCTTGAACTTTCTTAGGATCCATTGTGATGCCTTCCGGGGATAAAAAATATCCAAGGAATTCCACTGACCTCACATGGAAGACACATTTCTCCAATTTTACATATAAAGAATGTTCTCTTAGTCTCTGAAGGATGGATCTTACATAATGAATGTGTTCTTGTTCGGTTTTTGAAAAGATTAGAAAGTTGTCAATTTAGACGATCACACAGACGTCTAGGAAGTCATGAAGTAATTCATTTATGAAGTACTGAAATGCCGCTGGGGCATTGCACAAACCAAACGGCATAACTGTATATTCAAAAAGGCTGAATTTAGTGCGAAAGGCGGTTTTCAATTCGTCGTGTTCCTTAACGCGAATGAGGTGGTACGCACCACGAAGATCCAATTTGGTATAAATAGTGGAACCTTTCACTTGGTCCAAAAGTACAGGGATCAGTGGTAATGGATAACGATTCTTAATTGTTGCCTTATTGACTGCACGATAGTCCATGCAAGCCCTGAGATCGCCTGATTTCTTGGCTACAAAAAAAGAGGAGAAGAGACAGGGGATGTAGAATGTCTAATGAAACCTATCTCTAGGAGTTCGTCCAGGTATTTTTTAAAGTATTGATTTTCTGGTTCGGTGAGGGCGTAGATTCTGCTACACGGCAGAACAGCACCAGGAAGTAAATCGATCCTACTCTATGAAGTGGTAGTTGAGTGGCTTGAATGGGGTCAAAAACATCAGCTAGATCTTGATATTCTATGGGCAGCTGTGGCGGAGATGTTGACTGAGTGCTAGCACAATGCAATGGAAAAATAGGATCTTGTGATTCTTTATAACAGTGTGTTCTACAAAACGAGGAATCCAAGTTTACTGTCCATTTTACCCAGTCAATTTTAGGATTATATAACTCCAATCATGGCACACCAAGTGTTACCCCAAATGTAGGAGTATCAATAAGGTCAAAAGTAGTCTGCTCTGTGTGACCATTTTCACACACCAAAGTTAAAGGAGTTGTATGAAACCAAATGAGTCCTGAGGAAAGAGCTGAACCATCAACAGCCCTTACTGGTTCAGGTGCAGCTTTAGCTATCTGTGGAATTCCTAATTGTTTAGCTAGACTTAAATCAAAGAAATTGCCCATGGCTCTGGAATCTAAAAGAACCGAAAGACTGTGTCTTTGTTGAGCAGATATAATGAAGGTAATTCTAACAGTCATGTGTCGTGGAATGTGATTACTAACATTGGTGACGTATTGTGAGACCTGTAGCTGTGTTACTCTCGAAGGGACGATCTCAACACTCCTAAAGAATTTCAGTTTTCCGACTCTACCTGGGTTGTGTCTATGTTAGCTACTATCTTTTTCTTTTTTGGTTTTACTGGGCATTATCTTGCAAAGTGTCCAGCCTTCCCACGGTACAAACAAAGGTTTCCCTTACGACACTGTTCTTTTTCTTCTAGAGATAATGAACCTTTTATACCACCAATTTGCATTGCTTCTGACTCATTTTGCTTGGCTTCTCTTTCTCTTTTATCAGATTTCATTACAATAATTCTAGATTCTCACCCATAGCCTTTCATTTTTCCTTTCTCCTAACCTATGATCTAGTTTGACTACAAGATCTATGAATTCTGAGTAATCTACAGGTAGATCCACAATGTGAGCTAAAGAATCTTTCAATTTGTCTCTAAGACCTCTATAGAATAATGATGTGCGTTTCTCTTCTGGCCAATGTGTTTCAGAAAGTAAACGATTAAAAGTGGTAATGTAGGTTAAGAGATCTTTTGATCCTTGACGTAAAGAGATTGTTATCACTAGTTTGGATGAAAGCAAAAAGACGAGTCATAGCATCTTTGAAGGCTGTTAAATTATGTAACAGGGGATCATTATTTTCTATCAAGGGTGAAGGAAGTGACCCGATTAGAGCCACCCGGGTCACTCGCGACCACCTCTCAGCCTTCCATACAAATGAAGAGTCGGGCAGACAGTAGAGAATACAAACCAAGTATATTTTATTCAGGTACACTCGAGTGGAGTACAGTCTGACCAGCCTCCTAGGATTGCTGCAGAGGGACTGACCTCAGCAAACATAGAGATACATTATGTACATTTCTGAACCAAGAAAGTCCCGCCCATAATGGAATTCTACTAGCAGGTGCAGCTAAAACAAAGAAGTACAGTAAGATGGGTTCCGACTCTGAGGCCAGGCACACATTATCGTTATGCCAAGGTCGTTCTGTTCGTGTCTATCGCTAGGCTAGTGGAAGAAAGCCACTATCTATGGCAAAGGAATGCCTTAATAAGAACAGTGTATTCATTAGCAGAGCAAGGCCTAACCTTGGCGAAATGGAAGTTTTCCACAGCCTGCTTCTCGAGGCGGGAATACACAGTAGACTACATGATTCAAAATGGCGGCTAAACATAAAATGGTGCCGCGGATGCTAACTTAACATAAGAACAAAACACAGGCAAGGTAGCAAAACTTATTCATTTCATCAGACCCTCCTTTTAGCATTCGCTAAACTCATTTTAGATTGTGGATGGAAAAGATGGAATCCTCTAAAAAGCAAGAGACATCAACACTCAGAACTTGACATGTATTCAGTATCAAGAATAGAAGTGGCAAGGGACAATGTGGAACCAAAAATGCCCTCGTCAATCTGCATCATGTCGTCTATGTCCTTCTGCAACATGATCGCAGTACTAGTGTCATAAACTGACTTCTTCGGTTTAGGGGTGAGAGCATGTATACAATAAGTGCAGCAGGTCGGGAGACAGTGTATGCAAAGGCAACATGTGAAGAAAATGCCAGCAATCACAGCTAGAAAAATAAGAATCTTCCAACCCCAAGACGTGAGCATACTCCAGAACCACCCAGATAGAGTCCAAGTACCATTTTCTTGGTGTATGTCAGATGAGAGTCTATGCAATTTCTGTATAGCAGCATACACATTGGGGACGTGGTCAGGTATGTACACGCCACAGCTGCTGCCAATGACGCGACAGGCCCCACCCCTATCTGCAAGTATGATGTCTAACACCATCCTGTTCTGTAGGGTAACTAACCTCGTCGCCTGAAACTCCGCAGTGATGTTTGTCAGTATACCAGCTGCTGTATTGATAACCCCTTCAACAACCCTTGTTAACCGATGAATTTTAAGGCTATTGGACATGGGACCCCAAAAGGGTATGATACCCTTCATGGCATCCTCAAACTGTTGTAAGGTGGTATCTGTCTGATCTATATCTTTTGTGTCAATGACCCTTCTAACTCGGGGCAAGTACACACTCCAACGCTGCAGCCAATGATCTTTATGGTAAGAGGGCGGAGCAACATACACCGGGGGAAGAAGAAAAGAGAGGTAACATCTGCCTGAACATCCCCTAGGAAGCCAGACATAAGCTTGGGACCCACAGACAAAATAGACATTAGGGGGTAAGATCAAAGGAGGACTATTAGTCATGCTGAGTGGGTAGGTGAAATTGCATTCGCTTTCTCCCACCTCAATCTCCCCCCTCCCCTGGACACAGAAAGCTGCTGCTGAGCTGACCACAGACACCGGTATTGGTGTGTCCTTAGTGACATTACGATCTTGGAAAGATTGGAAATACTCAGAGGTGTTAAACTTCTGGAAATCAGCCATTTCCATTCGAAGCCATGTGTTGTTCCTCACCTTGTCATATTTGCTCATACAGGAGTTTGGGGACACAGTCCCAGAGATGTTTAGTCCTGCTTTACCTATAGGAGTAAACCCATGATGAAAGCGCATATAATCAATCACAGTGCGAGAATCAGCAGGTGTTATACCTGAGTGGAGTGGTGGAAATGGTAGTGTACCATGACAAACAATTCAAACCAGCCCTCACAACTTCCAAGGTATGACAAAGGCATGGACAACAAATTATCACCTTTATGAGTAACTGAGGGGAGCAATCCACAAACCCAACAATTTGTTGCATTGGACACGTCATGGGCTTGAGGCAACATTTGTATAAAAACATTATCTGTGTAAGTCTTTCGGTGCTCTCCTTTGTGAGGGGCCAAAGTAACAAAAATGTGTTCGGGGGAATGGGCGTTGTACCAACCAGAGAATGCATAGGATACTTTTCCTCCAGAAACCAGGATATTCCAAGTATTGCTACCAGGGCAATCGCAACTATTAATTCAAAAACTATTTTACTCTTTGTAGACCAACCCCGTGGTGGACGCGGTGGTGCAAATGGCTGTTCCTCCTCATTAATAGGCCAACCAAATGGATACATCATGAAGAAAAAGGGAATGCAGTGAAAAGTAATAACAAAGGCAATTGTTCCCAGTGTCTGTCTGAGCCTCACTGGTACAGGCTCCTATTGTTCATCAACGTTGGCGCTCCTGAGCACCGGCGGTGGAGCTGCTCAGTCCTAGCTCTCGAGGAATCCCACGTCGCACAGGATAATGTACCCCCTCTACGGGGGCACGTTCGATCTATCCTGTCCAATGTCAGAACAATGCACCAATCTCGCCTCACCCTAAACTAACACCGTTGGTACTATGACAAAAGACTCCCTGACTTGCACAGTCCATCCCTAACTAATCTGACTTCTCCTTTGGTGCACCGTTCTTCAACCAAGGGCGCAAATTGTACCTGGTGACTCCAGGCACAGAGGGGTCAACGAAGAGGGGCTCTTTAATGGCTCTGATTTCGGGTGGGACCGCTGCATTTAGTACATCGTCGTTCTCAGCATCCGTTTGGGTCCATATTAGCTGCACGTCACTAAAGGGGACGAACTGAGGTATCTTCTCTCCCTCAGCATCCCCAATACCATCCCTCACCCACTCGTCATAGGGTAAGGGCAAGGGTACTCTGTGGCAGTGACTGCAATGTATCCAATTCTTTCGGCCAGTGACCTTCACAGCTGTCCTGGTAGCGAGGAGTACCTGCTCTGGCCCCTTCCAACGGGGCTCCAAGCTCTTTTTCCGCTGAAAATTTCGGAGCAACACCCAATCCCCCGGCTGGATGCTATGACCGGACTCCTCTGGTATTGGCGGAAGCAATTCTCGTATCTGTTGGTGAATAGAACGCAAATTTTCAGTTAACTGACACAGATAATCGGTCAATAAAGGGTACTCAATCTCTGAGAACCTACGCGAACGCGGGACGCCCCAGACATTCGCCGGGCGTCCGAACACGACCTCGCAGGGTGACAATCCTGTCCTAGAATGTGCTGTAGTTCTGGTGAACAAAAGAGCTAGTGGTAAAGCATCTGGCCACTGCAACCCTGTGGTCTCCTGAATCTTTGCTAATTTCAGTTTGAGAGTACCATTGTACTTCTCAACCAAACCTGCTGACTGGGGGTGATTCGCAGCATGAAACTTCTGTCTGATGTGTAGTCCCTCACAAACTAACTGGATAACCTTGGCATTGAAATGACTTCCGTTATCACTCCAGATCAAACGGTGCAAGCCGAAGCGAGGAAAGAACTCCTTCAGGAGTGCCTTTGCAGTTGCAATGGCAGTGTTCTCTTTAGTAGGGTAAGCCTCAACCCATTTACTGAATGCACAACAACCACCAGCACATACTTCAAATTATTGACCCTATCCATTTCAATATAATCTATTTGAAGGACCTCAAAAGGGAAAGTGGGAGGTGCAAAATTGCCGGGTGATGTAGAGGTGCCTTTGCCAGCATTGTGCATCATGCATACCATACAATACTTTACTAGGTGTGCAGCCGTCTTTGGAATATTGTCATTTTGCCATACGGGGTCTAATAGTTTGCAAATACCCTTAGCACTGATGTGAGCTGGGCCATGGGCCATGGTAACTACAGGAAGAACATATGCATCTGGCAACATCCATCTCTGCTTCCCTGACTTGTCAATCCAACATCCCTCATCTTCAAGTTTGCTGTACTTTCTTGCCACACTGCTAACTCCTCCATCGTGGCCTCACTCTGTATCTCCTTCACATTTTCCAGTGTATCCTCGAACATTGTGACCTCGGATACCCACCTAGCGTGACCTGCTACAAACATTCTTTTCATCTAAGTTCGGGCTGCTTCCTTAGCTGTCTGATCAGCAAAAGCGTTCCCCTTACCCACATCGTCAATAACTCTCTTATGGGTGCTGCACTTCACTATCGCCAATTTCTTAGGGAGGGCCAAAGCAGACAAAAGCCTATATATGAGAGGGCAGTGCTGTATTCTCGTCCCGTGGGAGGTAAGGAACCCTCTCTCTGCCCAGAGCCGCCCGAAATTATGAGCGACTCCGAAGGCGTACTGGCTGGCAGTATAAATATTAACAACCAGTCCCTCACTCAATTCACAGGCTCGATTAAGGGTGACTAACTCAGCTGCCTAAGCGGACTGATAGGGAACTCATGATGTCTCAACTACCGTGCGCAACGTAGAAATCGCATACGCAGCTTTTGTGGTGCCATCTGGTAATTTAAAACAAGAGCCATCGACATATAGTTCTCCTTGGGGGTCAGATAAGGGAACATCAGTCAGGTCTACCCGTCCTTTCATCTCTTCTTCCGTCCGGAAGATACAATCATGTATGTCAATGCCCTCATTCTCAGAAGGGAGGGGTAGTAACGTGGCTGGATTCAGAGTGGCACAGCATTTGATCGTAATGTGCTTTTGAAAGAGCGTTAGCTCGTAACCTGTCAGACGTGCACTGGTGAGGTGCTGTGTCCTTGTCTTATTCAAAAGTGTATCCACAGCATGGGGTACCATAACTGTGAGGTCAGCATCGAGGATGAGTCCCGCCGATTGTCTTATTGAGACAGCCACAGCTGCGACCGCTCTTAGACAGCTCGGGAGGGCTCGTGTGACAGAGTCAAGCACAGCGGAGAAATAAGCACACGGTCGTTGCTTATCCCCGAATTTTTGTGTTAAAACAGAAAGCGCACAAACACCCAGCTCATGGACGTACAACACAAAGCATTTAGCATAATTAGGGGTACCAAGCACTGGAGCCGAGCAAAGCGCAGTCTTTAATTGCTCAAAAGACTGCTGACACTCTGGCGTCCAAGGCAGGGGTTCATGCACATCTTTTAGTGTTAGTGCAAGCAGGGGCTTAACAAGCAGCGAGTAGCAAGGTATCCACTGCCTGTAATAGGAAGTGATACCTATGAAAGCACGCACATCTTTCTCAGTTTGCGGGACAGACATTTTATCAATGGTACTGATATGCTCAGGGGTCAATCTCCTAACCTCCTTCGACAGTAGGTGACCTCCTGTCGACAATACTGAAATTTGGAAAGAGATACTTTATGGCAATGTTGAGCTAAATGTAGCAGCAATTTAACTGTACTGTCTCTGCAACCTTGTTCTGTATCCGAAGCGATGAGCAAGTCATCGACATACTGAAGCAATGCATTACCTGTAGGGAGGGACAAGTAATCCAGCTGACCTTTCAATGCCTGACTATAGATACTCAGACTTTCTGTATAGCCTTGAGGAGCGCGACAGTATCTAAAACCTCTACCGGCGAGGGTGAACCCGAACAGATACCTGCTATCAGGGTGGATGGGAATACTGAAGAATGCATTTTTCAAGCCAATGACAGAAAAGAATTTAGCGGACGAAGGAATCATCGTCAAGAGAGTCGTAATGTCAGGGACCACTGGAAACTAGAGAATCACTATTTTGTTAACTTCACGCAAATCAATCACATAGCGATAAACATCATCGTGATACTCAGAGGGACCCGAAGGTGTCCTTTTAAGAATGGGAAGAATAGGGCTATTACAAAAATTAGCAGTCGTCTCCTCAACCACTCCTTTCTCAATCAAATCCTGCACAATCTTTATCAAAGCTTGCTCACCTGTCTGGGGTATCTTATACTGAGGAATACGGGGTAAAATAGCACCTTCCTTGACACGTATCAAAACAGGCGATATCTGCAACAAACCCACATCTGTGTCGCCCGTTGCCCACAATGTAGGTGGCACATCTTTAAATTCAGCAGGGAGGGGCGCATCTTTGGACTGACACTGCTTAGTGCACACCATATCAGGACCCATCGTCATATAGACGCCGGCCGGGGAGCAGTAAATCATAGCATGCAGTTTCTTCAACAAGTCCAAACCCATCAAATTCTCTCCACAATTGGACGTCAACAAGAATGGTGAATCCACAGTGAAAGGACCAATAGTCAACGTAAGAGGTTTCGAAATGGGGGTTACAACCGGTACACCAGAAAATCCTACCGAAACATTATTATGGCCAGACAGAGCCGCCCCAGAGACCAAGGAACGAGAAATAGAGCTGTTTGTTGCACCTGTATCCACCAAAAACTCCTTAGTCGAACCATGGACATCCACACTGATGTACTGACCTCGTTGGTCTACAGGTATCAAAACTGGTCCCTCACCCTGTCCCCGGCTGTCCTTGCTGTAAGACATCCCGGTCGCCTCATCCGTATCTAAGTCTTCATGATAATACTGTTTGCCCCGAGGGTCGTCAAAGTAGTTTTGATCAGTACGACCCTGAGATGCCACAGCATTCTGAGCCCTGTCCTGGCCACCATCTCCACGACCCCGTCCACGAGACCCCCGCCCTCTTGGGACCGCCACCTTCTGTAAAAGCACAGGACACTCGCTGCACCAGTACCCCTCCTCCTTACAATACGCACACTGATTCGGCCCCACAGGTGTAGTATTCCGGCTAGTACGGGAAAGTTGTCGGGCCACACCACCACGTCCTCTACCATTCCCTCGAGACGCCTGTTGCAACACCTTCTTTTTCAAATCCTTATGCTTCTTTTCCATCTTTTCGTTATCCTCATTCTCCCTGTGCTCATAATACTGTGCCATATTCAAGATAACTGAAGGAGACTATGTGGACCAGGTGCTCTCGGAAGCCTGTAATTGAGTCACAATCTCAGAAAGCAAGTCCTGACCACTATAATCTAGAAACACACCTTCGAACCGAGTGAAAAATTCAGACACACTCTCATCTTTCTTCTGACGACAAGCCGATGGTTTGTCCCAATCAATCTTTCGGGGTGGAATAAGAGAATGCATGTAAGTAATAATACGACCAGGCAAAGCAAGTATCTCTGCCTTAGGCTTCTCCCTAGGATTCCTGTCCTGGTCCCATGCTCTAATTTGGTCCCAGGTACCACCCAATTCAGCAACGTGATCCTGTGTGTGTACCTGTCTGCACAAATCAACAGGAACCAACAAACCAAAGAACATTTCGTTATCCGCAAGCGTCATTACTGTCGAAGAGGCTGCCTCAGTCAATTCTTTATAATATGCAGTAGGATTTTTCCTAGGGTAAGGTAACTGGGTTTTAAGGGACAAGACCTCACTCCTTTTCCATGGAGTATAAACCCACTGTTCCTGGAAACGGGCCGCTACCCCATGTCTAGTAACAACATTGTGTTGATCCCGTAACGCTGGTATTTCAGGGTGATATATGGGGTGGACCTCCCTCATCGGGAACTGAGATACTGTTGTCGGGCTCTTCTCAAGCAGCCTACCGCGATAAGCAACCAACGTCGTGACATTACCAAAAACATTACCAAAAACGTGACCAGGCGCCATATCAGCAACGTATACATGATCCTTAATATCAAAGATAATCATCATTGAAACACTGCTCCCAAAACCCAATCAAAGTAGTAGTACATGTGCTTAAGGGCATGCTGTTGTACAAAAGGCTCATAATCTTTCATCACACTCCACACATCCTCCACACTATAAATGGGATTTCGGGCCCGCTGTGCTACCTGATTAGCCACTACCTGCTTCTCTGCCTCTCCCATATCAGATCGCACCAACGTTCGTCCCAGGTGTTCCCTAAATTTCGTCCAGTCTCTATCCTCAGGGCCACGTACTGGTGTCCCACCACTCTGTAATGTCGGGGATTGAAGAAACACGGTGGGAGTGATAACAGAGATAGTGGGCATTAACATCGCTGCTGGCTGGGTCGTGGGTGTAAGAGCTGGCGAAAGGGATACCGAAGCAATAGGTGTGAACCAACAAGAGGGGTAAGGCCCAAAGTACCAGGGTCAGGTAGGGCCGTATAAATTATTAAAGAAAAAGTGGAACCTGACACCTTCTCTACTTTCAGGCTGTCTCCTTAAAGCAAGGATCAAACGAACTCCTTTAAGTTTGATCTGGTAATTTATTTAACCTTTTTACTTATAGATATTTGTCTATTTTTTCGAACAAGTTCATAAATATGTGGAAAGTAAACAACACTTATTCATTCCACAAACATGTAAAATAACAAACAAAGAATTCAACAATTACAAAGAATTCATGAACAACAAACATTAAAATGTGACATCACTACATAAAACAAATGGAAAAAATGTTCTTACACCATTTCTCATTTAACAACACGGCAAACCCTGAAGCTACCAATTCATCAAACTTAAGGGAATGCCAAACACAGGGAACAAATTTATGCAAACAGTAGGGGATAATTTTCATTTCATTTCCCTCAAACTGAACATGTAACAATTCACAGTTCCTCAGTGTTATTAGATGCCAACGCGTTTCAAGTCCCAGGCAAAAAGTACA
This sequence comes from Calotriton arnoldi, assembly GCA_963921515.1. Classification (NCBI taxonomy): domain Eukaryota; kingdom Metazoa; phylum Chordata; class Amphibia; order Caudata; family Salamandridae; genus Calotriton; species Calotriton arnoldi. Next base: position 3,195,406 of record CAWUFW010001047.1, read on the forward strand.
GGGGCTGTCATCAGGGCTTCTTATTTATGGATACTGGTGTAATCTACAAGATAAATAATGCAAAAACAGGTTTTGGAAAATTTGTAAGCTCTCCTGCTTTCCAACTCAAACAAAAGTTTTGTACTCCTAAAGTATTTATTTACACTAAAGAAGTTACCTGATGGAAACTGTTTTCACCATCAGTGGGGCTCTCAATTGGTCGTGAAGGGAATTTGTGTCAAACCCTGTTTGGACAAGAGATAATGTCGATTAATTGTAGCTTCAATAGTTACTTTGTTCACTTCTGTGAATCTGTGCCCTTTCTAGCGCATACCTGCACGGATGCAATGTTAATCCAGCTGGTGTTCTTTACGGGTGGTTTAACGGGTGTCCAACGGCTTCATGTTTATCTACAAATAGGGGAAACCGTATTTGTAACGTGTTAGACTTGGCACCATTGGCGTGGGTCTCCCTTCCATTTTTTTGCTGTTGCCTCTTATGTTTTGCTGGTGTTAGATGCTTTTGGGCACTGTGCCACTGCTGTTCAGTGCCACAGTGCAAGTGCTCCCTACTGTAAATTGATGTATGGATTAGTGACTCCATGATTGGATGATTGGTTTACTTGTCAGTCCCTAGTACAGTGCACTGAGTGTGCCCAGGGCTTGTAAATCCAATGCTGCTGGTGGGCTTGCACCACTGGTTGTGCCACCCACAGAAGCAGCTTGTAAAATGTGTCTCAGGCCTGCCATTGCAGAGCCTGTGTGCGGTCTGTGACTGCCATGTCGACTTGGCAAGTGCACCCACTTGCCAGTCCCTAAACCTTCCCTTATCTTCATATCAGACACCCCTAAGGTAGGCCCAAGGGCAGGGTGCATTGTAAGTATAAGGTAGGACATGCCCCTGGTGTGTGTGGCATGTCCTAATAGTGAATTACAGCCATTTTCGTTTTCACTATTGCAAGGCTACCTGTTCTCCATAGGCCAGAATGGGCAGTTTGATTATTACACCTTATAATCCTAACTGACCCAGGGAACATGGTAGAAAAACGAATTTAGTATGCCTGAACTCAGAATGATAAAATACATCTTTTAGTGAAGTTGGTTTTAACATTCTGTGTTTGAAAATACCACTTTTAGAAAGTGGGTATTTTCTTGCCTAAACTTCCAAGCCTGCCTCTGCTAGGTTGTGTATTCCTTGTCTGGAGATTGAGTGACAGGGGCTGGGGGTGGCTACAGGAGACAGGGTGAGTCAGCACAGGGCTGAATAGAAAGATCTGCATCCAGAGTGGAGGGAGGAGTTGCACCTGGGTCTGAATAGGGCTGTGCCTGCCTTCCACAATGCTGGCTCCACCTCCTGCCGGGCGTCTGATGGCTCTGCCCTTCACTCACAAAGGAAAGAAGGAGTCAGAAAAACAAAGTGCTCCAGGACTGACCAGAACTGGTTTTGGACTAGGCAGAGGCCTCTCTGCCTTCAGAGAACAAAGAGAAACTGTGTATAAAAAGGGGACCCAGACCCCTAGGAAATTAGATCACTTCAGGGAAATCAAGAAACCTGTTGCCAAGGAGAAGAACCGGAGAAGCTGAAGGAGGAGTACTGCCCCTGTGCTGTTTTGCTGATTGGGGTTGGCCTGCAGTGGTTGCTTTCTACCAAGGACAGGAGAAAAGACTTTGCTGTGCTTTGTCATCTTGAAGAAGAGAATCTCCAAGGGCTTGAACTAGAGCTTGCCTCCTGCCTGAAGTCTCAGGGATACAAGACTTCACCAACCAGCTCCCCTGCATTCCCTTGCTGGGAATTGAAGTGCCTGCTGTTGTGCTGGGCCTTCTGAGAGACTGCGTGTCGCTGGGAGCTGGAAGCGCGACGCAACAACGGAAGCGTGTCGCCGCCGCAGCCGCGGTCATCGCATCGCCAAGGAAGCGAGACGCCGCTGTCATCCTCGCATCGCCGAGCGCGGCGCATCACCGGAGAAGCGGGACGCTGCCACAGAGGTCATCGTCGCATCACCGGAGAAGCGCGTCGCAGGGCATGTCGCGGCTCCAAAGATCATCGAGTCGCCGCACGGCCGTCGGGCGTGCACGCATCACACCAACGTTGTCACATCGCAACCAGGACGCCATTTTGTCGCATCGTACCGGATAAGAGTATCGCATCGAGGTGCCATCTTGTCGCATCGCACCGGAAAGCAGTAAGAAACCGACGCATCACCTCCCACACAGTAAGGAAGCGAGCATCAACTCCCCTGCGCAGCAGTAAGGAACCGACGCATCCACTCCCTGAGTGTAAGGAACTGACGCATCACCTTCCCTGCGACCCTTTTGTTTTCTTTGCGTTACGCATTCAAGGTACATTGAGAGTAAAGTGTCGCATTTACAACTTGAGAGAACTGAACTATTTTATAACCTTTTAAAGTCTATTTTTGAGTACAGTATTGTGGATTTTTGCTATTGGGTCTTGTGATAAGTCTATATAAAGATTACTTATTTTTACATAACAACCTGTGTGGTGTCCATCTGTAGTGTTTTCACTGTATTACTGTATGTGTTCCCAAAAGCTTTACACACTGCCTCTGAGATAAGCCTGTCTGCTCGTGCCAAGCTACCAGGGGGTGAGCAGGGGTTATTTTAGGAGTGTATCCCCCTTATCCTGACTAGAAGCAAGGGTCCCTATTTGGACAAAGGTGCAAACCATTGCCCCCAAGGTAATGGGCTGGTTGAGAGATTCAACCGGACCCTGAAAGGCATGATTATGGGTCTTCAAGAACCCATGAGGCGTAAGTGGGACGTCCTCTTGCCATGCCTGCTCTTTGCTTACAGAGAGGTGCCCCAGAAGTCCTTAGGGTTCAGTCCCTTTGAACTGCTGTACGGCCATCCTGTAAGAGGACCTCTGAGTCTGGTCAAGGAAGGCTGGGAGGAAGCTCCCAGGAAAACTCCCCAGGATGTATTTAGTTACATGCTGGCCTTCAGGAACCAGATTCGGCGTTTCAGACAACACGCTGAGGTGAATCTGGAAGCCAGCCAGGAAGAGATGAAACGTTGGCATGATCAGAATGCCACTCTGATCGAGTTTCAGCCTGGACAAAAGGTTTGGGTCATGGCCCCAGTGGAGCCCTGTGTGCTCCAGGATAAGTGGACCAGACCATTTGAGGTGGTGGACATCACTCTTGCGCTCCACCACCTACTTGGTGGACTTGCAGTCTCCCAGGAACCCCTTGCGGGTCCTGCATGTGAACCGCCTGAAGCCCCACTTTGAGAGGTCTGAAGTGGGCATGCTCTTAGCAACAGATGCTGGGATGGAAGAGGAGACTGAACCTCTTCCTGACCTCCTGTATGCAAAAGAGCAAGATGGGTCAGTGGATGGTGTGAACCTCTCTCCCACCCTGACCCCTGAGCAGCAGAATGACTGTCGCCAACTGTTGGGGCAGTTTTCTGATCTGTTCTCCCTGACTCCCAGTATCACTGAATGGTGCATCCATGATGTGGACACTGGGGACAGTCCTCCTGTGAAGCACAAAACTTACAGAGTGACTGACAGGGTGAGAGCTTGCATCAAGGAGGAGGTCTCCAAGATGTTTGCCTTGGGGGTGATTGAGTCCTCTAACAGCCCTTGGGCCAGCCGAGTGGTCTTGGTCCCAAAGGCTGCCGCGCCTGGTGCCACACCCGAACTCCGGTTCTGTGTGGACTACCGAGGACTCAATTCAGTCACCAGGACTGACGCGCACCCCATCCCCAGAGCTGATGAGCTCATTGATCGGTTAGGGGCTGCCCGGTACCTCAGCACGTTTGATCTAACGTCTGGATACTGGCAGATTGCCTTAACTGATGGGGCCAAAGAGAGGTCAGCATTCTCCACACCAGATGGGCACTACCAATTCCAGGTGATGCCCTTTGGGATGAAGAATGCCCCTGCCACCTTTCAGAGGTTGGTCAACCAGGTGTTGGCTGGGCTGGAGGATTTCAGTGCCGCCTACCTGGATGACATTGCAGTGTTCAGCGCCACTTGGGAGGAACATCTGCACCACCTCTGGGAAGTGTTGAAGGCGCTGCGGAGGGCAGGCCTCACGATCAAGGCGAGTAAGTGCCAGATCGGGCAGGGCTCTGTGGTGTACTTGGGACACCAGGTTGGGAGCGGCCAGGTGGCGCCCTACAACCCAAGATAGATACCATCCTGGCTTGGGAACCCCCAAAACCCAGACAGAGGTGAGAGCCTTCTTAGGACTCACCGGGTATTACAGGAGGTTTGTCAAGGGGTATGGCAACATTGTTGCACCCTTGACTGAGCTGACTTCCAGGAAGCAGCCCAGGAAAGTGAACTGGACTGATGCCTGCCAAAAGGCTTTTGATGCCCTGAAATCTGCCATGTGCACGGCGCCCGTGCTTCAGGCGCCCAACTTCTCAAGGGAATTCATTGTGCAGACAGATGCTTCAGAGCATGGTGTTGGGGCTGTGCTTTCACAGATGAATGAGGAGGGCCTAGACCAACCTGTAGCCTTTATTAGTAGGAGGTTACTCCCACGGGAACAGAGGTGGAGTGCAATTGAACGTGAGGCATTTGCTGTGGTCTGGGCACTGAAGAAGTTGAGACCATACTTGTTTGGGACTCACTTCCGGGTTCAGACAGACCACAGGCCCCTCAGATGGTTAATGCAGATGAGGGGTGAGAACCCAAAACTGTTGAGGTGGTCCATTTCCCTACAGGGGATGGACTTCACGGTGGAACACCGCCCTGGTACAGAACACGCCAATGCTGATGGTCTGTCCAGAGTTTTCCACCTTAGTGATGAGAACTCCCAGGAGGAAGGGTAGTTCTCCCACATTTCAGCTGGAGGGGACACGTGTTAGACTTGGCACCATTGGCGTGGGTCTCCCTTCTATTTTTTGCTGTTGCCTCTTATGTTTTGCTGGTTTTAGATGCTTTTGGGCACTGTGCCACTGCTGTTCAGTGCCACAGTGCAAGTGCTCCCTACTGTAAATTGATGTATGGATTAGTGACTCCATGATTGGATGATTGGTTTACTTGTCAGTCCCTAGTACAGTGCACTGAGTGTGCCCAGGGCTTGTAAATCCAATGCTGCTGGTGGGCTTGCAGCACTGGTTGTGCCACCCACAGAAGCAGCTTGTAAAATGTGTCTCAGGCCTGCCATTGCAGAGCCTGTGTGCGGACTGTGACTGCCATGTCGACTTGGCAAGTGCACCCACTTGCCAGTCCCTAAACCTTCCCTTATCTTCATATCAGACACCCCTAAGGTAGGCCCAAGGGCAGGGTGCATTGTAAGTATAAGGTAGGACATGCCCTGGTGTGTGTGGCATGTCCTAATAGTGAATTACAGCCATTTTCGTTTTCACTATTGCAAGGCTACCTGTTCTCCATAGGCCAGAATGGGCAGTTTGATTATTACACCTTATAATCCTAACTGACCCAGGGAACATGGTAGAAAAACGAATTTAGTATGCCTGAACTCAGAATGATAAAATACATCTTTTAGTGAAGTTGGTTTTAACATTCTGTGTTTGAAAATACCACTTTTAGAAAGTGGGTATTTTCTTGCCTAAACTTCCAAGCCTGCCTCTGCTAGGTTGTGTATTCCTTGTCTGGAGATTGAGTGACAGGGGCTGGGGGTGGCTACAGGAGACAGGGTGAGTCAGCACAGGGCTGAATAGAAAGATCTGCATCCAGAGTGGAGGGAGGAGTTGCACCTGGGTCTGAATAGGGCTGTTCCTGCCTTCCACAATGCTGGCTCCACCTCCTGCCGGGCGTCTGATGGCTCTGCCCCTCACTCACAAAGGAAAGAAGGAGTCAGAAAAACAAAGTGCTCCAGGACTGACCAGAACTGGTTTTGGACTAGGCAGAGGCCTCTCTGCCTTCAGAGAACAAAGAGAAACTGTGTATAAAAGGGGACCCAGACCCCTAGGAAATTAGATCACTTCTGGGAAATCAAGAAACCTGTTGCCAAGGAGAAGAACCGGAGAAGCTGAAGGAGGAGTACTGCCCCTGTGCTGTTTTGCTGTTGGGGTTGGCCTGCAATGGTTGCTTTCTACCAAGGACAGGAGAAAAGACTTTGCTGTGCTTTGTCATCTTGAAGAAGAGAATCTCCAAGGGCTTGAACTAGAGCTTGCCTCCTGCCTGAAGTCTCAGGGATACAAGAATTCACCAACCAGCTCCCCCCCTGCATTCCCTTGCTGGGAATTGAAGTGCCTGCTGTTGTGCTGGGCCTTCTGAGAGACTGCGTGTCGCTGGGAGCTGGAAGCGCGACGCAACAACGAGAAGCGTGTCGCCGCCGCAGCCGCGGTCATCGCATCGCCAAGGAAGCGAGACGCCGCTGCCGCTGTCATCCTCGCATCGCCGAGCGCGGCGCATCACCGGAGAAGCGGGACGCTGCCACAGAGGTCATCGTCGCATCACCGGAGAGGCGCGTCGCAGGGCATGTCGCGGCTCCAAAGATCATCGAGTCGCCGCACGGCCGTCGGGCGTGCACGCATCACACCAACGTTGTCACATCGCAACCAAGACGCCATTTTGTCGCATCGTACCGGAGAAGAGTATCGCATCGAGGTGCCATCTTGTCGCATCGCACCGGAAAGCAGTAAGAAACCGACGCATCACCTCCCCACACAGTAAGGAAGCGAGCATCAACTCCCTGCGCAGCAGTAAGGAACCGACGCATCCACTCCCTGAGTGTAAGGAACCGACGCATCACCTTCCCTGCGACCCTTTTGTTTTCTTTGCGTTACGCATTCAAGGTACATTGAGAGTAAAGTGTCGCATTTACAACTTGAGAGAACTGAACTATTTTATAACCTTTTAAAGTCTATTTTTGAGTACAGTATTGTGGATTTTTGCTATTGGGTCTTGTGATAAGTCTATATAAAGATTACTTATTTTTACATAACAACCTGTGTGGTGTCCATCTGTAGTGTTTTCACTGTATTACTGTATGTGTTCCCAAATGCTTTACACATTGCCTCTGAGATAAGCCTGTCTGCTCGTGCCAAGCTACCAGGGGGTGAGCAGGGGTTATTTTAGGAGTGTATCCCCCTTATCCTGACTAGAAGCAAGGGTCCCTATTTGGACAAAGGTGCAAACCATTGCCAACTAGAGACCCCCAGTTCTAACATAATGTAACTCACTTTAACATGCAGATTAACTGCGGATATTGACAACCACAACGAATTGAAGCGATTATAAGCGTACCTGCGCCGGTACTCTTCTTGCAAAGCAGTCTCGCTTCAGTCACGTAGTTCAACTCTAACGTTTAACACATTTCTGAAACAAAATGTGTGTCAATTTAACGTTAGCCTTAATTCAGAACTAAAGTATGTTCTGCTAGAGGGCAACTCTATTCACTTACTTCGGTTCGATAAATCCAACTACTACTTCATTTCTTCACGGCCAGCACGGGTGCATAAAAGACAACTGGGGGCATTTCCTGTTAGAATATATCACGCACGGAAATGTGCAAGGACTCATGGGAAAGGTAGTTTGAAAGTTGCAGCCAATGGCAATATAACTTGTTAACGGTTCACAGCAACAGTCGACCCAGTGCATTCTGGATCTTGCAGTTTTTCACAAAGCTTTATTGACAATCATGTTTTCGATAGTTCTGTCATTCTATTCAGCCCAGTTGCAACACTGTTATATTTTAGAATAAGATAAGCTTCCTTTTGCAGCAAGGCAGTGTCAATATCAATCAATTGTTTTGTTGTGTTTAAGACTGACAGCACTGTCCACTTGAAGTCTTTTTCGCTATGTGATTTCGCAATAAAATGCTCAACCATAGGTGCAGCTACTACTTTCTTTTTGATTCTTGATCGATGTTGGGTGATTCGTTGGTTTATTTGATGGTTTGTCTTGCCAATATATACCTTGGCGCATGGGCACAGGACAGCATATACAACATTTTTTGTTTTACAATTCGTAAAATCTGTATGTCTCCATTTAATGGCATTGTGTATGAACTCCGATCCTTCAATCGTGTAGTCACACGCAGAGCAATTTCCACACTTGTGGTGGCCTTCAACAGGTTTTAGTTGCCACTACGATCGTAGATTGCTTCTTGGTTGTGCGGGAAATATGTCGGCCCTTACAATTTGTTGTCCAATACTCTGGTTTTTCTTCATAGCAAATAGTGGCTTCTGGAAAGGAAATTCCAAATTTTGCAACAAATGCCAGTTCTTTAAAATAATTTGCCGGAATTTATTAGTATCAGGACCAAATGTAGAAACACAAACCAATCTCTCTAATGTTGGTTTTACTTTCTTTTGGAGAAGGGCTTCACGAGGCGTGTGCCATGCTCTTTTTGTGGCATGTTTTAGCATTTTCTTGGGGTATCCTCTATTGGTCATTTGTTCACAGAAGATTGCTGCATGCTGTTCGAAGTCAATTTTTCTTGAACAATTCCTTCGTATCCGCAGTAGTTGACCATACAGGAGGTTATCCTTCAAACTTCTTGGGTGAGCACTCCTATGGTGCAAGATTGTGTTTTTATCGGTGGATTTGCGGTACAGTGAAGTTGTCAATCGGTTCTCATGTGGGAACACTTCCACATTTAGAAAGGTCAGGCTTATTTTGCTTTTATTAAGACTGAACTTTATGTCCTCATGTCGCGTATTTAACCAGCCAAAGAAGGTGTCCAATTCTTCTTGAGTGCCTTGCCAGAGGCACCAGATGTCGTCTATATAGCGCAGTCACTGTATAATTTTCTTTTGGAAGGGGTTGTTATTAAAAATGAATTTTTCTTCGTACTTAGCCATGAAGAGGACCGCCATTTCTGGGGCGAAGCAATAGGTGTTGCAGGAGTGCTAACAGTCGCAGTTGCCACAGACGGCAAAGACAAAGAAAGGACAGGAGGTGCCGTGGCCAAGGCAGTCTGATCAACAGTAACAGAAGCAGAAACAGCAGAGACAGAAGAACTGGGTAGCTGGGCCTGTGGGGGAAGAGCAGGATATACCCTCTGCGGGGCATACGGAGGTGGGGGTCGAGCATCTAGCAATTCTTCCACAAAAGCATAATTTTCTTCTCGGGCTACATAAGATTTAACAATATTTAGTCGAAACCTCCTATCTTCACGTTCAATTCCTATCTCCTGCTTCTCTCTATCAAGCGCTACAGCTTTCTGAGTCAATGTTTGCATTCTCCCCTTCCGGGCCTCTTTCTCTGCTTTCATCCGCCTCTATTTAGCCTCTTTTTGCCATGTTCTGAGGGAATCAATCTTAGACTGCCTACTTCTTTTTGCAAACAACTTCTCCTGTAAAAACCCAATTTTTTGTTAATCAAAAGTGCCCGTCAACGCCCACTGCAACTCGGCATTGTCCCTCGTATATTTGTGCCATAAGGTACTAAACATAATAGGGCCAAGGCCATATTTTACATACATATCAAAATTCGGAGTGCCTTCCAGGGGCGCTGGCTGACTTTCTTCCAGTCGAGCATCAGCAGAACAACAACGACAACAAGAAACCAAAAAGCGACTGAACACAGGCATTTTCAAAAGTAAGCCAAATTCGTTATGTTGCCTGGCAAAGTGTTCACGAATGCTTTGTATCCAAATCGGTTCTCAGACCATACCAAAGACGAACCAAAATCGGTCCTCAGACCGTGCCAAAAACAAACCAAAATGGTACCAAATCCACAAAGAACCAAAACAAACTCACCTGGTGCACACAGGTCAAATGAATTTATTCTCCACTGCTGACTCTTCAGACCAAATGGTCAGATCCAAGACAGACGGGGCAGCTGCGAGTTCAGGACTCTCTCGTGCAGGGATCCCTGGTCTGCCCGTCCGACCCGACTATGGCCCGACCTCTACAGCCGTCCGCGGGCGAGGATGGGTCACCCGGTGGGGTCCCTGTTCGGGCACCAACTGAAGGAAGTGACCCGATTAGGGCCACCCAGGTCACTCGCGACCACCTCTCAGCCTTCCATACAAATGAAGAGTCGGTCAGACAGGAGAGAATACAAACCAAGTATATTTTATTCAGGTACACTCGAGTGGAGTCCAGTCTGACCAGCCTCCTAGGATTGCTGCAGAGGGACTGACCTCAGCAAACATACAGATACATTATGTACATTTATGTACCAAGAAAGTCCCGCCCATAATGGAATTCTACCAGCAGGTGCAGCTAAAACAAAGAAGTACAGTAAGATGGGTTTCGACTCTGAGGCCGTTCTATCGCTAGGCTAGTGGGAGAAAGCCTCTATCTAAGGCAAAGGAATGCGTTAATAAGAACAGTGTATTCATTAGCAGAGCAAGGCCTAACCTTGGTGAAATCGAACTTTCCCACAGCCTGCTTCTCGAGGAGGGAATACGCAGTAGACGACATGATTCAAAATGGCGGCTAAACATAAAATGGTGCCGCAAATGCTAACTTAACATAAGAACAAAACACAGGCAAGGTAGCAAAACGTATTCATTTCATCAAGGGTATTGCCCAATTGGCAGCTACGCCACCTAACTAGGAAATTATGAAAGCAGTTTTAGTAGAATATGTGGTAAAAACTTGAGGTTTACAAAGAAAATGTAATTGGCATTGACTCATAAATGATGCAAACTGGGAACTATCTCCCGTAAAACGTTCTGGGTTACCCAAAGGTACTGGATTCGGAGTTACCACAGTAACTTGTAAATTCTGATCAGGACGTTGGGAGGCTGAGGTTTGCAGGGAAAAGGCAGATGAGTCAAATTTAGGTGGTGCCAGGATGGGGTGTGATTCAAGTGTCTTTGTGTCTCTCCATTGAGTGAATTCTACTCTACTTCTTGATAATTCTTCCCTGAGAGTGTGATTTTCTTGTTTTAAGTGTTGCATTTCTACCTGTAATTCTCGAATTAGATTGGTTAAGTGAGTAGTGTCATGAGGGAATTCCACGGCTAAGTCGTCGCCAAAGAGAACAAGTGGTGTGGCTTAGCCTTCTGTTACGACAAGCCACTCACCTGTACTCCAAGTTATTCTGCTTTGGCGGCAATAATTCCCCTAGTCCTCTCGGAAAAATCGGAACGGCAATAAGTAGAATATACACTACCAATCTGAAAATCCCCAGGGGGAAAGGGGATTGGGATGAGAAAGAAAAAGAAGAAATGAAGGTACCGGAAAGTCTCACAAGACTTGGAAGGGTTCCTCCTCGGAAGACCTGGAATAATCTTGGGTCTCAGGATTCAGGAATTTTGGGACGTATACCACTCTGGCTCAAAGAAAATGTTCTTCTAGTATAACTAATTGTCAGAAGAAGAGAAAATATACATAAGTATAACCAATCACATTAACTATTCAAAGGGGCTTTCGCATGTTGCTTATATTACACATTAAATGTCATACCTAATATGGTTAGTCTGTTGTCTTTTCTTTTAAATATATAATTGGACAGCGTTTTCACTGAGCATGACTTTTTTATCACAGAATAATAGGCTTTTTCTGGTGAAGAACAATTATCCTTTAAAAGAGAATAAAGACTTATAATTCCAACAATATTGCTCTTGATAAACTTTTCCTAGCTATTCCCATATGCAATATAGACTTACTGACTGGTTCCTGGATCGCCAGATCTCTAAAAGGAAGTATACCCAAGGAAACTACTTAAGCACAAGGTTGCACAGAGCTCCAAAATATCAAAGTATGTTTTTTCCAGAGAACGATCAACCAGTCAATGTCATTATTTCTTCTTACACAGTTCACCATAATTATGGTTAGATCTCACGGTAATGCTTGTTCTTATTTCCTCCTATGATTCAATAAAGTCTTTATTGTGGCAGAGTTGCTTTCACTCTTTTAACAATGTTCCGAGTCCTGAGAATAATAAATAAAGAAAGATTCCACTCACCGGAATGCGAGCAAGACTTTTGTTTTACCTTGTAAATTACCTGCTCTGATCGTTTTGTCTTGTCTTGTGTTTCCTTTTTTAGGGTCCGTGTCAGCCAGCCGAGGAACAGGAAGAATAGGGAGTCGGACGAGACACCAACCGGAAGAGAGGGAAGCCGGAGAGAGACGGAGCCAAGAAGAAGAGCCTCCGCCCGGGAAGCCTCTGACAAGGATCTGGAGCCAGGTAAGTGGTGCCAGAAAAACGAGGCTAAGCCAAGAATGGAGCGGTTTAAATACACTTCGCTCAACTGTCGTTGCCTTCTGCCTTCTCTTCACGTGTTGCACATTTAACAGTTTACACTTGTACGCGTGTAGGAGAAGGATGTTGATAATTACTTCATTAGAATACTTGTATTTTCAGCGAGTTCTGCTTGGTTCTTGTAAAACGAATATTATAATGCTTATTAGCCAGTTTAGAGCATACAGGTTTGTCATAACAATATTGGCATTTGGTTAATCTTTACATTATAAATTGCACATCTTATACTATTGCTCTTTTTACTGTGAAGTGAGTTGAGCAGTTACCAGACCCATAACAGGCGCTGCTAGGTCGACTTCTCTCAAGGCGTGGGGGGATGGGGAGTGGGGTGGTGGTTGATTGGGGGCAGATAATCGAGAGAGTTGTTATGTTGCAGAGAGGGACTGGTGTTGTTGCTTGGATCTGTTCTGGTAGTTGAGTTGGGTCTAACTGAGCAGTCCTCGCTGAGTGCGAGGGTTTATGGTGTAGTTAAGGGGGATGTTGGTATCATGCTCTGTTCGAGAGGAGGCGTGGTTGGAATATGTAATGGTGGTGGAGGTAGAGTTGCAATTTCTGGAGTGACTCGTGACCATATCTTCTTGCGTGAGAACCTGTGCTAGAGGTTGTGTTGAGGGGAGTACGTTGTGTAAGTGGGAGCTAGCGTTGTGATGTGTGGGGAATATGGATTCAAAGGAGCGTAGATTGATGTCATTGGCTTGGAGCAGGACAATTCTGTTTCTGTAGATAGTTATGGTGGCATTGCCTTTGAAAATAGCTGAGTTAGAGATCATCAATTTGCATCCGTGCAGGATGTTAGAGGTTTTGATTATGTGTAGGTAGTTTGTTAGGATTGTACTCCATTTCGTAGGTCGGGTTGTGTAGAAGATGAGATCTGTTTTGTCTTGACCTTTGGAGGAGTTGCAGTAGAGATCCACTATGAGTGTTTCATGATGTTGTTTCATCAGATTATGTTTGAATTTTTGGGACGCGGTAGCTGAGAGTTTCGGGGGATAGGTAATGTAGAAAGAGTTCGGACCATGTGGTTTCATGTTGAATGATGCAGGGGAGTGGGGTGCTATAGAGGCAGGCATGGTTATTTGGATTTGTGGGATGAGTTCACGCAGAATGAGTACTACTCGTTATGCCCTTAGAGGTGCTAGATACTATGAGCTAACAGAAAGTAAAAGGGTCCCCCTAGGTAACTCAGCATCTCAAGACGTGGATCTGTGTAATGGGGTTTTTACCGTGTTATTTTGGAATGTTGCCAAGGGTAGGAGGATGGGAAATTCTGAGTCAAGATAATAAAATTCCTGTTAAAAGGAGGGCCACAATTCTTAATCTGGCCTTTTTTATAGGAACCTTAGAAGCCTCAAATTAAATATCCCATCCAGGATGGAATGAGGTATTAAGCCAATTGACTTGAGGGGGAGTGACTAGTGGCAGACCAATTCAAGATGTCAGTCGTCAGGGTAGAAGTAAAAGTAATTCTTGTTAACCAGAGAATCAACTTGGTTTTATCTCTTAGTGTGTAGTCTGCTCTTATGAGAGGGGTGGCTTTTTTAGTTGCTAAAGTGAGTACTGTAACAGGTGTCTTTAGAGCAGAACAGCCGAGATAATGTGATGAGCAGTTGCCTAATCCAAAATGGCTGCCGTTCTGGGGACTTGGGTAGTCCTCTTTTTGTTTTTATTCCTTCTGTTGTGTGAAATAGGGCCTGTGACCAGAGGGACTTAGGTGGTCCTCTTTTATTTCTACCACAGGGGCTAAGGTGGTCTTCTTTTTTTTTTTTACTACACACTGAAGAAAAGCTAATGAGACTCCAAGATGGAGACTCAATTTTCAAGATGGATCCCTGTATCCATCGCAACAGAATGAGCAACAGGGATCCCGATTCCTCATGAAATTTCCATTGGAATTTTAGAAAGCGATACAGAAAAAAATGATCTTTACTCAAAAAGCATGCTTTTTGTGGTTTTGTGTAAATCCATTAGGTGTTTTTTTTTTAAAATTAAGGTTCTCAAGAATATATTGACAAATGGTCCCACCTGAATCCTGCAGGACTCCCGTGGTACCACAAATTAAAACAAGCATTGGCATAGCCAATAGGTCTCGCCTTTGGGACCTTATAAGTGTTTAGCCAGACGCGCTGCGCTAGGCTCGACCTAAAAAATACAAATACAATAGTGTCTGGGTAACCAAGACACATGTCCATTAAAATTGAGTATTTACTTACCAAAAGCTCCCGCCTGTCCGCTTAAACATACGCACAGCAGCATAAACCAGTGTTCACATCTATCCATCTTGCACTGGAAACCGTAAATGCATTTAAAGCGTGAGTGGATGTGTAAAAACATCCATTACAGGAGCAGGCAGCAGCTCTGATGGAGGCGTGCGGGCTCGTCTGCTCTGACATGTACCAGAAGCCCAGGGAGGGGGGACACACCAAGATTGGTTTCAGACCCACGCCACATATTGCTCCATTGAGAATGCGTAGGTCGTATTCTGCATTCGAACAAGCGCTGGGCCCCGGAGTCGGGTTATTAATACAGCGGCGACTCAGACAGCAGGCAGCTTTGCGGGGATGTTCATCGGCAATGCAGACCCTCCTCCGCGCTCATAACTTTTCTCAGTCAGAGCAGGGAGCGCGAGCTGAGGCGGGCGGCTGCCTGGCGCGCAGGCAGCCCCTGCTATGGTAGCCCAGCAGATACAATTAAAGCACGAACATTTGAAAACACCGTTGATTTTGGTACCAACCGTGTAAGGTTGTGCAAGGCGACCACCGTCATTCTGAACTTGAGAGAGACGGCCTCCATGACTGGCTTTGTGTTTTATCTGCAATCTGCCTGTCTGCTCGCTGGCTGTGTGTATTAAGTATAAAGCACCAGGAAAACCATGGTTTATTATAGCGCATGATACATAATTTCTTCAGATTTAATAAAACGCCCGAAGGCAAATAAGCCTTTACGTTACAAGTTCCATAAGTAGCGTCCGCAAATAATTAATTAATACGAATCGATAAACACGATCTTGAACATAGTCACAAGAAGGGCATCGTACACTATATAAACTCTGCTATTCCTACTACAAAGATTACCAGATTAAAACATTGAATGATGTGGAACGTGCAGAGCCCGCGGCTGACTTGGTGTTGGTGCGTGAAGGCCAGCGCCATAGTTCTAAGATTAAAAAAACACATGTTTAGACAAAACACTTCAAGTAACATATAAAACGAGTGGTGCGAGCGCTGTAAGGAAGAAAAAAAAAGCAAAAGCAAAAGCAAAAGCACGGCGCATTGCGTGTAACCTGACCCACCAGGAATGCTGCCACCCAGCGCGCCACTGCTCGCTCCCGAGAGCAAAATGCCGTAGGAGTGACACATTGGAAAGGAGGTGGGACATGCACCCGCCTTTGGCCATTTGCATGCTTTCATTTTTGAAAGACACACGTGTTGGAAAGTGGATTATTGGTAGGGGCAAATGTAGGTCTGCCACTGGCAATAAGGCCACTAACACATGATAGGACTCAGCATAGGTCTCAGAAACTTATTCCTATGCTCAACCCCTGGTAACGTGGCTGCGAGCAGACAGGCTTAACTTCAAAGACAGGTATGTAAAGCATTTAAAAACACCAATTCAGTAAATAATTAAGACACAACACATAATAAAAATCCAACACCAATTTATAAAAATAGGAAATATTTTTATCTTTAAAATGACACCAAAACGACAAAAATCAAATGTAGGGAACCGGAGATATGAATTTTCTAAGTTTAACTAAAATATAGCACTTAGAAGCATATAGCACCATATTGGGACATAGGCTCGCGATAGACCGGGCCAAAGTCAAAGTTTAAGGCCGACCGCGATGGAGCCCTGAGCGGATACCCCACGCGGAAGGTCCCGGTCAATGTTTTTACCTTCGCACTTAGAAACTTTTCTGGAGCTTTTCTCCTCGAGGCCCCTCGACGCTCTCCGTCAGTCCGGATCCGGTGCGGCTCCGCCGGATAGCCTTTTGACGATCTCCCGGTGAACTTCCCTGGAGCGGACTTAGAAACTTTTTCAAGATCGCTTCAGCGGGGCAATCCAACAATCCAGGCCGACACGCGATGGAAGGCAGGCGGATTGGCGCTCGCGGTTGTTCCCGGTCGACTTTCTTACGAGCGGACTTAGAAGCTTTTCTGGAGCTTTTTCTCGTGGGGTCCCTCGATGCTCCTCATGTAGCCGGATCCGGTGAGGGTTCGCCGGCTTCAGATTTTCGCTAGTCCCGGTCAATCTCTGGAAGTCGATGCGATGGAGCTTTTAGCGGGACGAACCTGGTGGGCTTGGCCGGCTCGCGGTTGAAGGCAGGCGGCTTGGCTGACCAGGATGAGTCGGTCCCCCTATGGAGCTTTTTTCAAAGTTCCTCCAAAGTTCCCCAAACTTCTTGAACTTCTTCCTGAAGTTCCTCAAAGGGTCCCAAAGTGTCTCAAACTTACTCCAAGGGTCTGGAAGCTCCAAGATGGTCCTTGAAAGTTGAGGACTTCAATTCCCACAATGCACTGGACGTCACCCTTACAAATCCACTGGTAGCTCCCCAGGTTGATGATTCTTGGTGGTGAGGGTCCTCTGTTAACCTGTATCTTGCAGGGAGTCCACTCTTGACTTCTTTTACTCAGCACAGTTAGTCCACAAAGCTGTAGTTTCAGGTGGTGCAGTCTCCAGAGGTCAGGCCTTAGAAGTCTTTGCACAGCAGAACTTTTCAGCAGGGCCAGTCTTGCTTTCTTCAGTTTCAAGCAGCATATCTGAGGGGCTGGGCCTCTCTCAGATACTTATTCCACAGTCTCTGGGTCATCCAGGAGGTCAAGCTTCACCAATAGGAGTAGGGTAACCTCCCACTTGAGTGACTCCTTCCTGCAGAGTGTGGCATTATTCTATCCCACAGTGCAACAAAGCTTCCAAATCCATAATGGCTGATTTTCCAGCAAGGAGGTAAGAGCTGGCTAAACACTCCCACTGAGTTGGCTAATTAACCTCTCCTCCCTACATCTGCACATATCTTCCTTAATCCTGCCATCTGGCTGAGGTGGGGGTTCAAAGCTGTTAATGACACTGCTCTGGGCTCTGCCCCTTTGAAGCTCATTGTTTACGACCCCTCCCCATGGCCTGGCATTCCTGCAGAACAGCTCACTGCCCTCCCAGTGCATCTGGCTGGCCCCAGGGGATCTTTATCACCTCTTCAGGCAGGCTGGCTAATCCCCTTAACTCTGACCAATCAGGGCAGAGCACTGGAAAGCTGGATTTGGAACTAAAACCCAGAAAGTGTTATAACTTCTTGTCTGTTCACTTTGGGAAAAATTCAATAACATCATATTGTAGGATTTATCAATACCATTCTAGTGAGTCTTTGAATGGAATCTTTATCCCTCTCCTATCAGAAGTTATTGTTTAATAACTTTCCCCATGTTAACCTACGGGGCAGGGGGTTTGCAATGGGAAAAATGACATGGGCCATTTTTCCAGCACCAGGACCTACAAAAACATATTTTATAAGTACTTGGCTTATTTTCACAGGACCCCCACCCCATAGGTCACCTAGGGAGACCCTAGGGGTGCTGAATCTGTAAAAATATTGCAGATCCTCCATGCCCAGTGCCCCCAGCATCAAAGTCGAATTTGGGCAGCACTTTACACAATGGGGAGAGTGAAATGTGAATTTCACTTAACCCAGGAGCATATATAAACTCATTTTATAAGGGTCTACCTTATAGATACCTGACCCCCCACCCCTGGGACACCTAGGGGAGACCCTGGGGGTCATTATTATGCCAAAACATTTTAGGTTGACCAGTTTTAAGTGCCCCAAACCCCAAAGTCGAGTTTGGCCACAATTTACATGTTTAAGAGCAATCCTGGCGCCCAGGGCTGCTTTTAAACTGACCACAGGCTTCAGCAGGGCACACATGCAAGTGCAAAAAGGCTGCTGGCCTCTAAACTGCCATGCCCCAGGATACTGGGGACTTCTAGGTAGTTTCAATCCTCTGCCCTATTATATACTAGGGGCTTAGGGGGTAGGTCATGCCAATTACAGGGGTACCCCAACCCAAAGTGTACCCTAGTGTATGTAGGTGCTTTACTGTTATCTAAGTGTTTCAGCATGTCACTGGCCCTGGGCCTGGTTAAACAGAGCCCAGGGTCAGGCAGAGTCAGTTACCACCAGTTCCAGTCTGCAAAAAGTTGGGGGGTGCCCAGGGCACAGGATGACTTTACAACAACACACAAAGGCCAATCCAATGTGTGGGAGGAGTCAGACCCACACTGAGAAGTTTGGAGTGCTCACAAGAAGCCTCCCATAGAGCAGCGTATGCGCGCTGCGCTAGGCTCGACCTAAAAATAGGTCAATCTGATTGGTTGAAAGAGATTTTTTTCCCATCAGCTGCATCGGTCCCATGGGACTGAAGGCCTTGTGCAGAGGGATGTTGGCCTTTGGCTGTGCATGGCGTGGGTTTTGCTGCCCCCGGAATGAGCCAGAGACCCTGTGTCCAACCCCCTAGAGCGCATGGTCAAAAGATATGTGCTCAGTGAATGAGTTAAGTAAATATGATTAAAAAATCCCAGAAATTTCCTGAAAATACAAAGGTAAAGGTTAAAATGATGGTATAGTTAGGTAAGGTAATTAGCTCCTTACATTAAAAAAACAAGAGATTAACTGAAAATAATTAAGGTTAAAGTGACGTTATAGTTAGGTCTTGTAATAATATCTTACTTTACAGTAAAAAAAACCTCAGAAATGAACTTGAAAAAAATGGGAAACAGTCTTTAGTAGGCCTGGGCGGTGAACTTCGCTCCGTTCCCGGAGTTTGCAGAGTTTTCTGCACTCCGCGGAGCTCACGGAGTGCAGAAAACTCCGCTTCGCGATGTGCAGAGGAGTTTTTTCCCCGCTCACGATCGCGAACGGTAAGTTCTAGAACGCAAACGGTAAGTTCGCGAGCACGAGCTGCCGCTCGGGTAGAATTTCTACCCGAGCGGCAGGAATACCAGTACAAACTGCAGTTCGCACTGCACTCCGCCACTCGCGGAACTTCGCAGAGTTTGTTTGTAACTTCGCGGAGTTCCGCGTAGCAAAACTCCGCGAACTACGCCCAGGCCTGGTCTTTACAACGCAGTCTGAACCATGCATACCTTTACCACACAGGCTTTACAACGCATGCGTCTTTACCATGCATGCCTTTACCATGCAGACCTTTACAACAACTGTGCCTTTACCACGCATGCATTTACAACGTAAATGTAAGCATTTTCGCAGGTAGGTGTATTGTATAAATATATATACATAAAGATGTATGTTAGGGCAAGATCGTTTTTAGGGTTTAATGAGGGGTATGGTTTTTTGGATGGAAAGGGTATTTTTATAGTTTAGGGTAGGTATGGGATTTTGGGTGGCAAGGGTATTTTTAGGGCTTAGGGTGGGTATGGGTTTCGGGTGGCAAGAGAATTTTTCAGGATTTAGGTTGAGTGCGGGTTTTTGGTTGGCAAGGGAATTTGTAGGGTTTAGCGTGGTTATGAGGTTTTGGGTGGCAAGGGTATTTTTAAGGTTGAGGGTGAGTATGGGTTTTTAGGTGGCAAGGGTATTTTTAGGGTTGAGGGTGGGTATGGGTTTATGGCTGGCTAGGGTATTTTTAGGGATTAGGGTGGGTATGGTTTTTGGCTGGCAAGGGAATTTTTAGGGTTCAGGGTGGGTATGGGATTTTGGCTGGCAAAGGTATTTTTAGGTTTTAGGGTGGGTATGGGTTTTTGGCTGGCAAGAATATTTTTAGGGTTTTGGGTGGGTATGGGTTTTTGGGTGGCAAGGGAATTTTTAGGGTTTTGGGTGGGGATGGTTTTTTTGGGTGGCAAGGGTATTTTTAGGGTTTAGGGTTGGTATGGGTATTTGGCTGGCAAGGGAATTTTAAGGGCCTGGTTTGGGTATGGGGTTTTGGGTCGCAAGGGTATTTTTAGGGTGTAGGGTGGTAGGGTGGATATGGGGTTTTGGCTGGCAAGGGAATTTTTAGGGCTTACGTGGGTATGGGTTTTTGGGAGGCAAGGGTATTTTTAGGGTTTAGGGTGGGGATGGGCTTTTGGGTGGCAAGGGAATATTTTAGGGTTTAGGGTGGGTATGGGTTTTTGGGTGGCAAGGGAATTTTTAGGGTTTAGGGTGGTAGGGTGGGTATTGGATTTCGGCTGGCAAGGGAATTTCTAGGGCTTAAGGTAGGTATGGGTTTTTGGGTGGCAAGGGTATGTTTAGGGTTTAGAGTATATCTATATCTAAAATTATAGGGTTTACACCTACCTGTTCATTTTCTACTACGCATATCCCTTCAGCATGCATGCCCTTACAACGAAAATGTAAATATTTTGCTGGTAAGAATAAACCCTTTTTATATAAGTATTTTCCAGGTAAGTATAAACCCAGGTAAGCATAAACCCTATATATATTTATGTATATATATATATATATATATATAACAAATTATCCTTTAGTAGAACCAGGAATGGCGACGCCGTGTGTAGTGCAAAAATAGTCTTTATTGGCCTCAGTCAAGTCGAGCGCGTTTCGGAGCTAGAATTGCTCCTTGCTCACCGGTCGGTGAGCAAGGAGCAGTTCTAGCTCCGAGCTGTTCGACTGACTGAGGCCAATAAGACTATTTTTGCACTACACAGCATCGCCATTCCTGGTTCTACTAAAGGATAATTTGTCTGAATTTCACGGACCTATTCCTGGGAGGTCCGACCAGGCGACGCGACTCACGAAAAGGGCGGTGGTTTTTTCCGAGGATTGCTGCCACAAGAATATATATATATATATATATATATATATATATTACACACAAAGAAGGTTGCCCTTGAAGGAACGCCAACACAGTGGGTAAGTAACTCCAATCTTTATTTCCCAGGTCGTAAGTACATCATGCTTCTCCCCCAGAAGGTGCCAAATGCATTTCGGGCGCCATGCCCTTGTTCACTGGCTCTCCACGAACAGTCCCGGCAGCCAATGCGAACTATAAACCAACTACCCCGCCCCTATGGGACTTCGTGCACATTGCTTGCGATGTATTCTGGGTATGGTAGTTCTGTAACTGATTCAAAGTGAATGCTGTCCAGGTTGTGTGGATTAAAAACTGCAATCCCCAAGTGGGTTCCGTGGGGGAGAAAGCGCCAGAGTATCTGTTCGGTTCTCCGCCTGGAAAACCGGATTTACACACTCCTTCTGACACCCATAGCTCCAGGTGCCGTCGGTCCGCTGTAGACGGCGGGGCGTTCCTGCGACGAGGCGCGCCGCATTTAAATTACACACAAAGAAGGTTGCCCTTGAAGGAACGCCAACACAGTGGGTAAGTAACTCCAATCTTTATTTCCCAGGTCGTAAGTACGTCATGCTTCTCCCCCAGAAGGTGCCAAATGCATTTCGGGCACCATGCCCTTGTTCACTGGCTCTCCACGAACAGTCCCGGCAGCCAATGCGAACTATAAACCAACTACCCCGCCCCTATGGGACTTCATGCACATTGCTTGCGATGTATTCTGGGTATGGTAGTTCTGTAACTGATTCAAAGTGAATGCTGTCCAGGTTGTGTGGATTAAAAACTGCAATCCCCAAGTGGGTTCCGTGGGGGAGAAAGCGCCAGAGTACCTGTTCGGTTCGCGGCCTGGAAAACCGGATTTACACACTCCTTCTGACACCCAGAGCTCCAGGTGCCGTCGGTCCGCTGTAGAGGCGGCGGGGCGTTCCTGCGACGAGGCACGCCGCATTTAAATTACACACAAAGAAGGTTGCCCTTGAAGGAACGCCAACACAGTGGGTAAGTAACTCCAATCTTTATTTCCCAGGTCGTAAGTACGTCATGCTTCTCCCGCAGAAGGTGCCAAATGCATTTCGGGCGCCATGCCCTTGTTCACTGGCTCTCCACGAACAGTCCCGGCAGCCAATGCGAACTATAAACCAACTACCCCGCCCCTATGGGACTTCGTGCACATTGCTTGCGATGTATTCTGGGTATGGTAGTTCTGTAACTGATTCAAAGTGAATGCTGTCCAGGTTGTGTGGATTAAAAACTGCAATCCCCAAGTGGGTTCCGTGGGGGAGAAAGCGCCAGTGTACCTGTTCGGTTCTCCGCCTGGAAAACCGGATTTACACACTCCTTCTGACACCCAGAGCTCCAGGTGCCGTCGGTCCGCTGTAGAGGCGGCGGGGCGTTCCTGCGACAAGGCGCACCGCATTTAAATTACACACAAAGAAGGTTGCCCTTGAAGGAACGCCAACACAGTGGGTAAGTGTTGGAAAGTGGGTTATTGGTAGGGGCAAATGTAGGTCTGCCACTAGTAATAAGACCACAAACACTGGATAGGACTCAGCATAGGTCTAAGAAAATTATTCCTATGCTCAACCCCTGGTAACGTGGCTGCGAGCAGACAGGCTTAACTTCAAAGACAGGTATGTAAAGCATTTAAAAACACCAATTCAGTAAATAATTAAAACACAACACATAATAAAAATCCAACACCAATTTATAAAAATAGGAAATATTTTTATCTTTAAAATGACACCAAAACGACAAAAATCCAATGTAGGGAACCGGAGATATGAATTTTCAAAGTTTAAATAAAATCTAGCACTTAGAAGCATATAGCACCATATTGGGACATAGCCTCGCGATAGACCGGGCCAAAGTCAAAGTTTAAGGCCGACCGCGATGGAGCCCTAAGCGGATACTCCACGCGGAAGGTCCCGGTCAATGTTTTTACCTTCGCACTTAGAAACTTTTCTGGAGCTTTTCTCCTCGAGGCCCCTCGACGCTCTCCGTCAGTCCGGATCCGGTGCGGCTCCGCCGGGCAGCCTTTCGACGATCTCCCGGTGAACTTCCCTGGAGCGGACTTAGAAACTTTTTCAAGATCGCGTCTGCGGGGCAATCCAACAATCCAGGCCGACACGCGATGGAAGGCAGGCGGATTGGCGCTCGCGGTTGATCCCGGTCGACTTTCTTACGAGCGGACTTAGAAGCTTTTCTGGAGCTTTTTCTCTTGGGGTCCCTCGATGCTCCTCATGTAGCCGGATCCGGTGAGGGTTCGCCGGCTTCAGATTTTCTCTAGTCCCGGTCAATCTCTGGAAGTCGATGCGATGGAGCTTTTAGCGGGACGAACCTGGTGGGCTTGGCCGGCTCGCGGTTGAAGGCAGGCGGCTTGGCTGACCAGGATGAGTCGGTCCCCCTATGGAGCTTTTTTCCAAAGTTCCTCCAAAGTTCCCCAAACTTCCTGAACTTCTTCCTGAAGTTCCTCAAAGGGTCCCAAAGTGTCTCAAACTTACTCCAAGGGTCTGGAAGCTCCAAGATGGTCCTTGAAAGTTGAGGACTTCAATTCCCACAATGCACTGGACGTCACCCTTAGAAACCCACTGGTAGCTCCCCAGGTTGGTGATTCTTGGTGGTGAGGGTCCAGATGAGCTCTGTTAACCTGTAGCTTGCAGGGAGTCCACTCTTGAGTTCTTTTACTCAGCACAGTTAGTCCACAAAGCTGTAGTTTCAGGGGTGCAGTCTCCAGAGGTCAGGCCTTAGAAGTCTTTGCACAGCAGAAGTTCCAGCAGGGCCAGTCTTGCTTTCTTCAGTTTCAAGCAGCAGATCTGAGGGGCTGGGCCTCTCTCAGATACTTATTCCACAGTCTCTGGGTCATCCAGGAGGTCAAGCTTCACCAATAGGAGTAGGGTAACTGCCCACTTGAGTGACTACTTCCTGCAGAGTGTGGCATTATTTTATCCCAGAGTGCAACAAAGCTTCCAAATCCATAATGGCTGATTTTCCAGCAAGGAGGTAAGAGCTGGCTAAACACTCCCACTGAGTTGGCTAATTAACCTAGCCTCTCCTCCCTACATCTGCACATACCTTCCTTAATCCTGCCATCTGGCTGGGGTGGGGGTTCAAAGCTGTTAATGACACTGCTCTGGGCTCTGCCCCTTTGAAGCTCATTGTTTACGACCCCTCCCCTGGCCTGGCATTCCTGCAGAACAGCTCACTGCCCTCCCAGTCCATCTGGCTGACCCCAGGGGATCTTTATCACCTCTTCAGGCAGGCTGGCTAATCCTCTTAACTCTGACCAATCAGGGCAGAGCACTGGCAGGCTGGATTTGGAACTACAACTAAGAAAGTGTTATAACTTCTTGTCTGTTCACTTTGGGAAAAATTCAATAACATCATATTGTAGGATTTATCCATACCATTCTAGTGAGTCTTTGAATGGAATCTTTATCCCTGTCCTGTTAATAGTTATTGTTTAATAACTTTCCCCCATGTTATCCTATGGGCCATGGGGTTTGCAATGGGAAAAATGACGTGGGCCATTTTTCCAGCACCAGGACCTACAAAAACATATTTTATAAGTACTTGGCTTATTTTCACAGGACCCCCACCCCATAGGTCACCTAGGGGAGACCCTAGGGGTGTTGAATCTGTAAAAATATTGCAGATCCTCCAGGCCCAGTGCCCCCAGCATCAAAGTCGAATTTGGGCAGCACTTTAAACAATGGGGAGAGTGAAATGTGAATTTCACTTAACCCAGGGCATTTATAAACTCATTTTATAAGGGTCTACCTTATAGATACCTGACCCCCCACCCCTGGGATACCTAGGGGAGACCCTGGGGGTCATTATTATGCAAAAACATTTTAGGTTGACCAGTTTTAAGTGCCCCAAACCCCAAAGTCGAGTTTGGCCACAATTTGCATGTTTAAGAGCAGTCCTGGCACCCAGAGCTGCTTTTAAACTGACCACAGGCTTCAGCAGTGCACACATGCAAGTGCAAAAAGGCTGCTGGCCTCTAAACTGCCATGCCCCAGGATACTGGGGACTTCTAGGTAGTTTCAATCCCCTGCCCTATTATATACTAGGGGCTCATGGGGTAGGTCATGCCAATTACAGGGGTACCCCAACCCAAAGTGTACCCTAGTGTATGTAGGTGCTTTACTGTTATCTAAGTGTTTCAGCATGGCACTGGCCCTGGGCCTGGTTAAACAGAGCCCAGGGTCAGTTAGAGTCAGTTACCACCAGTTCCAGTCAGCAAAAGTTGGGGGTGCCCAGGGCACAGGATGACTTTCCAACACAGCCCCCCCAAACGAAAGGTGAGGGGTTACTAACCTATACCCTGGTAGTCCTCCTCAGCTAAGTGGAAAAACCTGGAAAGTCCATCGGCATTGGCATGGGCAACCCCAGGTCTGTGTTCCACTGTAAAGTCCATTCCCTGTAGGGAAATGGACCACCTTAACAGCTTGGGATTCTCCCCTCTCATCTGCATGAGCCATCTGAGAGGCCTGTGGTCAGTTTGAACACGGAAGTGAGTCCCAAACAAATATGGTCTCAACTTTTTCAGTGACCACACCACAGCAAAAGCCTCTCTCTCAATGGCACTCCATCTCTGCTCTCTGGGAAGAAGCCTCCTGCTAATAAAGGCAACTGGCTGATCAAGGCCCCCTTCATTTAGTTGTGCCAACACTGCCCCAATCCCTTGCTCTGAAGCATCGGTCTGAACTACAAATTCCTTTGTGTAGTCAGGGGCCAGTAACACTGGTGCTGAACACATAGCAGCTTTCAGAGTGTCAAAAGCCTTCTGACACTCTGGGGTCCAAATCACCTTCTTGGGCCTCTTTTTAGAAGTCAGTTCTGTTAGGGGCCCCACAATGGTCCCATAATTTTGAACAAACCTTCTATAGTACCCTGTCAGTCCAAGGAAGGCTCTGACCTGAGTCTGGGTAACAGGTGCTGTCCAATCCAAAATAGTTTGGATTTTAGCTTGGAGAGGCTGTACATGGCCCCCACCTACCAGGTGGCCCAGGTACACTACAGAACTCTGCCCTATTTGGCACTTGCTTGCCTTAATAGTCAGGCCTGCCTGCTGCATGGCCTGAAGCACTTCCCTTAGGTGGCTTAAGTGATCTCCCCAGGTAGAACTATACACAGCTATGTCATCCAGGTAAGCTGCACTGAACTGTTCCAACCCAGACAAGACCCTGTTCACCAACCTTTGGAAGGTGGCAGGTGCATTCTTTAAACCAAAGGGCATTACCTTGAACTGATAATGTCCCTCTGGGGTGGAGAATGCTGACCTCTCCTTTGCTCCATCAGTGAGGGCAATCTGCCAGTAACCTGAAGTCAAATCAAAAGTACTCAGGTACTTAGCAGCCCCTAACCTGTCAATGAGCTCATCAGCTCTAGGTATAGGGTGAGCGTCAGTCTTTGTGACTGCATTCAATCCTCTGTAGTCCACACAGAACCTTAACTCCTTGGGTCCCCCCTCAGGATTAGGTTTAGGTACCAGCACCACTGGGCTGGCCCATGGACTCTCAGACGGTTCAATTACCCCCAAGTCCAGCATCTTAGCAACCTCAGCTTTAATGCTGGCTCTGACATGGTCAGATGTCCTGTACAGTTTATTTTTGACAGGTAGGCTGTCACCAGTGTCAATGTGATGCACACACCACTCAGTGATGCCTGGGGTCAAAGAGAACAGGCCAGCAAACTGCTCCAGCACTTGCTTACAGTCTCTGTGCTGCTGGTCTGTCAACTTGGGAGAGAGTATCACCCCCTCCACTGACCCATCTTGCACATTATTGGAGAGGAGGTCGGGCACAGGCTCAGTTTCCTCCTCCACACCCTCATCAGTGACCAGTAACATGGTCATGTCTGCCCTGTCATGGTGGGGTTTCAATCTATTCACATGCAGGACCCTATGAGGGTTCCTGGGGGTGCCAAGGTCCACCAAATAGGTAACCTCACCCTTCTTTTCTAAGATTGGATAGGGCCCACTCCACTTGTCATGGAGGGCCCTGGGAGCCACAGGCTCCAACACCCACACCAATTGTCCTGGAGTATACTCAGGCATAGTAGCCTTCTGATCATACCAGTGCTTCATGAGCTCCTGGCTGGCCTCCAGTTTCCTGTTTGCCTTGTACATGTACTCGGCCATTCTAGATCTCAGGCCTAGCACATAGTCCAGCACATTGTCCTTTGCTTCTTTGAGAGGCTTCTCTAAAGACTCTCTCAGCAGGCTCAATGGCCCCCTCACAGGGTGTCCAAACACCAACTCAAAGGGACTGAAACCAACCCCTTTCTGTGGCACCTCCCTGTAGGCAAACAGTAAGCATGGGAGGAGAACATCCCATCTCCTCCTGAGTTTCTCTGACAACCCATTTATCATGCCCTTCAGGGTTTTGTTGAATCGCTCAACAAGACCATTTGCTTGTGGGTGATAGGGGTGGTGAACTTGTAGTTGACACCACACTCATCCCACATAGCAGTCAGATAGCTGGACAGGAAGTTCGTGCCCCTATCTGACACCACCTCTTTTGGAAAACCCACTCTGGTAAACACACCAAGTAGTGCTCTAGCCACTGCAGGAGCATCAATGGTTCTAAGAGGTATGGCTTCAGGGTATCTAGTGGCATGGTCAACTACCACTAAGATATACCTATTCCCTGATGCAGTAGGTGGGTCCAGGGGACCAACAATGTCCATCCCCACCCTTTCGAAAGGAACCCCAACCACTGGCAGTGGTACTAGGGGAGCCTTTGTCTTGCCCCCTGCCTTGCCACTGGCCTGACAGGTGACACAGGAGCTGCAAAACTCCTTTACCTTTTCAGACATATGGGGCCAGTAGAAATGGTTCACCAACCGGTTCCATGTCTTTATCTGTCCCAAATGTCCTGCCAAGGGGATGTCATGACCCAAAGTCAGGATGAACTCTCTGTACCTCTGGGGCACCACCAACCTCCTGGTGGCCCCCTCCTTGAGGTTTCTGGCCTCAGTATAAAGCAGTCCATCTTCCCAGTAGATTCTATGAAACCCACTGTCATCCCCTTCCTCTTGCTTAGAAGCAATCCGCCTCAAGCCCTCAAGGGTGGGACAGTCACGCTGTCCCTGACTGAACTCCTCTCTGGAGGGTCCACCTGCTCCTGTCAGTTCTGCCAAATCTGACAGCTCTGGCAGGGATGGAGTCCCTCCTTCAGAGGCCAGATCCTCCCCATCAGGGTTAGATTCTGCCTGCACCTCTGGAGTTCCCTGGGCTGGCTCACCAGGCCCAGTACCCTTGTCCATGGATGCTTGGCCCTTTGTTCCAGGGTCCAAGTGTCCAGCCCCTCCCGTCTGGCTAGTCTGTGACCTAGTCACAGCACACACCCACTCAGGGAGCTCCAATATTTTCATATGGAGTCCTCTCTCCACCTCTGACCATGCAGAGGCTTCAAGGTCATTGCCCAGTAAACACTGGACTGGGAGCACCTTTGACACAGCTACCTTCATAGGGCCTGTCACACCTCCCCATTCCAAATCCACCACAGCCATAGGATGGAGTTTGGTGGTGCTGTCTGCATAAGTCACCTGGTGAAACTCACCAGGTAACAAACTCTCCGGGGGCACCAGCTCATCCAGGACCATAGTTACACTAGCCCCAGTGTCTCTGATAGCCTCCACCTCAGTCCCATTCACTTTAGGCCTCTGCCTGTACTTATCCATGTTTGGAGGTAAGGCAGTAAGGGTTGCAATATTCACCCCACCCAGGGACACTAAGGTTGCTTGCCCCACCTGATTACCCTCCACTGGGGCACCACTCTCCACCCCTACACTGACACTGGCAATCCCTGTGGATGGCCCCTTAGGGGGAGCTTTTTAGTGCAGACAGCATCTCCCTGCTTGTGCCCTGGCTGGTTACAGTCAAAGCACTTACCCACTTTTGAGGGATCAAAGAATTTACCATTCTTTCCCTGAATCCACCTCCCTTGGGTTTTGGGTTGGCTCGGGGCCCCCCTCCTTGTGCAGGTTTTTGTGGGTCTTTGGAGGACTCCTTAGGTTTTTGACCTTCATTTCCCTGGGCTTTCCCCTGGGGAGGGACCTGTCCTCCTTTCTTCTGGTCACCCCCTGGTGCTGAATGGAAACCCGGGTTCTCACCCACTCATCAGCTGACTCCCCCAACTCTCTGGGGTCTGTCAGCTTAGAGTCCACTAGATACTGGCGTAACTTCTCTTCTGCACAATGAGTCAAAATGTGTTCTTTCAAAAACAAATTATACAATCCCTCATAAGTGCTCACTTTGTTACCACAAATCCAGCCTTCCAGTGCCTTCACTGAAACATCCACAAAGTCTATCCAAGACTTGGAATTCAATTTCTGGGTGTTCCTAAACTTCACCCTGTACTGCTCTGGAGTCAGACCAAACCTCTTGACTAAGCAGGCTTTCATCTGCTGGTATGATTCTGCATCCTCTCCCTTCAGGGTCAGGAGCCTATCCCTCCCAGCTACTGGAATCAACTCCCACAGGAGTGCACCCCAATACCTAGAGTGGACCCTACTCATCTTAAGGGCCCTCTCAAAAGCTGCAAGCCATTTGTCAATGTCATCCCCCTCAGTGTACTTGGGCACAATACCCTTTGGAAGTTTAGGTTCAAATCTGCCACCCCTGGACATCTCAGCATCTTCTTCGCTTTCGCTGCCACCATTTCTCTTCTCCTCCTTCTCCCACCTCTTCTCAGCCAAATCCAGTTTCCTTTGCTCTAAAGCTATCAAAGCTAATTGAGCCTGAAGCTGTCTCTCTGCAAGGGACCGTAGTGGTTCCTGAGTAAGGGACCCTTCCCCACTCCCACCATCAGGATTCTGTTGGCTTACACTAGTTATAATGGAAGAGGCATCATCCTCCTCTCTTGGGATGATGTTGGGGGGACACCCTCGACCCCCCTTGATTCTCCTCAGCTGCCTGGTCATGGGCTTGTATAAACTGAAACAACCCTGCCTTCCTATACCTCTTGGAAGCAGGCAGCCCCTAAGCCTACACTGTTCCCTAAGCTCAGCCAACTTACACTGGGACAGTTTAGCCAGGTCCAACTCCATGGTTCCCTAGTTTTGGGTCACAACACTAGGCACAATAGACTTAGAACAATTTGGAAAAATCAAAACAATGGATTAAAAACAGTTTAGTCCAAATTCCAAAAATCAAACTCAAAAGTTTTGTTCTAAGGCAATTTAGAGGATTTTTATAATCTTAATTCATTCACTGAAAGGTGTATTTTTTAAACACAAGTCCACATCCACACCGCTGAGCACCAAATGTTGGAAAGTGGGTTATTGGTAGGGGCAAATGTAGGTCTGCCACTAGTAATAAGACCACAAACACTGGATAGGACTCAGCATAGGTCTAAGAAAATTATTCCTATGCTCAACCCCTGGTAACGTGGCTGCGAGCAGACAGGCTTAACTTCAAAGACAGGTATGTAAAGCATTTAAAAACACCAATTCAGTAAATAATTAAAACACAACACATAATAAAAATCCAACACCAATTTATAAAAATAGGAAATATTTTTATCTTTAAAATGACACCAAAACGACAAAAATCCAATGTAGGGAACCGGAGATATGAATTTTCAAAGTTTAAATAAAATCTAGCACTTAGAAGCATATAGCACCATATTGGGACATAGCCTCGCGATAGACCGGGCCAAAGTCAAAGTTTAAGGCCGACCGCGATGGAGCCCTGAGCGGATACTCCACGCGGAAGGTCCCGGTCAATGTTTTTACCTTCGCACTTAGAAACTTTTCTGGAGCTTTTCTCCTCGAGGCCCCTCGACGCTCTCCGTCAGTCCGGATCCGGTGCGGCTCCGCCGGGCAGCCTTTCGACGATCTCCCGGTGAACTTCCCTGGAGCGGACTTAGAAACTTTTTCAAGATCGCGTCTGCGGGGCAATCCAACAATCCAGGCCGACACGCGATGGAAGGCAGGCGGATTGGCGCTCGCGGTTGATCCCGGTCGACTTTCTTACGAGCGGACTTAGAAGCTTTTCTGGAGCTTTTTCTCTTGGGGTCCCTCGATGCTCCTCATGTAGCCGGATCCGGTGAGGGTTCGCCGGCTTCAGATTTTCTCTAGTCCCGGTCAATCTCTGGAAGTCGATGCGATGGAGCTTTTAGCGGGACGAACCTGGTGGGCTTGGCCGGCTCGCGGTTGAAGGCAGGCGGCTTGGCTGACCAGGATGAGTCGGTCCCCCTATGGAGCTTTTTTCCAAAGTTCCTCCAAAGTTCCCCAAACTTCCTGAACTTCTTCCTGAAGTTCCTCAAAGGGTCCCAAAGTGTCTCAAACTTACTCCAAGGGTCTGGAAGCTCCAAGATGGTCCTTGAAAGTTGAGGACTTCAATTCCCACAATGCACTGGACGTCACCCTTAGAAACCCACTGGTAGCTCCCCAGGTTGGTGATTCTTGGTGGTGAGGGTCCAGATGAGCTCTGTTAACCTGTAGCTTGCAGGGAGTCCACTCTTGAGTTCTTTTACTCAGCACAGTTAGTCCACAAAGCTGTAGTTTCAGGGGGTGCAGTCTCCAGAGGTCAGGCCTTAGAAGTCTTTGCACAGCAGAAGTTCCAGCAGGGCCAGTCTTGCTTTCTTCAGTTTCAAGCAGCAGATCTGAGGGGCTGGGCCTCTCTCAGATACTTATTCCACAGTCTCTGGGTCATCCAGGAGGTCAAGCTTCACCAATAGGAGTAGGGTAACTGCCCACTTGAGTGACTACTTCCTGCAGAGTGTGGCATTATTTTATCCCAGAGTGCAACAAAGCTTCCAAATCCATAATGGCTGATTTTCCAGCAAGGAGGTAAGAGCTGGCTAAACACTCCCACTGAGTTGGCTAATTAACCTAGCCTCTCCTCCCTACATCTGCACATACCTTCCTTAATCCTGCCATCTGGCTGGGGTGGGGGTTCAAAGCTGTTAATGACACTGCTCTGGGCTCTGCCCCTTTGAAGCTCATTGTTTACGACCCCTCCCCCTGGCCTGGCATTCCTGCAGAACAGCTCACTGCCCTCCCAGTCCATCTGGCTGACCCCAGGGGATCTTTATCACCTCTTCAGGCAGGCTGGCTAATCCTCTTAACTCTGACCAATCAGGGCAGAGCACTGGCAGGCTGGATTTGGAACTACAACTAAGAAAGTGTTATAACTTCTTGTCTGTTCACTTTGGGAAAAATTCAATAACATCATATTGTAGGATTTATCCATACCATTCTAGTGAGTCTTTGAATGGAATCTTTATCCCTGTCCTGTTAATAGTTATTGTTTAATAACTTTCCCCCATGTTATCCTATGGGCCATGGGGTTTGCAATGGGAAAAATGACGTGGGCCATTTTTCCAGCACCAGGACCTACAAAAACATATTTTATAAGTACTTGGCTTATTTTCACAGGACCCCCACCCCATAGGTCACCTAGGGGAGACCCTAGGGGTGTTGAATCTGTAAAAATATTGCAGATCCTCCAGGCCCAGTGCCCCCAGCATCAAAGTCGAATTTGGGCAGCACTTTAAACAATGGGGAGAGTGAAATGTGAATTTCACTTAACCCAGGGCATTTATAAACTCATTTTATAAGGGTCTACCTTATAGATACCTGACCCCCCACCCCTGGGATACCTAGGGGAGACCCTGGGGGTCATTATTATGCAAAAACATTTTAGGTTGACCAGTTTTAAGTGCCCCAAACCCCAAAGTCGAGTTTGGCCACAATTTGCATGTTTAAGAGCAGTCCTGGCACCCAGAGCTGCTTTTAAACTGACCACAGGCTTCAGCAGTGCACACATGCAAGTGCAAAAAGGCTGCTGGCCTCTAAACTGCCATGCCCCAGGATACTGGGGACTTCTAGGTAGTTTCAATCCCCTGCCCTATTATATACTAGGGGCTCATGGGGTAGGTCATGCCAATTACAGGGGTACCCCAACCCAAAGTGTACCCTAGTGTATGTAGGTGCTTTACTGTTATCTAAGTGTTTCAGCATGGCACTGGCCCTGGGCCTGGTTAAACAGAGCCCAGGGTCAGTTAGAGTCAGTTACCACCAGTTCCAGTCAGCAAAAAGTTGGGGGGTGCCCAGGGCACAGGATGACTTTCCAACAGTAAGTAACTCCAATCTTTATTTCCCAGGTCGTAAGTACGTCATGCTTCTCCCCCAGAAGGTGCCAAATGCATTTCGGGCACCATGCCCTTGTTCACTGGCTCTCCACGAACAGTCCCGGCAGCCAATGCGAACTATAAACCAACTACCCCGCCCCTATGGGACTTCATGCACATTGCTTGCGATGTATTCTGGGTATGGTAGTTCTGTAAGTGATTCAAAGTGAATGCTGTCCAGGTTGTGTGGATTAAAAACTGCAATCCCCAAGTGGGTTCCGTTGGGGAGAAAGCGCCAGAGTACCTGTTCGGTTCTCCGCCTGGAAAACCGGATTTACACACACCTTCTGAAACCCAGAGCTCCAGGTGCCGTTGGTCCGCTGTAGAGGCGGCGGGTCGTTCCTGCGACGAGGCACGCCGCATTTAAATTACACACAAAGAAGGTTGCCCTTGAAGGAACGCCAACACAGTGGGTAAGTAACTCCAATCTCTATTTCCCAGGTCGTAAGTACGTCATGCTTCTCCCCCAGAAGGTGCCTAATGCATTTCGGGCGCCATGCCCTTGTTCACTGGCTTGCCACGAACAGTCCCGGCAGCCAATGCGAGCTATAAACCAACTACCCCGCCCCTATGGGACTTCGTGCACATTGCTTGCGATGTATTCTGGGTATGGTAGTTCTGTAACTGATTCAAAGTGAATGCTGTCCAGGTTGTGTGGATTAAAAACTGCAATCCCCAAGTGGGTTCCGTGGGGGAGAAAGCGCCAGTGTACCTGTTCGGTTCTCCGCCTGGAAAACCGGATTTACACACTCCTTCTGACACCCAGAGCTCCAGGTGCCGTCGGTCCGCTGTAGAGGCGGCGGGCGTTCCTGCGACGAGGCGCGCCGCATTTAAATTACACACAAAGAAGGTTGCCCTTGAAGGAACGCCAACACAGTGGGTAAGTAACTCCAATCTTTATTTCCCAGGTCGTAAGTACGTCATGCTTCTCCCCCAGAAGGTGCCAAATGCATTTCGGGCGCCATGCCCTTGTTCACTGGCTCTCCACGAACAGTCCCGGCAGCCAATGCGAACTATAAACCAACTACCCCGCCCCTATGGGACTTTATGCACATTGCTTGCGATGTATTCTGGGTATGGTAGTTCTGTAACTGATTCAAAGTGAATGCTGTCCAGGTTGTGTGGATTAAAAACTGCAATCCCCAAGTGGGTTCCGTGGGGGAGAAAGCGCCAGAGTACCTGTTCGGTTCTCCGCCTGGAAAACCGGATTTACACACTCTTTCTGACACCCAGAGCTCCAAATGCCGTAGGTCCGCTGTAGAGGCGGCGGGGCGTTCCTGCGACGAGTCGCGCCGCATTTAAATTACACACAAAGAAGGTTGCCCTTGAAGGAATGCCAACACAGTGGGTAAGTAACTCCAATCTTTATTTCCCAGGTCGTAAGTACGTCATGCTTCTCCCCCAGAAGGTACCAAATGCCTTTCGGGCACCATGCCCTTGTTCACTGGCTCTCCACGAACAGTCCCGGCAGCCAATGCGAACTATAAACCAACTACCCTATGGGACTTCGTGCACATTGCTTGCGATGTATTCTGGGTATGGTAGTTCTGTAACTGATTCAAAGTGAATGCTGTCCAGGTTGTGTGGATTAAAAACTGCAATCCCCAAGTGGGTTCCGTGGGGGAGAAAGCGCCAGAGTACCTGTTCGGGTGTAGTTGGTTTATAGTTCGCATTGGCTGCCGGGACTGTTCGTGGAGAGCCAGTGAACAAGGGCATGGCGCCTGAAATGCATTTGGCACCTTCTGGGCGAGAAGCATGACGTACTTATGACCTGGGAAATAAAGATTGGAGTTACTTACCCACTGTGTTGGCGTTCCTTGAAGGGCAACCTTCTTTGTGTGTAATTTAAATGCGGCGCGCCTCGTCGCAGGAACGTCCCGCCGCCTCTATAGCGGACCGACGGCACCTGGAGCTCTGGGTGTCAGAAGGAGTGTGTAAATCCGGTTTTCCAGGCGGAGAACCGAACAGGTATTTTACCTGTAAAATACTTACATTTTCGGTGTAAAGGTATGCGTGGTAAAGGCATATGCATGGTAAAAATGTGCGTGGTAAAGAAGCATGCGTTGTAAACACCGTGTTGTAAAGGCATGCGCGGTAAAGGCATGCGTGGTTCCGTCATGCATTCGAAAAAACACAGCATTAACGTATCAGAACCCATTAGAAGTCCATTCAAACCTAAATCTACATTTACCCCGATGATGCTACGGGATTCTATTGATACATTCAACGAAGTAGTAGTAGAGGAATTAAAAGATCTTTACCATAAAACAGCACGGAGGCAGTATAAATACAACCACCCAAAGAACCAATATTTTGCCTTAATACAAAAACTACAAAAGAACACTCAGGTGATCATAAATAAATCCGACAAAGGTGGGAACATTGTGCTATGGCCCAGAATGGAATATATGAAGGAAACTTATAGAAACCTCAACGACCCCACCTGCTACAGAAAATCCAACATACAAGTAATAAAGGGAATGAGAAAGGTGCTGAAACAAAAACTCAATCAGTTTAAACAAGATGGACTACTAACTAAGGGTGAATTTCAATATCTCAACAATGAATCCCCAGTTATGCCGGTATTATATTTTATACCGAAGATTCATAAAGGGAGTACACCAGTTCCAGGACGGCCCATTATCTCAGCTCGCAAAAGCCTCTGTGAACATATTTCCCAATATGTTGAGTATTTTTTACAGGAATTTGTGGTCAACCTACCTTTCTACATAAGGGATACTGGAGATTTCCTGCACAAAGTACATAAAATACCATGGTCAGATGAATACAAACTAATGACGATGGACATTACATCTCGGTACACCAGTATCCAGCATAAGGATGGTTTACGAGCTTGTGAACACTTCCTCAAGGAAAGACCAATTCAGTTTTTTAAACACAATGAGTTAATTCTGTTTATGATTGATTGGTGTTTGAATAACAACTTTTTCTATTTGACAACGATATTTTTCAGCAACTAAGAGGTGTGGCTATTGGAGCCTGCTTCTCCCCTAGCTACGCGTGTCTTTATGTGGGCTGGTGGGAGGAGCAGGTTCTCAGATCCGTACACCACAATGAATGGACCAACAATATTGTGGCCTGGCTCTGCTACATAGATGATGTGTTTGTAGTATGGCGAGGGACTGAAGCCAGTGCAATGAACTTTGTGATGGAATTGAACAAAAATTATATGAATCTAGAATTCACGGCCAACATTAGTACCACATCTATTGATTTTCTTGATGTAACGGTGTATGTCAATTTCAATTTCAATCTTTATTTCGATTTAAAAAAAAAAACATAAAAGATTACATAAAAACATCATACAACAATACTCAAAAAGGGTAACCCGCCCAATAATACACATTTTAAAACAATTATGACAATTTCTTAAAACCCAAAAACAAAGCTCCACAAGGACTAGCTAAAATCAAACATCTAATTATAAATTGATTAATATTCACATATTCGTTAAAAATACCTAAAATTTCAATCCCAATCTTTCTTGTTAAATCAACACTAAAAAGGTATCTACTTACACTAAACACAATAGTTTGTGTTGTGTCTGTTCGCAATACTCTTCCTGCCTCATTACATAATCTAATACCCAAGAGTTGACAGATTGGTTTAATCCACTTCCTCCTAGCATGTGTGTAGGCTGGACAAAAGAATAACACGTGCAATTCATTCTCTTTTGCACCTGTGTGACAGATATCACAACAACCATTGTTTGCACCATCTACGCTACGTACCCATTTCATAGTATTTGCTTTAATTTGCAAAATCCCGTAGCGAAATTTAAGATAAAGAGATTTGGCAAGTTGTGGTTGAATTTCATCTAAAAAGGACTCGAATTTGCCATTTGGTTTTATTGCGAGGAACCTAGTGGATAAAGTACCTAATTTTGGACAATGTAACAAAGTACCTTGTACAAATGCCCAAAAAGTCTGTTTCAACAGCTTTTTTGATCCCAGCGACAAACCCTGAGGTTCTTCCCAAAAATGTTTTAGTCCTAGTTTATAAAACCAATCCTGTATATGATTCAGCCATGATAACCTTGTAGTATTTTTTATTCTAAAGATTTCCTCCAACCCCTCTCTATAATGAGCAAGTTCATCTATGGCCCACAAACGTACCCAAAATAATAGTGGCCGCAAAGCCGCATGCTGGTCAGTGCGGCGAATATTTAAGTCTATTATTACTGGTATTAAAGGTGTACGTTTTGGCAAACATAGCAATTTCCTTAAAAATGTGTTCTCATACACCATAAAACTATTCTTTGTCGCATGACCCCACAGTTCAGCCCCATATAAGCAAGCAGGTTGTACCCTATATTTATATAACTCCAACGCAGGAGAGACAGCTTTAGATAAGCTGCTCTCGTGCATCCTTACTATTGGGACTGAATTTTGAATTAATATTGTTTTACTTTTATCCAGCTGTGGTCTCCAGTTTATTTTAGAATCCAGAGTAATACCTAAATAATTAAAATTTTGCACATATTCTATCCTCTCATTTCTTACAGTTAAATTTTTTTTAAAAGATTTGTGCGGATTAACTGCCATGTATTTCGTTTTAGTAGAGTTAATTTCCAAGCCCTTTGTTTCACAGTAGGTTTCGAAGGTATTAAGTAAGTATTGCAGACCTTTGGGGGTTTGTGATATTAAAATTGTATCATCGGCAAATAAAAGTGCCGGCACTGGCACCCCCCCCAACTTGGGAGAGTCATGCTCGCAGCCCAAGAGATATTCAGGGATATCATTAACGTACAACGAAAATAAAGTAGGGGCCAGCACGCAACCTTGCCTTACCCCCTTATTTACTTGTATTCGATCAGTAAGTTCGCCATTTGGCCCCCATCTAACCCTTGCAAAATTATCCTCGTGTAACCTAATAATCTGCAAGAGGATTTCCCTGGGACACCCTGATCTTTTAGTGATTTCCACAGGAGATTTCTGGGTATGAGGTCGAAGGCTGACTTAAGGTCTACGAAAGCTATATACAAATGAGCTTTCTTAATTGTAATATACTTCCAAATTATACAAAGAAATCTAAAAACCTGATCAATAGTGCTAGTTTTTGCTCTAAAGCCTGCTTGGTACTTTGATAAAATGTTATACTCCCCAATCCAATCGGTCAGTTTATTTAGGATTTGACGTGCATATATTTTTTGTAAAACGTCAATTAGACTAATCGGCCGATAGTGCGACGGATCTTGGCGGTTACCCTTTTTAAAAATAGTTGTAATCTCTGCACCCCTCCACGTTTCAGGAATTGGTGCACCCGATGCAACTGTATTACACAAAAGATTAATGTAGGGAGCCCAAATCTCCTTTTCATGCCTCCATAGGTCACCTGGTATCTTATCAGGCCCAGGGGCCTTCCCTTGTTTTATTGCATTTATTGCTACTAATGTTTCAGCTAGACTAAAATGTAGAGGGGTCTCACTTAAATGAATAACAGGTTCTTCATAGTTAAAATTAATATCTTTTTTAGTAGTTGAGTATAATTGTGAAAAGTGGGTTACCCATGTATTTGCATCAAGAAAAAGGTCCTTGTTACATTTCCTTTTTTGTTACCTTTAGATAGTAAACGCCAAAAGGTAACCTGGTCATTTAATTTACATGCTTTTATCAGTTCAGACCAAATATTGTCCTCCCAGCTTTTCTTTGCCTTAGTTATCACCCCCTTATAGAGAGTCCTTTTTTCCCTTAGGGTTGCTATATCCCTATCCTTTGATGCCTGAATCAAATCCTTTTTGCATTACGACATTCTTTATTATACCATGGGTTCTCTAGCGAGGCTAATTTAGATATTCCCTTTTTTTTTGTTTGTTTTGGGGCCTTACTTAATATTGGTTCAAGTCCCTCTACCAACCTATCATGCATTTCCATGATTGGTATCTCTGTTAATGGCAGGTTAATATACGGAGAGACTATTTCTATATAAATTTCATAAATTTTTTTAATGATCTTATCATTCCCCAAAACCAAAGGCCATCTAAGTGCTCTGCGGTTATTCGATACCAGGGGCTCAATTAAACTATGACAAGGGTCATGTCTCCTTAAGTGATTTTGTCGAAATAGGGAAGCTGAGAGCGTCAAGCATAGAGGACGATGATCACTCTCTATTAACGGTGTATGTCAATAATCAGTCACTACAATCCAAATTACACCGCAAATCCACAGCTGGAAACTTTACGCTACGTGCGTCGAGTTTCCATCCCCGGCACCTAATAGAAAGTATTCCCTATGGTGAGATGCTGCGGTTGCGTAGAATTTGCGGTCTTGAAAGTGATCTATCACAATGTCAAACTGAAGCCTACAAGAGATTTAGGGCACGAGGCTACACAGCACAGAACATCACCAAATCGATCAATAAAGCCAACACAGTACCAAGAGAGCAGACACTGACAGTTATTAATGACACAGCACAGGGTGCAGGTGCTGTAACCCCTGTAACCCTCGATACAAGTGTGACTAACACAGTAGAAGCATGTCTTATCATTACTTGTAGTAAAGAAGAAAGAACTATCAGATCCATCCTCAACAGACAATGGCGAATTATTTTGACTGACCCTGTAATAGGTGCCATAGTTCCCAAAAGGCCCACCGTAACATATCGCCGAGCATACTCCATGAGGGATGCACTGGTGAGAAGCAGCCCAGAGGTGATTCCCAAAACCAACTGGCTGTCTGATAGGAAAGGCTTCTTCAAGTGTCGTAGTTGTAGAGCGTGTCGATTTGGCATCAACACTACTCAAGTAGCTGCAGAATTTCGCACCAATCCAATTGTAATCAATCGTAAATATACGTGCAGAACAGAATTTGCAATTTATGTCTTACAATGCACCTGTAATCTTAAATACGTGGGTAGCACCAAATTAGAGGTGCATGTGCGCATTCTGCAACACCTCAAGGCGATTGTCAATTCCGATCATACATATCCAGTGGCACGTCACTTCAAGGAGGTGCATAACAACAATCTCAGCCATCTGCAATATTATGTTATTGATGACATCCCCATGTCAAGGAGAGTTGGCAACCGTGAAAAGCTTTTACGACAACTTGAAACACGGTACATACTTGAACTCAACACGAAAACACCCAGTGTCGGCTCCTCCATGTGGGCGGAGGAGCGTCGCCACTGCTTTCTCGCAGTGCGAGAAGCAGAAACATAAAATGGTATAAATACCATTTTATGTTTCTGCTTCTCGCACTGCGAGAAAGCAGAAGAAGGGTTGGGTTGGGGGCGGGCGGGCGGGTCGGGGAGGAGTGGCTAGCCCAATGTTATGGGCGCTGACTGTTTGGTCGGACCCAGGGCCGACCAAACCAGTCATAGCACGATCCGTTTTCTCCATGTAGGCTGCTGCGCAGCCTGCATGGAGAAAACGGCCTCCCCATAGACGCCTGTACGGACAGCGTCCTAGCCAATCACAACGCTGCCATTGCAGCGTTGTGATTGGCTTAGGGGAGGGGAGGGAGGCTGCCTGCAGCTGCTTCCTGCGAGGACGACGACGACGCGACGCGGGACCGGACCGCCGAATGTAAGTTTTTATTTTTATTTAAAATTATAATCTCCCCCCCACCCCGCGCGACTCCCCCCACCCACCCACCCTACCCGCGAGTAATGCCAGCCGCGACTGCAATACAGTTTAAGTAAAACGTGTTTTGGAACAAGCACAAACGTAATGCAAGTGGCCTTTGATAATTCACACACCTGGGCGCGGGTGGTCCACTGGATCCCGATAGTGCGATGGCCCGGTGTAATCCGATCTAAGACGTCACTCTTGTCACCGAACATACTTAAATTATAAGTAATGTGGAGAAAACCAAATAGGAAAATCACATTTGCAATTTCCCCAGATTTATTTCGCAGGTGGTACCAGGGGAAAGTTAAAGGAACATGTCAGGTAATTACAGAGATGTGCGGATTTGGGCGCGAAAAGCACAAACGTTAACATATGTGTTATAATTCATGTTGTACCCTTTTATTATGGGGAAACTCATAATTAGAGATACTTGCCACATTTGATATATAACTATCCCCGGGTTAATTTTCAGGTGAGATAAATATCAATAAATATCGCAAAATCGATAAAAAGTGTGCATACCATAAGGTACAGCGACAAGGTACAGCGGGAACGCGTGAAGAAAGCTCCCTGAGTCCAGAGTGTGTTTGTTATATTGACAAGGAAGTTAAAGAAGGCTGTGTCTGCAAGTGATTTGTTTGACACTGCAATCACTGCAGCGGACTTGCCGCTTTTATTGCCATCTGAACCAGGCCGGGTTAGTCAGGTGATAGGGACTGCGAGTTTAACAGCGGTGTTTTCGCTTTTTTGGAATTTTGGATTTTATTATTGTGGCAGTGTCATTTGGAATGTGTGCCAGCGCGCCTCCCTCCGTTCTTCATGATGTCAAATAGGTGCTGCTGTGCCGAGCGTGGTACTTCATGGGGAGTTAACTATGTTGGAATTTCAAGTGAGGTAACTGCATTTGTGTGACCGAGGGGCAGCTGGGTGGTTTGTATGCTGGTGGCGGTGGCAGGATGGATGTGTGGGTGAGAAGCCTATGTCTAGCAGACAGTTGTGACGGATGTACGAACAGAAGCTGTGTTATGCTGAGGTACGTGTGCGAGCGAGAGACTACTGTTTGGCAAAATGTCTGTCTCGTAGTCCTTCCTGATGTTGGTGTGCAGACGAC